>ML685903.1:7522899-7539875 GCA_007922175.1 Pelusios castaneus
AGAAAATAATATCATAAATGCTTCCCTAAATCCAGACAGTGTCACACACAGGGCTCTGCACTGCCAGGGTCCCTGTCCCCCTTTGCCCCACTGTACACAGGGGGTGCTCCCCCCCCCGCCACCGTGGACCTGGCCAAGGTCCCCCTAGCCCCACAAAGTCGAGCTAGAGCATCCAGTGTCGACGCTCTAGGTCGACTTTGTAAGTTCCCCTTTAAGTTGACTTTAATTTTAAGTGTAGACACACTAAGTCGACTTTAAGTCGACTTAGTTAAGTCGACTTAGTTAAAGTCGACTTAAAAGTGCAAGTGTAGACATAGCCATCAAGAGTAAGATAATGATGCAAATGTAAGCACACTACTTAGCAGGATACTTAGCTAATAACAAATGACATCAAGTAGACTGAAATATTTAGTGCTTATTTTGCTTTAGTCTTCACTAAAAAAAACTAATTGTGACCAGATAATAAACTCAATTAATATTAATATCAAGGGGGAAGGAATGCAAGCCAGAACAGGGAAACTATAGGTTAAAGAATATTTAGGTAAGTTAGATGTGTTCAAGGTGGCAAAGCCTGATGAAATCTCTCCTAGAGTGCATAAGGTACTAGCTGAAGCAATATCTGAACCATTAGAAATGTTAATGAGAACTCATGGAGGATGTGTGAGAAACACACACATTCTACAACGATTCCCCATTTCATTTTGAGATTTATCAGTTAGCCATCTTATAATCCATTTGATGTATCCCATGGTAATTTTATATTTTTTGAATTTTTTTATCAAATATCTTACAGAAGGCTGAGTGCATGACATCAACATTATTATTTTTATCAATTAAACTTGTAATTTCATCAAAAAAGTTGTTAGTTTGACAGAATCTATTTTCCACAAACCCATTTTGAGTGGCATTAATTACATGATCCTGCTTTAATTCTTTACTAATTGATTCCCATATCAGCCACTCTATTCTCTTGCACAGGATTTGATATGATAATAATCTTGAATTACATGATCATATCCTCCATAGTTACTAAAATATATCATATTTTATTCTATATCGTAGTAATGAACACGACTATTATGTATATTACAAAATAATAGACTACAGAAATGAAAAAAATCTCTATCAGAAGGGTTACATACCATACATACCATACATGTCTACCAGAAGGGTTACTTGGATCCCTACTTGGATACCAGGTGGGATGGGGCTCCCAAAGGCAGAGATATAGGGCCTTCCCAGTGATAGCCTTCACCTTCTTCAGGTCCTGTGGGATCCATGCAAATACTTGGCCAATCCACTGGATTCTCCAGGTAGATAACAACTCTTTCCACTAAGTGACAAATACTACCACTCCAAGGGAATGATGTGGGGAAATTTTATATTGAGATTCTTGTAAAATCTTTCTCCCACCAAGTTTCCTCCTACATTTATTTCCACATAGGAAGGAAAACTGGACAAAGGAAGGCCCACTTTGTGACTGAGGCAAAGAAAGAAAATCAGCAAGTATGACACATGATTCTTAAAATAACTATCTAACATGTGTGTCATTCAGAAACAGCCATAAATATTATAAACAATACCATGAGTTGTACCAACTACTATGTAAGCTGCACGTGGCACTCTAGTGTTCATATGGATAACAAAATCAACCTCATTTCAATTCTTATAACGAGAAAAAACATTCAGAATTAAAAATTAAATTCTGATTCTTCTCAGAATGTAAACTTTAATAGCAATATGACCGGGGCCTCCTGGGATAACTACCTGAATATGCAAAAATCAGGGCAAGCTGCAAAAATGAGAGCCAAACTAGCATTGATGGGTGGTACTTAAACCAGACCTCCAATCAGCCACAACCATGCTTCTGACTCCCCACACCGATTATCACAAAACATAACAAAATAGAAACAGCCCCTTGTCTTCCATTCCAGCTCTGTCCAGGTCTCTTAAAGAAATAAGTTCTCCTGACCCCAAAGGGTCAGCCACATTACACAGAATAATATAGGACAGCCAATCCTTTAATGACTAAGGGTCAAAGCGAATCACATACATACAAATAATTAAGAGTCCATGTAAACCAAGTCCTTGTAAGAATTTGGAGTTTACAGGCTTGACCAATTTCTCTGGTAGACACCCAACATCTGGGTGGGTCTCAGTCCTTTGTCCACTCATAGATGAAAAGGTCCAAACATGGCATAGCTCCTCTAGATTACTGCAATTATGAAATATTAATATGAAATGATATCATAAATGATCCCCTAAACCCAGACAACATCACAAGCAGACTTTGTAAAATATCCTACATGAGGGAAAACTGAATAATTATTAGTAATTTTAAAGTTCCAAGATACATTCATCACCAATCACTGTGCATAAATTGTCAAATGGGCTTGAAAATACAATAGCATTCCAGAGCCTGAAGTAGTTTTGATACCAGTTGTCATAATGAAAGGGAATATCAAAGAGAACATGAAAAAATATAGATGCTCAATATGAGGGGCTGAGTTAATTTGCATTTTCATGTATCATAACATTGGTTTAATATTTAAACAAAATGTTCATGTCCTGATTACCAAAGGTATTAAGCAACTTCGAAATTCAGATATTTGGTAGTTAAACTGCAATGTTCCTGTTCTTCTTTTGATGTTGAACTTGGGAAAACCCAAAATGGAAAGTTGGTCACTGTTCTGTACACTGAGTTGCCTTACTGATAAAATCCCCAAAGATGTTCCTTTCTTTTAGGAACATGGCACCTGCCAGCAGGGGTTTCAAAAATGGAAGCTTTGGTTTAAAATATAATGCTTCATAATTGTATCACTACATATACAACTCCTGTAGCTGCTGACTAGAGTTTTGTCATAAACTGTATAAATACAAGTGTAAATATTCTGCACTATTGAGTGGATTTTCAAACAACTTAAAACTGAAGCTAAAAATGATTCTTTATAAGTATATTAGAGTAAGCATGTCTTATATACAGGGTATTTATGGCTTGTTTGAAAGGTTAAGAAATCAGCAATATATTGCAAGGAGAGTGTTTAAAGCTACTAAACAACACATCTAGCCACCATACAACATTCCTGGGCAAAGCCAGTGGCCTTTTCTCATCTTTGTTTACAACCAGCTCTTGATAGACTAAACTCCAGTAAGTTGTGGAGTTTTCGATGGCCTCTTTCTATATACAAACAGTACATTCACTGTAAACACAATGAGGGAGGTAGGAAGTATAAGCCCACAATAATACCAAGAAAGGCATGTTTGATAAAGAAAACTAGTTGGGTGGACAAAAGATAAGGCAAGCCTAAAATGCTAACAATCTAAGGCGAAGAAATTCCAGCTCACTGAATCTGATTTGTGCAGTATTGAAGCCTACAAAAATATAGTTTTCAATCAGAAACAGAAGTTCATTTAGAAGTAAGGGTTGTAAAAAACAGTCTGTGTTTGCATATGTAATTGATAAGTGACCCTACAGTACTAAGTAGAGTCATTTTGGTATTAGCTTAACTTTCAGTGTTTACTGAGCTTCCAGACTATTTCCTATGAACTAGAAAAAGCTGTTTTATACTCCACAGCTTTCTATATGAGCTTTATATTTTTGCAAGAGTTCAATATACAACTTAAAATCTTTTCAAAGTGTATTAAATAGGCACAGAGGCCAGTAGAATGGTTTAAACTTGATTTTTCAGTTAAAGACACAAACAAAATACCTTCCTATAGTGCAGATTTCCATGCATCCATTGCCTTTTAGACCTGTATACATTTGTCAGTCTTGCATGTACTTTGTCATGTCACATTTAATGCAACAGATTTAGCTATTAAGACAAGGCAACATTCATTTTTAAATTTAAATATTATTTAAGTGATGGTAAGCAACCCAAATGTAGTCTACATTATGTTGCTTGCAGAAAAGTCAGAGTAATCTAAAGACAGGAATCTTTACTATAGTTAGGATCACTGCTAGAAATAATAACACTGTGAAAATTCACAGGTTTTGCAAAGGCCATAGGCTTCTTCGCTGCTGAAACCATTCAATTTGTTTACTAAAAGGCCACCTTTACTAGGAAAGTTATTGGAGAAAAAATATTCCCAGACAAACTGACCAACTAATGTTCTAAGGGCTTGTTTGTTTTGCATTGCCATTGAAATAAGTCATAAAAATAAGTCCTTAAAAGCCTTTTTTCTTCTACCTTCTTCTTTTAAAATATTTCTCAGATTATTAAAGCTTTTTCTAAGCCTATCTCTAGCAATTTGCAGTATAGCTGAATATATAAAAGATTAATAGTTAATGCATGCTCATGTCAATTGGCAACTGGGAAAAAACTGAAATACACTGGGGCTGATTCTTTTCTCACACTGGGAAAAATCAGGAATAATTCATTGAAGTATAACAAGGTGAAATCCAATCTAAGAGAGAGAGAGAGAGATCAGACGTTTTGCAAGGTTAAGTCGACTTAATTTGTAAGTGTAGACACACCCGCAGAGACTGCTCAGCCACCATTGTTCACTCTGAGTGGAAATTAGTCCTACAAGAATCAATGGCTATGTCTACACTACAAAAAGTTAGGTCAACTTTGTTAAGTCGACCTCATAAGATCGACTTTAAGTCAACCTAAAGTCGACCTTATTGGGTCAACTTAATAAAGTGTTTCCCCTGAATGGGGACTTAGTAAGTCGATCTAACTGCCGTTAGGTCGACTTAATAAAGTGGACTTAAGTGTCCACACTGTGTTTAGGTCAACCTACGGAGTTGACCTAAGGGTTAAGTCGACCTAACCAGCAGTTCTTATTAAGTTGACCTAACCTTTCATTAAGTTAACTTAAGGAATTTCTTAAGTCAACTTAATGAAAGCCTGGTGTGGACAGGGACTAAGTTAGGTCGACTTAAGTCTTCGTAAGTCGACCTAACTTGCAAGTGTAGAAATAGCCAATGAGACTACTTGCAAAAGAAGACCCTGATCCAGAAAAGTACATGCTTAATTTCAGGCACATGAGTAGTCTTATTGAAATCAGTGCAAAGGAAAATGGATGGACAGGAAGAAGTGATGAGAGGAGCCAGAAGTTGCAGTGTGAAGGGAAAGAGAGGCAAGGTTGATTTAACTGGAAAGGGTGAAGTAGTGGGTAAGCCTGAAGGAAGATTTTGAATTGGGAAAAGAATGTAAAACTATTGGAGGGTAAGGGCTGGAAGGAGGGAGGGAGTGAATTGCTGAGGGCTTAGTAAGAAGGAACACAGGATGCATTAAGAATGGGGACAAAAAACTGAAAGAAAAACTAAAGATGGTACATCAAGGGAAAGATGTTTTAAATCACTAGATTAAGGCAAAGTGGTTGGATAAAGTGGTTTATAAAAAGGAAAGGCACATCAGAGTGAAAACAACCAGAATAGTTTTGTTTTGCTTCTTCCTCTCCAACTATTTTCCTCTATATTGTCTATTTAGGACAACAGTAAGCAAAGAGCGCATAGTTTGTGCTAAGTGGTCTAGTATTGCACCATTCCCAAGGCCTGCCAGAATTCCCAATGGACAGAACACACACTCTGCCACGTTCCTTCATAGTTTTTAAGATGTACCTCACCTTGTTTTATGCTTCTTTCTGAATCTTATTGTGATTAATTCTTCAATTTTTAACATTTAATGAACACCCATATTTCTTTAGTTCTTTCTTACACGTTTACTGTTTATATGAGCATCTGGCGGCACGCATATAAGTTCGCTCTTCACTGTATTGTGTCAGCTAAAAGATCTTCCACCCAGACTCTTTAAATCACTCCCTCCATTGGAATATCACATCTTGAATAGGCTGGATCAAATGAATTGTTCTTCAGTAGCTTCATACTCTTTCTTCCTTTTTTCGTATATCAGTCTCACACTGTTCTGTTTCAGTAAGAATGCAGTGTGTCTTGCTCTACTAATTTAAATCTTTGCTAGCAAATATTTCCTTTTTAATTTATTTCCATAATGCACTCCACTATGTACATCCAGAATAAATTTTGTCTTGAACATCTTTCACATTTGTATTTTTAACTGAATACTATCAGTCTACTCACCACCACTGTATCTGAGATCTTCACATATTTTAATGATGAATTTACCCTTCGTACAGCCAATGGAAATAAGGATGTGTTGTTATCTCAGTTTGCAGATGGGAATTTCAAGTACAGAAATATAAAATGATTTGCCCAAGCTCACACAAGTAATTCATAGGGTGCGTCTACACTTACAAATTAAGTCAACTTAAGGAAAATTTAAGTCGACTTTACTAAACCTAGTTTTAAGTTGACTTTTCTGGCTAAGTCGACTTTAGAAAGTCGACTTAGCCAGTGTGGACGCAGAGTAGCCCTAAGTCGACTTTAAGTCGACTTAGGGGGCTTTAGGGCTTCCCCACTGCCCTCCCTGCCAGGGTGGCTGGCACAGCCACAGTCTGAAATGCCCCTCCACAGGGCAGGACAGAGCCCTGCCCACCCTGCCCGGATCCCTTTCAGGCTCAGCCCCCATTGTACCATGGTACAATGGGGCAACGGCTAAGCCCCCTGGCACTTGGCAAGAGGTGCCCCACCCGCCACCGTGGACCTGTGCCAGCTCCACCTAGCCCCTACAAGTCGACCTAGGCATCCAGTGTGGATGCTCTAGGTCGATTTGGCAGGGACCCCTCTAAGTCAACTTAATTTTTGAGTGGGGGTATGCTAAGTCAACTTAACAAAGTCTTATGAGTTGACTTAAAGTCAACCTTGTTAAGTCGACTTCACAGAGCCTCCAGTGTAGACGTACCTGTAGGTAACCATTCCAATGTTTCACCACCCTCCTAGTGAGGAAGTTTTACCTAATATCCAACCTCAACCTCCCAAGCTGCATCTTGAAATCATTGCTCCTTGTCCTGTCCTCTGTTACTACTGAGAACAGCCTAGCTCCCTCCTTTGGAGCACCCCTTCAAGTAGTAGAAAGTTGCTATCAAATACCAACTCAGTCTTCTCTTCTACAGACTAAATAAGCCTAGTTCCTTCAGTCTCTACTCATAAATCATGCTCCCTAGCCCACTAATTATTTTCATTGCCTTCTGCTGGACTCTTTCTAATTTGTCAACATCCTTTCTGTAGTGGGGAGACCAAAACAGAACATAGTATTCCAGATGTGGCCTCACCAGTGCTGAATAGAGGAGAATAATCATATCCCTCGATCTGCTGGCAACACTCTTACTGATGCAGCCCAATATGCCATTGGCCTTTTTGGCAACAAGAGCACATTGTTGACTCATATCCAGCTTCCCATCCACCATAACCCCAAGGTCCTTTTCTACCTTGCTGCTACCTGGGCGATTGGCCCCCAGCCTGTAGGAGTACATGGGATTTTTCCTTCCTAAGTGCATGACTTTGCACTTGTCCTTGTTGAACCTCATAAGATTTCTTTTAGCCCAATGCTCCAATTTGTCTAGGGCCCCTGAATCCTATCCCTGCCCTCCAGCATGTCTACCATTGCCCGCAGCTTGGTGACATCTGTGAACTCACTGAGCATGCAATCTATCCCATCATCCAGATCATTAATAAAGATGTTGAACAGAACCGGCCCCAGGAACGACCACTGGAGCACTCCATTAATTACTGGTTCACAACTAGATATTGAGCCATTGATCCCTACCCACTAAGCCCGATGAACTAGCCAGTTTTCTATCCACCTTACAGTCCATTCATCCAACCCATACTTCCTTAACTTGCTGACAAGAATGCTGTGGGAAACTGTATCAAAAGCCTTGCTAAAGTCAAGGTATACCATGTCAACGGCTCTTCCTCCATCCACAAATCCAGTCATCTCATCATAGAAGGCAATCAGGTTGGTCAGGTATGATTTGCCTTTGGTGAATCCATGCTGACTGTTCCTGATCACTCTATTTTCCTCCAAGTGTTTCAGAATGGATTTTTGAGGACCTGCTCCATGACTTTTCTAGGGATTGAGGTGAGGGTGATTGGTCTATAGTTGCCTGGATCCTCCTTTTTCCTTTTCTTGAAGATAGGTACTATATTTGGCTTTTTCCAATCATCTGGGACCTCCCCCATTCATCACGAGTTTTCAAAGATAATGGCCAGGGGCTCTGCAATCACATCAGTCACCTCCCTCACCATCCTCAAATGCAGTACATCCGGCCCTATAGACTTACGTTCATCCAACTTCTCTAAGAAGGGCCTAACCGAGGGCCGCTCCATTGCGGAGGGCCGCTCTTCTTCTCTCCATTCTGTGTTACCTAGTGTAGTAGCCTGGGCGCTGACCCTACCTGTGAAGACTGAAGTTAAAAAAACATAGTACGATGGCCTTTTCTGCATCATCTGCCATGAGGATACCTGCCCCATTCAGTAAGGGACCTACACCATCCCTGATCCTCTTCTTTTTACTGACATACTTGTAGAACCCCTTCCTGTTATCCTTCACATCCCTTGCTAGCTGCAACTCCAATTGCCCTTTCGTCTTTTTGATTTTATCCCTCCAGGCCTGAGCAATATCTATATATGCCTCCCTAGTCATCTGTCCAAGGTTCTTGCAAGTTTCCCTTTTGTGTTTCAGATCACCACAGAGTTCTCTGCTAAGCCATGCTGGGCACCTTCCATATTTGCTATTCTTTCTGCACATTGGAATAGTATCTTCCTGTGCCCTTAGTAGCAAACAGAGTCCTGTGGCACTTTTAAAGACTAAAAGATTTATTTATCTCATGAGCTTTCATGGGAGAAAATCCCACTTTGTCAGATGCTTTGAAGCAAATTTGCTGTTAGAGCCTGACCTGATCCTATGTCATACGCTTCCCTGCACTTAATTTCCTCCCATTCTGTAAATTTCCCATCTTCAAAACATCTGATGAAGTGGGATTTTCTCCCATGAAAGCTCATGTGATAAATAAATTGTTAGTCTTTAAGGCTATGTCTACATTGGCAACTTAGTTCAAATTAAGGAAGCTTAATTCAAACTAACTAAAGCCATGGCTACACTAGGCTTTAATTAGTTCGAATTAAGGGCTTCCTTAATTCAAACTAATAAATTCAAATATGCTATTCGAACGAAGGGTTAATTTGAACTAGTTAGTTCGAATTAACCAATGTGGCCATGTTAGTTCGAACTAATTGCTTAGTTCAAACTAACTGGACCATTGAACTCAATGCAATTCGCTAATTCAAACTAAATTAAGGGAGGGCAGTGGGGAAGCCCTAAAGCTCCCTAAGTCGAGTTATAGTTGAATTTGAAAAACAGCATAAATCAAGAAATATGTTCACAAATTGAATGGCACTGGCTTCGTTCGAACTAAATTTTTCTAGTTCCAATTAAGTTAATTCGAACTAACTAAAATTAGTTCGAATTAGTTAGTTTGAATTAACTAAGTCGAACTAACTTTGGTAAGTGTAGACATAGCCCCCCTGTTTTACACATCACAGGACTACATTAGCTCTTTTAGCCATAGAGTGACCCAGGGAGCTCATGTTCAGCTGATTACCCAAATCTCTTTCAGAGTCACCGCTTGCCACACATAGAGTTCCCCATCCTGTAAATAGGACCTAAATTCTTTGTTCCTAGAGCTATACATTTATATTTACATTCTTTTTGCTTACACCTAGTTTACCAAGCCATCTATCTACCAAGTCCCTCTGGAACGCCATAACTACAAGATCATCTCTTTCTGTTAGAAATCTTTTAGCCAACAAAATAGAAAACAAAGGAAAAATGGTTGATAAAAATTATTTGGACTTTGAAAAAGACTGAAAAAAATCACTCAGTCACAGTTCGCAAGGTAACTGCTCCCCTGCACCTCTTCTTCTCCATAATCTGCTTCAGGACATCCCACTTTGCTTTTATGCCTCCAGCTGTCAACTTTCCCAGGGCAGAATCCCACAGTTTTCTTCCTCCAGACTGGAGCGTTGGATTGCAGACTCCCATGGGTCACTATGATTGCCACAGCAGGTGTAACTTCAGTTCAGCAGTGGCAGGTCTGTTCTTTCTGGGACAATGACAGTGTTATCCAGTAGCCACCTAGCCTTCATAAAATCAAGATATCCTTTATTCAGGAGGAAAGCATTATAAAGAATAATTAACTTATACACATGCCTATCTACAAGTGTCACTCATCTACCACATAGAGACCCCAGTAGGTCAACACTATTTCAGATCCCCCCACAGGGCCTGTTTCTGCTAACCACACTCACATAGTTATCAGTTCTCAGATGGTGACTCCCAGATCAGGACTGCCATTTTATATGGTTTCAAGTCTCTGCCTTCTTGGGCCTTTTGAACCAGGTCAACCTACCCAGTATACTTCTTCCAGAAGGGAAGGGAATGGGAAGAAGGATCAAAACTTCAAAAGGCTTATTACCTGCATTGTTTCAATACGGGGATTTGCCTTAATTACCTCATTGTCTTCAGTTCCTGTAAGAAGCATATCTTCTTGCCTAGGGTGATTCCATAGCATTGTCTCTCTAATTACCCCACAAGATCCTATTAAGAAAATTAAGTAGTCTGGTGTCAGAAGTAAAAGTTCTGTCATGGATTAGGAACAAGCTCAGAAATAGAAAATAAAGAGTAAGAATTAATGTTCAATTTTCACCATGTCTAAAAGTTAACAGGACAGCATCACAAGGTTCTGCCACAGGACTACTGTTGTTAATATATTTATTCATTATCTGCAGAGTGCAAACAGTAAGGTTGCAAAAATTTGTAGGTAGTATAGAGTTAGTTAGATTAGTCAACAGTGGAGGAAACCATAAGAAACTTCAGTGGAACCTAATAAAACTAGGTGAATGAGCAATGTGATGGCAAATGAATTTCAATGTTGACAAATGTAAAATAATGCATAATGTAGTAAACACATTTTAAAGGGATATAAACCTGGATATTTCTGGGCATAAGTCATTCAATAATTGACATAACTTTCTAGGAAACATCCAAATCACATATATTATGATTTCTCAAGTTCTTCTGGGGCTGACTCTATTAAAAGAGGGATTAAGTGGACTTAAATGATCATATACTGCTCTCTGTATAGGAGTGAAATTAATCCATTATGATTTATTTTCCAAAATGTATGCAACTCAATTTTATACAAATGCTATCAGAAAAGTGTTTTGGGGTAACGATGCAAATGTTAGACGATCCTCTTGAAGGAGGCCCACTGACTGAGTAAAATAACAAGAAACAGCTCCCTTGGATTTTTCTACTGTATTACAGTTTTCCAAGGGAGCTTTCAAGAACTTGCATGTGATTTTAGATGATCATTAAATGAATATAAATCCTATTTTGTTGCTGCCTTTCAGCTTTGCCTTCAAAAGTCAGTTAAATTGAACCACAAATTTGTAACAATGAAGATTTAGGTGGCTTTTAATTAAGAAAAAGAAATCATTAGCAAATTGGTTATTTGCACAGATAATTAATAATCATTGAGCTGATTAAAAGGTTTTCAGCAAATGACCTTGATATAAGCTGCCTCCAGTATAGAATACATAGTATTAAATATAGCTATTACAATATATTAAAACTAAATCTGGGACTGGATTTTCCATTTTGTGGGAAATTCCAGGATTATTATTTTTTTCCTTCTGTTCCAAAGAGCATACATTTTCCTTGCAAATAATGATGCAAAAAATTATGCATGTGCTTAACTTAAAACATAGTCCCACTTACTTCAAGTCTGAAAGATGAGCTAAAAGTTCTGAAAAGGGATCAGCCATTTTTATGGAGAATAAGATTTCTAGCCCATACATAATATTTATCAATAGCTTGGTGTTAATATTTTCCTTCATTTGTATTCACACTCTTACATCTTTCAGCGCTATTTTGCTATTCATAAAATAGGCCTTTCCTTCTCTACATTGCTAAATGTTATCAACATAGGAAACTAGCTATCAAGGTTGAGGCCAAATCCAGCACAAAGCACCTGGCCTTTTGGGCTATGAAAGTCCTGAACTGTTACAGATTCTGGCTTTGAGCTATGCTGCCTTGGAAGCCAATCAACGCAACCACAAAATAATCCTCCAGCTGCATGGAAGCAAGTTGTAGAACTGGCCACATGTTGGAAATATTCTCCTTATATATGACATTACACAGGAACTGATTCTCATAAGACAATCGTTTTGAGAAATCAATTCAGTTTTATTATGAGCTATTCCGCACAGGTACGATATAAGAAATGAGTTTAATTTTAAATATACCTGAGAAGAGAATCTGCCACATTTGGTCGAACAGGGAAGAAACATTCCCAATGTTAGGATGTTAGAAAAATCATTATGTATACTCAATGGAATTCTGAAATCTTTCCCAAGAGCACAGTCACTCTATATAAAAAATGTCAAAATTTCTCCCTTAGGGGAAAGGAGTGGGACAGAAAACTTGATTTAACCTTTAGTAATTTCCAGAGGTAAAATATTTCCTCCTTCAAGCAGGAAGCAACCTTTATTACTGAAAGGACTCCTAGTTTTAAAAATTCATACATTGTGACAGAAATAAGGTCTTTAAAGAAAGATTGCCAGCCAGGTACGATCTGTAAACCCTCACAGTTCTAGTTTAAATGATTCATTTAATATTTGTTCCTAAAACTCATTGCCTCACTTACCAATATATGCCAATGTATACAGTAAGCCAAAATGGAAATATTATGAGCATTAGGTAGTTCTTCTACTGTAAAACATATTAAGCACAATGTGACTGCCTCCTTGTGTCATATGCTGGAGTTGTGAGCAAATTGGTAAATCTGAAAAACACAGTTTCTTTCTCTGATATATATTTTAACATAACCAGAAATTTGGAATTGCCATTCCCTCCAACCATTGGATATGTCTAAATATTTTGGAAGCATTTATCTAGAAATAAACAAATGGGAACCATCTCTTTTCAAAGAAAAATAGCGTATAATTTCTTACAGTGCACTTCACATACCTGTATTTATTTAAGTACATATTGCAACCTATGGGCTCTAAAATACAGTAGCAGAACTTCATCCTTCAGTAATTTTGATTATTGATAGAAACAAGTCACTAGAACAATTCTGCTGACTGAAGTTAAAAAGTATACTGGAGAACAAGATGACTCAGAGGACTGGTAATTGGATATGGAGCCTATAAATCTATAGTTCCACCCCAAGTTGCTACTGACTACAATGTGTTACTATCAGATAGCTTTTCCCTGGCCTATATGAAATAAATTGCTGGTCTCAATCCATTTCATAACGGGTAGATATCTAAGTTAAAAAAAACCTCAGTCACATTTGGTATTGATTGCTACCCTTGTTCACAGTCTTAGCAGAAAGACCAAAGAGTAAGTTGACATAGACATGGATCTACACTCACACCCCTTGAGGTGATCCCACAAACCACAGCTACAGCAAATTGGCAGGAGTGAGAAGTGTACACTGCCTCTACATGTGTTGTACCTGTATAAGATGGGTTAATGAGGTAGAGAAAGGACCAAGTAACCAATTAGGCCACAGCTGGGAGGAATTAGGTTGCTTAAGTATTCCCTTGAATGGTGACAAAGCACAGCTGAGAAGGAACAGGCAAGGCTAGGATAAAGCCAGGAACCTGTCAACACAAATGGACTAGGGAAGTAGTTTGCAGTCACTCTCTGAGAGAGTTGTATGTCTGAGGAGATGGAGTTCAATAGTCTGCAATTATTCCCTGAGAGGAGGACATTTGAACTAGTACAACCAGAGGGGTGGGAAACCAAAAGATGTAAAGAGGAGTTCAGGGAAAGATTAACAAGGTCTGAGGGAAAGCAGACCATGCTTGCAGGGTATAAGGTCCTTGAACTTGAAGTCAGAGCAGTGGGCAGGCCCAGGTTCTACTCTGTCATTGGAAAAGTAGCACCATCAAGGCAGTCAATGAGAAGACTGCCTGAGGCTGTTGCTTTGGAAAGATTTTGATACCTCAGAAGCTGAGGACTATAGTGACCTGGCCAGAAGGCTGAATTATGAAATGAGCACTGTGTGTCTTGGACAGAGAAGGGTCATGCTGTAAGGGAGAGGTGTCAGATCTGAATTAAGCTAATCCCCAGACATGGTCACAAGGGGACACTCTAGGGATAAGTGGGCCTACTGTGATACTGTGGACACAGAGAGAACCCAAGACTGTCTATCCAACACATCCCTGTACATTCTCTTTTGACTGTGGCTGCAGACAATTAAGGAGGCAAATAACTCAATCATAGGTTAGTGGCCTATTGCTGGAGTGGGCGGGTGAGGTCTTGAGGCCTGCATTTTGCAGGAGGTCAGACTAGATGATCGTACTGGTCCCTTAGAGTCTATGAGTCTATCACAAAACTGCTTATTTGGAACCAGAGTTTATTTGATTTCAGTGAATGGTTTTTAAAATTCAACCAAGCTGGTACACTTTTGCAGAGCATTACAGAGTATCTCACAAACGTTATGTGAATACTTAATAAGTCCTCTGTATACTGTTTGCTATAACTCATGTGATGCTTGGTAAAACTCTGCCAGTTATTCAAAAAGCCAGCCGAACAGAAAGAGTGAGAAAGAAAAAGGAAAAATAACAACAACTTTAACATACATTTTGAAGTTAGAATGACATTCCAATGCCAGTTCAAGGCTCTACAAACAGCTAGGGGATATTGACATTGTAAAATCATATTCGTTATAATGAATAGTTTGAAAACATCAGCAGAAAGACTTTGCAAAGATATGCTGCTATATCTATATGCCTCCAAAGAATTACCACACAATGGCTATGTCTACACTTGTTAATTTGTCGACTTAGCAAAAATTAAGTCGACTTAGAGGGGACTCTGCCAAATCGACCTAGAGCGTCCACCCTGGATGCCTAGGTTGACTTGTAGGGGCTAAGGGGACCTTGGGCAGGTCCATGGTGGCAGGGGGGCACCCCTTGCCAAGTGCCAGGGGGCTCAGCCTTTGCCCCATTATACCTTGATACAATGGGAAAGGGGGGACAGGGACCCTGGCAGGGCATAGGAGTAGGGTGGGCAGGGCTCTGCCCTGCCCTGTGGGGGGGTATGGCAGGCTGTGGCTGTGCCAGCCACCCTGGCAGGGAGGGCAGTGGGGAAGCCCTAAAGCTCCCTAAGTCGAGTTATAGTCGACTTAGGGCTACTCCACGTCCACACTGGCTAAGTCAACTTTCTAAAGTAGACTTAGGCATCAAAATTGACTTAAAACGAGGTTTAATAAAGTCAACTTTAATTTTCCTTAAGTCGACTTAAGCAGCTGTTTAATGGATTGGAGAGGATGTGTCATTTCCAGAATTATTTTCAGAGCATTTTCTTAAAATAATATGGGTACTGATTTTACAAAATCACTGGATATGATATAATAAGCAATGAGTTGTTGCTGAGATCCCTTACCTACTTTCCAGTCATTAATATTTGAATAATGTTAAAATATTATACTGGTCTGTGGCTGCAAAATGGAATTATCCAAATATTGGAATTCTATGCAGGGCCACACTTTATAGTATCTAAAAAGTTGTGCTACATTTCTCAACACAGCTTATTTTTTAACATTATTAAGGTTCAAAATTTGCTTGAGCCGGAATTAACAGAACCAACTCAATCCCCAGTAGATCCTAATCTTCTCTTCCTTTCCTCTCCACAGCCAGTGAAAAGTTACTCCTGGGATATCTGGTCTCAACAACCTGTAGTATGTGGGATCTTTTCCCTAACAAAAATGGCAGCTTGTAATGTCCTTTAAAAAGTTTCAGCACCTTAGGGACTGAACCAGCCAGCAGTATTTAGGGAGAAGGGAAATAATTTTATTTCCTTTTGTTTCTTCCCCCAGCCAAACAGAAGTGTCTTGTAGTCTTGGCAACCTGGTCATTGCCCACCAGCATTCACTTGGAAACCCTCCCTTCAAGTCTAATCACCCTAGGACTCCATATGACCAAACATCCACTGACTCTTTATTGCAGCATGTTTCAATTCACATTTATATTGCCACCCTTTGCTTTCCCTACCTCACCATGAAACTTGCTTTTATTATTCTAATCCTTATTTTTATATACCCCCTTTTTTCTTGTTCCCCGATTTGTCTACTTCCCAGAACTCTTTACCAATTCCCCATCCACACCGCCCCCCACCTCCAACCTCTTACCCCCTAATCCATTGCCACTTTCACTACCTAAGTTCTATACATCTCCCACCTGGAAAATAATAAGTTGATTATTCATAACTTCTGGAGATGCTATTATGAAAATATATTTAGGGGCATATCTCTCTACTGGTATTCTTGTCTTCCTCCACCATCTTTATAGCTTGTTTAATTGTGTCATGGAAAATTTAGATTGTAAACTCTTTGAAGCATCATCTCTATGTTCCGTGAGGCAACTCATTTTGTCAGCTCAATAAGTACTGATGTTACTAATATTAAGAAAAGTAAGATATATTTAAAATATGATTGTTCTTAGAACTATATAGTATTTGATACCACTGTGGTCAGTTTGGGTCCTCTTCTCCTATCAGTTTATGAAAAACATGCCCAGTAGCCTGATGTGGACCTTTTAACTTGATAAAACCTGAATACGTAGATAATTAAGCCAAAATTATTTTATTACTTGTAGGGCAGAATAGTATCATTAATGTTCCAGATAGATAACAATCAACATACTGCATCAACATCTTTGCAATGGCTTGAGTTGCCAAAGACCCTCAGTCCAACTTTTTTCTAGCAGGAGCTGTGTAAAATGTAGGTCAAGAGATTGTGAAGTACATTTCAGACTGCTAAAAATTCAGTTGCAACCACAACTTTGGATATTTGTCTCTCTCAATCTCTCCTTTTGGAGCAGTTCCACTTTGTATAAATAATTTGATATTCTTTGGGAGGGAGGGAGAGAATGACTCAATAGCTGAATGGTTAAGGGACAGATGGGCCATTCAAGTAAAGCACTTTTACTAAAACAATTATGGTGTATGTATTGCACATCACATAGATAGATAGATAGATAGATAGATAGATAGATAGATAGATAGATAGATAGATAGATAGATAGATAGATAGAT
>ML685903.1:7539885-7627277 GCA_007922175.1 Pelusios castaneus
GATAGATAGATAGATAGATAGATAGATAGATAGATAGATAGATAGATGTTAGAATAGAATTTTATAATTGAATGGCATGATACTTACTCTCTTACTCTTCTTCACTCCATTACACTTAGGAAAGCTGAAGTTAGCTTTGATACTAGCAAATACAAAATCCATCAAAATCAAGACATATTAGTTCTGTATCCTAGTACAGTCCTAGGGATACTGGAATATAATGTCCAAAACAGAGATAAGAAAAATTCCAGAACTAAGTAAGTTAAGAAACTGTTACAAACTGGTGGGTTAGATTTATTGTTGTAAAGAGAGGTTTATACCTTGCAAAACCATTGTATCATTATAGCTATTTTAAATGACTGTTCCTGAAGCACACCTTCTGTGTAAAGTGAACATGATATGAAATAAGAATTGCTTCCAAGAAAAAGTGTACTACCTCTACTTTTCATATTGTGGTGTTTTATCTCTATGTAAGAAATGTGACTAAGTTTGTTTTGTTGGTCCCTTGAACATCTCAAGTATAGTTAATCAATTGGTTATACTATTTATCAATAGCAGGACTTTAATCCAATCTTCTCAAAGCCTAGGCAAGTGGCCTGATAACCAGGCTACTTGTTATTCAGGATTAGCCTTCTATCTCATGAAAAAAATTCAAAAGGTCTTGGCATTGCCCCAGTCAAAAAAGGGGGATTTTTTTTTTAAATCACTAGAAGTTTCATGGGACAAGAAAACCATTTCCATCCCAGGTCTACTATATCCTACATAAATGATTTTCTCAAAAAAAAAAAATCTAAAATTTGTATCTGTTTTGAATAGTATAATTCTGTTTACTGAAGCTATTGTTTTCAAAGTTAGTTCCCTAAAGCAAGGTTCTAATTCCATATGTAAGCCCTTAAATAAGTGAACTGATGTTAAAATGCTCAGCATACAGTTGTTTAAGCACTTATTTTTAATATCTTGGCCTTAAAATTCCTGGACATTTTCTTTTGAAACAAAATCAGTGCAGATGGAGCATTTAAACAGGAGGCAGAAAATATGCTCTGCTATGATTTAGTTCTTATTTTATACTGGGGATTAGACATTTCTATAGGGAATGTTACACTTTATCAATCTTTATGCATACACTCACTGAGGTCAAGAAATACTGGAAAGATTTTAAAACATTCTGTAACCAAAACGTAAGGACATATGAGAGTCAAATGAGATTTGTGGTGTTTATATGATGTGGTCTACTGTCTAAAGCAATCTAGGGATATAGACAATTCCTACATCCTTATTTCCCTTTTGGGATTACAGGGCTAAGCCACCAAGCTTTCACAAATAAGTTTACTGACTGGAATATATACAGTTCTTATTCATCTGTAAACAAACAGACTATGACTTGAAGCCACCCTATGGCTTTAATTGTACAAACCATGTATTACTAAAGTCTCGCTAAGCCATAGCTGTGGTAAGCAGCCATCTCAGTCTTGAGCAATCTGTCAGTAAACTAATAAATTACATCATTGTGGAGAGAAGTAGAACTCCCTCTTTAAGGGCATCTGTTCTGCACCAGAGAATAGCTTGTAAGATTTCAGATCTGCCAGTTTTAATCGGATAAGTAAAAGCTCTTTACCTAAAAATTCATGTCTAATCCTTTATGGAAGTGACTAAAACATACAGAATTTTCATTTGGCATTCTCTTCATTGCCAGTTTAGAAGCATGCAAAAACAAGTAACCAGAATGTCCACTCAGCATCCAAGCCTGAAACCTCTGCCTATGAAAACAGAGATACTGAGTGAAATTCTGGCAACATTGACAATGATAAACTTGAGTAGAGCCAGGATTTCACCCACTGACTTCAATGAAACTACTTAAGGGAGTCAGGGTTATAGGATTGGATTTTAAAGTCCTAATTCGGCAAGGAAGGTAAGCATTAGCCATTTAATGGAACTACACACATGTTTAAGGACATACCTCATGTTAAGTATCTTGTTGAATCGAGTCCTTCGTGAGCTATTTTTACACATCACTTATTTAACTACTTGCTACGCACAGGACCAGAGAGCTCACTACAGAGATGGAGACTGGAGGCTTCCAGTGTAGCCATATGCTTTTGCTATATACTGATTGTTTTCTCTGGATTAAACATTGATTCACATACCAGTTTTGGACTTGATCCCAATGAATCATTTTAACATTAAAGTGCACAATCCATCCAAGATTTAAGGATGTGAGTAATTTTACTGATTTGAATGGTCCTATTGATGTCAGTAGGTCAATCCAGTTGCTCACACCAAAGTCAGTAAAGTCATAGAACAGATCTGACCAGAGGACAGAGAGAAAACTACTACCATATATGTTACCAAAACCACATGGACAGTAAACTCCACCTGGACAAACCAACTCAAATATGAAAATAAATAGTCACATGCAATTACAAGAGCATCTACAGAGTGACCCTATCATTATTATCTTGAAACAAGATAGATTTCCTGAAATAATATCAATACCAAGATATTATGAGTGTGATGCATCTCCTATTGTATTAAACAGGAGTTCTGCCACTGAGTCAACATCAGCAAAATTGTCCATATGATTGATTTTTGGTTTAATGGCTCGTGACTTTATTTTGGTTAGACCTATATTTGATCTTCAAAGAATAGTCTGCTCAGCAGATGAAGTGCTTCTTAGAAATTATTCTGACTTCATCATAAATTCCTTAGTCTTTCTTTTAAGTGGTAAGTAAGTGTTACAGACTATGGCTATGCCTACACTAGAAAAGTTAAGTTGACTTTGTTAAGTCGACTTAATAAGATCGACTTTAAGTTGACTTAAAATCAACCTTATTTAGTCGACTTAACAAAGTCAACTTAACTTTTTCATGCCCATAGACTCTAAGGTCAGAAGGGACCAATATGATCATCTAGTCTGACCTTCTACACAATGCAGACCACAAAGCCTCACCCAGCCACTCCTGTAATAAATCTCTAACCTATGACTGAGTTATTAAACTCAAATCATGATCTAAAGATTTTAAAATACAGAGAATCCTCTAGCAAGTGAGTCATGCTCCATGCTACAGAGGATGGTGTAAATCCCCCAGAGCCCAGCTAATCTGCCCTAAGGGAAAATTCCTTTCCGACCCCAAATATTTAAAAATCAGTCAATTGCCAAACTAGGCCATCCCATCATACCATCCCCTCCAAAAATTTATCAAACTCAGTTTACATATCTCATGTAAAGTCAGAGTTCTCGAGTGCTCACACTTCAGAAAACTATTTATAAAAGAAAAACGTAAGTAAATCCTCTGGGGTGGAGGGAATTAGATGGATCTCTCGCTGCCTGTTCCCTGTCAAAGGTTATTTATTTATTTATTTATTTATTTATTTTTAACATTTCATAACACCTGGGAAAAGTAAAAAACATCACAAGTGAAAATTCACTCCACTTGAGCAAGTTCAAGAGCCCAAACACCTCTGGTTCAGATATCATTTTTGCACACACAAAACAAAACTATTTTCGAATGTCAAGGTCTGCAGTATATTTTAACTCCCATATTGAGATTAGTGGAATTGCACTATAGTATATAATTCATGGGTTTAAACAACTGTGGACTTGATAGTGAAGGTTTATTCTTGTAAGATGTACTGTGTGAAGACACACCAAAACAATTCTAAAACAGTGTTGCTGTATGGACGCATACAGAAGAAAACAACTATTCAATGTTGCTGAAGACTTTCTTCACACAGTTGCAAATTCAAGTTTTAAGGTCAGAATTTCAAAGGCATTTAGGCATCAAAAGATACAGATAGGTGCCTAGTACGATTTTTCAAAAGAGCTGAGGCTTACTTTCCCTGCTCCTCATTTTATCTTTAACTCAGATGAGTGAAGTTAGGTATGTGCATAATAGTTTGCAGGATCAGGGCCTTATTTTGGAATTGAAATATTCTAATGGCTCTCCAAAATTTCCCAATAGTCCCTAATTTAAATGGAGCTTCAACCGATTCACAAAGCACCAGAAAACACTGTTGAGAAAAGGCAAAACTTATGTAATTTTCTGCTATTTTAGGTATTGGGAAATATATCAGAAACAAACTAAATTACTTTGGAAAATTTCCAGCACCTTGGAACTCAGCCCAAAGTTATTAATGAGAACTAACATATGGCTCATCCTTTTTAATATTAAAAATAAAATAAAAATAAATAGTGATCCTGCCAAAGGGAACACTGACGGCACAAAATTTTATTTTCCTAAAATCAGTTGGCTTAAATGATCGTTATGCGAGACATCTGCAACAGTAAAGGCAATGAGACTTTTTAATAACACTACTAAAATTGAAATCGATACAATGCAAACAATAAAAATGAGTTATGAAAAACTAAAGCTAGAGCAAGCATGTTATAATAGTACTTCTCTCTGCTCTGTCCTGAGTGCTTTAAAACTCTCATAATGCATAATGAGCAAGAGCTCCTGTTCTTGTGGTAAAATTTATGGGAGAGGGCTAAAAGGTTGGAACTCATTAACAGACTATCCTTTCAGAGTGCCTCTCGAGTCTTTCCTTTTGGGAAAGAGGCTTATTTTCCCAGCTCCCCACAGAACAGACTGTGAGTACAGACAACAAACCCCAGAAATCCCCATAGATCCTGGAGGACTCACAGCAGTCTAGGTCCTCTGTGCTCTTCACTGATTCTGGGGGCTCTGGTGGCTTCCCACACATAGTCCCCCTTCAGTTGTCAGGGATGCCCAGCCACAGATATCACCAAAATCCTCCTTATAGGGCAGGGTGGCCTATGGGCTAGATACAGCCTGCCAGATCCTTTTATCTGGCCTGCCAGTGACTCCAGCTAGCAGCCCGGAGTGCAGCTGCCACAGCCACTTCCCCATTCTAGCTGGGAGGCCCCACCTCCCTGCCACCACATGGGCCCAGCAGGGCCTTGGCCAGAGTGCAAGGTGACTGTTCCCCCCTCACAGCTCCACCCCTTCCTCCAGCAGGCCATCCTAGCAGCACTGTAGCTGGAGCGAGTCTGCTTCAGACCTTCCTCCTGCAAGCCAGGTGGGGAATTCCACTCTCCAACCACTCTCCCCAGAGCCAAGTGGTATCCTGGCTGGAGCGCAGAGGCCTCTCCCCCCAAGGGCTAGGGCCCAGTGCATCCAGCTCCCCATTCTCAGCTCCACCCTTTCCCCTGCCAGCTTCCAGAACCTACGTAGTATCACAAATGTTTCATATAATGGTGGGGATGGGGCAGCTTTATTAGGAACTGAAAAATGGTGAGATAATTTCACTAACAATACAAATGTGCGGCCCATGATGACTTACCAAAATTTGTGAAGTGGCCTTTCTGCAAAAATTATTGCCCACCTCTGTTATGGGGGTCCTCCACAACAGAGAGGCCCATGATATAGCTACCATAGCCTCTGGTATTTCTGCAGGGTTAGGGGGGAGGAGGAAGGTGAGAGGGATGATGAAGTGCACTGGAATTCCATTTCTACAGCCACTGAGTGAAATCCTGACCCCACTGAAGTCATTGTCAGTTCCCTTTCACTTCTAAGGAGCCAGGATTTCACCATGTCTATACTTATTATTATATGTATTGCCACCGTGCCTAGGAACCCTAGGATTACCTTTCATTCCAGTGGACTAGGATTTCATTGTGCTAAATGCTGTAAAATGCGGAAGCTGTCCCCTGCCACAAAGAGTTTACAGTCTAAATGTAAGTTGAATACAGACAGACAGTGGAGTACAAAGAAACAGTGATACAGTACTGGTCATCATGATAGACAGTGGTCTCAGCATAGCATTAGCCCAGCTATTATCAAGTTCTTTGTAGACCTCCTGGCAAAAGAGACTCTTAAGGAGGGATTTGAAGATGGATAATGAGGTAGCTTTTTGGATGTTTACAGGAAATGTCACTCAAGCATCAGGGGCAGAATGGAAGAAAGCACAAAAGTGCTTTTTTTGAAAATTTAACAAGTGGATATGAAGGCTGGCATACACAGTAGTTAAAGGTAATGAGTGATTCTGGAGTCTCTCAGGGAAAAGAAATCCTGACGCAAAAGCAACCTAGAACTAGAATAAAATCAGTAGGCTCTATTCTCAGGCCTACAGTGAAACTTCACAAAACTCAACAAAAAGCGTGTTGAACCCTAGAAAACCTTTTGTAAACCACAAGTATCTTCATGTTCATAATAAAGCACATAATTCTTTTTCCTTTTTTTTTTTTTTTTTACAGATTTTGTGCAAAACCTGGATTATGACGTGCTGGCCAATCCAAAAGAATCCTTAGAGTTTTCACCCTTCGGAGACTTGTAAACCATTCATATAAACCATTGTAATCATTCGGGAAAAAAATTACATACATATTCAATTTTTCCTCACTCTATCTCACACAATAAGATCTTGGCATTATATGTTGTAGTTCAAGTTGGTTAAGTAAATCTCATTACCAACTCTTATAAAATTTGACCCTGCCTTGGCAAATATCATTCTTTTAAAAAATCCACCCTACAATGATTCTCTTTCTAATGAGAAAGGCAAGGTAACTTAGGTAATTTTTTTTTTAATTGGACCAACTTCTGTTGATGGAAGGTACAAGTGTTCAGGCTTCACAAAATTCCTCTGCAAGTCCAGGGAAGATAACTAGATTGTCTGAGCTAAATACAAATTGGGAAAGATTATTAAACATAAGGAGTTAACATGTGGGAGAATTCTTAAAATGAAATGAGCAATTGAGCCTAGACTAAGCACTCTAATGGACATTCCATTAATGTGTATTTATTACAGAGAGATGACAGTTTTTCTGTAATTAAGATTGTTACATTCTTACTGTGAAAGACTGTATTTACATTGACACACATTAACTTTGCCAAATTAAATTAATCTGTCTAACATTTCTCATATGTAATCTCTCCACCATATAACAATTTTAAAGAAAATTCATTCAAAGAACAACTTACCCTAGAAACTGCAAGTTTACTTTATTCTCTCATTCACAATGAGGGTGATACCCGAGTATCTTTAGGAAAACTGAGTGGGTAATATTTAAGCAATTTATTTGTTTGTTTCCGATCCATGAGAATATTGTGAGCTCACTGTCCTTTAGAACATTTGCCACTTCCCAGGGCTATGTCTACACTAGAAAAAGTTAGGTTAACTTTGTTAAGTCGACTTAATAAGGTCGACTTTAAGTTGACTTAAAGTTGACCTTATTAAAGTCAACTTAACAAAGTGGACTAAGTTGACTTAACTTTAAGGCGACTTAGTTCACTTTGTTAAGTCGACCTAACCACCCATAAGTCAAGTTAATAAAATCGACTTAAGGGTTACTCCAAGTCCACACCATCCTTAAGTCAACTTAAGGAGTCGACTTAAGGGTTAAGTCGACCTAGTGAGTGGTAGTTATAAAGTCGACTTAAGCTTTCATTAAGTCGACTTAAGGAATTTCTTAAGTCAACTTAATGAAAGCCTAGTGTGGACATGGCTTAATTTAAGTTGACTTAAGCCTCCTTAAGTCGACTTAAATTGCCAGTGTAGACATAGCCTAGAAGAACTTTATAATTCCATCACACAAAATAGCATTTTGATAGATTTTATAGGGTTAAATGTTGCCTCCAAATTTCTTAATGTGCCAAACAGATTTACCTGGGTTAAGAGAATTTTTGGACATCATCAAGGAGACAGCCTTTAACTAGCTTAACATCTAGATTCCTGTTATCTGGAATGTATGTAGGTGAAGAGTAGAATTACATGCAGTTTTAGAAGTGACAAGATATACCAATCAATACTCCTGTCATCCAATATGTCATCTATTCGCATACCTATAGTATCGCCAAAGCCAAGCATTTAAAAGTCATGAGTCACCCTCCATAATCATAAGAATAACTTAAAAATATAAAATTAAAAATGTTTATTTTATTTGCCCACAGATTTTTGAGGTTTAAGGGGTTTGAATTTTAGCCTGTTTCCAAAGTTTTAATTCTACAACCATGATGGCTAAAAAAAAAAATTAAATGAAAGCCGAAGTTCTCACATAATCTCAGGGGTTCAGCCTGAGAAAAGAAGATAAAATATGTCAAAATTTGTGGTGAAAGCTCTACCTGAGAGTGGATACTGATCACAGTGAAGTCAGTAAGCAGGATCTTGGTTGATAACAATAATATCCCTGTTTTCCTTTTGACCAATTTGCCATTAAAACACAAGGAAATTTCAGTCGAACTTTTAGTTAAGAATGGTTTTAAGGCTGTAAATTTATACCAGTTACTTTAAAAAGCAATCTTTTAAGAATTTTAGTTTTTTTTCACAAATCAAGCCTGGAAGTTTGGTTAAAATCCAAGTTTGGTGTATAGCAACTGAATATATTGGAATTTTCACATTCAAAACATTCAAAAGTTAAGATTCTACAAACTTTAACCTTTACTATGTTCTGCATATTCTGAATGAAAACCTTTACATAAAACTGCCATACTGTTAAACCATGAGAATTCATGGTCTTTTCCAAACTCATACATCTCACACTCATACATCACATGCTGAACTAGAGATCCACACATTTTGTTTTAACTTTTACATATAAGTTACCAACTCAGCACAAGCCCTCCTCCATCCATTGCAAACTTCACTTCAACCCCTCCCGCCCCCAACATAATAGTAGCAAGGAAAACAGACGTCTCATCTTCAAAATGCAGAAATGGTATCACAAAACCCTCATTTTGCTGCCAACTAAACAAAGAAATTCTTCCTCATCTAAAGCATATAGTGGGTCTAATACTTCTTGATAAACTGACTTAGATAATATGGCTTAATTGTTACAGCAGAGGAGAATCGTCATATCCCATATACATATACCACACACCTTCTTAGAACAGCACACCACACAATTCTTTTGGTTACATATAGAATCATAGAATCATGGAACTGGAAGAGACCATGAGAGGTAGAGTCCAGTCCCTTGCACTCATGGCAGGACCGAGTACCATATAGTTGTTTCTCAAACATCCAAATTTAACCTATCGTGTTTATGAGATGGCATCTGAAATATTATTTTTCTATTCTAAGTATAGGAGAAATCTATGGTATTTTAGAGAAACCAGAGTATGTAACTCTTTGTAAAGACTGATTTTGCTTTAAACTCCGGGTAAATCAAACAGAGGGTTAGTATGTGCGAGGGATACTGAGATCAGATTAGTGCTTTTCTGAAATTTAACTATGTGTTTCCAGACTTTCATTTTATTTTTTCTTTAACCTTAATGTAAAACTCCCTGACTTCCATCATTTTTAAAAAAATTATGGTAAGAGCTTTTTTCTGCAAACCTCTACCTTTACCATAATGAAGCATTGTATCTGAGAATTTATCTCAGGTGTAGTTTAACTTGTCCATTTTAAACCATATTTATAGCATCATAAAAATATAGGGCTGAAAGGGACCTCAAAAAGCAATCCATAGGACCAAGTTCACATAGAACATCCATTTTGGTTAACCTGTTCTTTAAACATCACTCAAAAGGGATTCCACAATCTCCCTTGAAAGTATAACTATCCTTATAGTTAGCAAGTTTTCTCTAACATCTAATTTAAATATCCCTTGCTGCAGGAAATGCTGCTAATATCTTGTCCTATCCTTCAGTGGACATAGAGAACAATTTATCATCTTTACAACCTTAACATATATGAAGACTGTTATCAAGTCCCCTCTTAATCTTCAATCTGCTGTCATGGCCTCCTGGGACCAAACAAACTGATTCTCTTTTCACCTTGTAAAGCAAAGGAACACAGTAAAATGGTTATTTAAATAACTGTCTTTATATAGGCCAAAAGAATGAGGGCCCATGACTCACGTTCCGTAGAACTCATCAAGTCGGTAGGGTGTTATGACATCGTAAGGCCCCAGTTCAACAAAGCTCTTAACTGGTACCTAACTTTAAGAATAGGTAACCCTGTAGAAGTCAGTGGGGCCATTCAAATGCTTAAAATTAAGCCTATGCTTAATAATTTTGCTCAATTAGCCACTAAAAGTATTTGAGCCATTTCTGTAGCATACTATCATATTATTATGAGATTAGAAAGTCAGATTTTTCCTCCATACTATTTTTTATTACTGTATTGTTTTCTTTTTAAAATAATTAAACTGACAAAAGCAAGGAAATTCTGCTTCGGTGTCCCTAATTTATTCTATTGTATCTAAATATTGTAAACTATATGGTATATAAAATCACATTGTCCTGAAACAGCTAAAATACCTGAACACATTGGCTATGTATACACTGGCAAATTAGTTCAAATTAAGAAAGCTTAATTTGAACTAACTAAAGCCATGGCTACACTAGGCTTTAATTAGTTCAAATTAAGGGCTTCCTTAATTAGAACTAATAACTTTGAATAGGGTATTAGAAGTAAGGGTTAATTCGAACTAACTAGTTCGAATTAACCAACGTGGCCATGTTAGTTCGAACTAATTTCTTAGTTCGAACTAAACCGGCCCATTGAAATCAATGGAGATCGCTAATTCGAACTAAGCAAGTGCCATGAATGGCACTTGCTTGGTTCGAACTAATTTTTTCTAGTTCGAATTAAGCTAATTCCAACTAACTAAAATTAGTTCGAATTAGTTAGTTCAAACTAACTAATTCAAACTAATTTTAGTAAGTGTAGACATAGCCATTGAGACAAGCTAATGACAGCGTGGCTGCATAATTTCTGAAATTCATTGCTTTTGTCAGTTTGTTAGATTAACATTAGTTTTACCTTAATTTTTTCTATTGGGCACAGTGATGTAGAATACTACTTCGAGTTATTTCACTAATCTGTCCACCATCCCCCATCAACCACTTCTCCAAATGTAGGAATACTCCCCTGTAGCATACAGATTTAATCATTTAACTTGCAGCATAAATAAATGCTTAGAACATGTCAACTGAAAATCTCAGTTATTTCCTAAAACTGCAGGTGCTAGAAATGGTGTAATGAAATAGAGCCAGCCGTAGCCACAGACTCTAGTCAAATGGAATATGTCTTTAGAATGACACTGAATGTAACAAAACCTTGTGTTTATTTCCAGGAATTTTATCTCTGAATTTGAAAAACAGCATAAATCAAGAAATATGTTCACAAAGTGTGGCTGAAAATTGAATTATCTTTATTGTGCCCGGCTATATTTTCCCTATTATATCCTGAAATATGTTGATAGAGCCATTCATATTCATCTATAATATGAACAATAATTACACATTCAGGGAGAAAAATTGAAACAAAACTTATTGGAAAGCTGGAAATAATCAAGTAACTGACCCATCAAGTTATGACCAGCTAAGGTAGTTAAAAACACTTAACCTTCAAGCAAAGCTAAATTCCAGTTCATCCTTACACAAATGGTAAAGACTATCAGATGGGCCATTAGTACTTCCAGACCTTTTTATAATGTACATTTAAATATGTTTTATCTTTATGCTAGTGGCATCATTTAGCAGGATTCTATGGAACCCTCTGTTGAGTTTAAGGCCAGAAGGGACCCCCAGTTCACCCAGTCTCTATGCAGCACAGTCCAACATGCTCAGAATTGGATCAATATATTACAGACCTTACAAGACTAAACTGGTGTGTGCCACAGGCCAAGAACAGGAGGAGCAAGGTGCACCAATGCCAGGACCCCTAAAATGACAGGAAATTGAGAGGGTGAGATATACTCAGATGATCTTTGCGAGTGACCCATGCTGAGACGAAGGTGGAAAAAAACCAAGGCCTTTGCCAACCTGACCTAGGGAAAAAATACTACCCAACCCATATATGAAATATTCATGGGTCTATCTGCTTTTTAACAATTACTTTGTGGGGTTTACAGCTTTATCTTTTAATTTTATTATAACAAACAAATATGAATTTATTATATAAACTGTATTCCTGACAAAATAAGGACAGCTTGTAAAGACTACAGTTATTTGAAAGGATAATAAAGAGATGTTATCTTTTATAACCCTTTCTAATTATTTCTGTATCTGTCATCAGTCAATGAAATGTTTCTGTATTCCAAGTTTTTGGCCTGTCCTGTTACACAGTGGTATAGAACATGGTCCTTCAAAGTGCTGGGCAACCGTTGGAAGTCCTGAGCACCCTCGTTCAGCTCTGATCAATTTAGAAGTAAAGAATGGGGTATTTAAAAGCACTCAGCATTGCCCTAACTCTGTTCCCAACAGAGTCAATGCGATTTTCACCACAGACTTTTCCCCAAGTAAATGAAAGCTCATTCCTTTTATTTTTCCACCAAGAAAAGACACTGAAAACAATGGGAAATCAACTTCAGCAGCCCACAACTTGTCCATAAGAGAGGCAGACAGGGGTGTCTGAGAAAGATAGCTCCTACTTTATCACTGTCTGTAAGTCCTGAAAAATATCTGAATAGTTCAAACTTTATGATTTGGTGAATGTGGCAATCTAAGCTGTGCAGGGGTATTTTGTTTGATTTTTGTTTTCCAAGACAGGGCAGAGGAGGAGGGGGTTGGTTGACTGGTTTGTTAATTAGATAGTTTCAGGGGAGACCACAAGGGATAGATCAGCTTGAAGGGGGAGAAAATAAGTAACATAACAGCACCCCTGTTACATTCACCACATTGTGCAAGTTCAGCTTTCTGTAGCTGAAGCACTCATAGTCTGTTGCTTCTTGCTGCCCCAGTCAGTCCCTTATTTACCAGACCCAATAATTTTTTCCTCAATACCACCATTAAAAATTTAAATTTACCAATCTCCCAGCTTTCATCAGCTGTGTTGAGTTCTTTCTCCGGTCTTGTGCAAACAGCAGCAAATCAATGCGCACTAGGGAACTTTTAGTGCACAAGCATCAGGATCCATGTGGACTATTAGTTCCCAGCATGCTGGAGGTTTGTGGATTTACTTCCCAACTCACTGCCACTGCCATCAGTTAGCCATGTCCTTAATCCAGCTTTTCATCCATTAGAACTGTCTTTGATTGTTGCATTCTATTGCACTGAGAAATTTTTGTTACGGTCATGAGAAGTTTTGGAATAAGTGCCAAAAGCTAAAATAGTTTAAAGGTATATAATATAATATAATATAATATAATATAATATAATATAATATAATATAATATAATTACCCTGTCATAGTTTGGAGGGGTAAGTCCTTTGACACACACTTTTTTTTTTTCTCATGGAACATGCCAGCAACAGGGAATCGTACCAGCCATGGATTTTCAAACTATCTTGACAGCTTTGGAGCTGCTCTTTTATATTTATATCCAAATTTACTTGAAAGAGACTTTTTGTTTTGGAGAGACTTAAATGGAACACTATAAGTAGTTGGGTTGGGTTATGTTTCTCCTTACCCTTGGTTCAGTACTGGTTTTGTGTTGAGCCTTTATTTTGTGTTTACTTCTACAATTCTTTTTCCTTTTATGTTTCCACAAACCTTTACTGGGGGAAGGGAAGCACCTCTTTTTCTTCCTGTGAGTGGTTTCTTCCTGCTGTTTCTCATCACAGCTGCTGTTTGCTGGTGGTCTCTAATGCTGCTTCTCTTTCCTCTCCGCTGGTTCCTAAAGCCACACTAGCAAACTGAGGTGAAAATTAAACATTTTCCTTCTTTGTTTTTTATTTTGTTTTTAAAATTGTTTTTATTCAAATAATCACTGTTCAATCTAGGTAATTTGCAGACGGGTGTTCATGAGCATGTGTGCATAGAATACCATAGTCAGTGCAATTTTTTTAAGTACTTGCAATTTGATATAATTTACCACATTCCAAAAATGAAAAATAAATTGCTATTCATTCGTGTGTTTTTATGAGCAAGGGATAAATCAGGCATCGTTAATTGGTGTCCAGAAATTCAGATGGACCAAGTAAGGCAGCCTCAGACCCAGATTCATATTAGTTTTGGATTATGGCTTACATTATGGTTTTTAGGGAAATCGAAGTTAGGTTTCAGGTCTGGGTTCAAATCTGACAGTGGAAAAATGTCTTCCTTCTTGGAGAAGATTCATGAAAACAGAGTTTGGCTGCATCTAAATTGGAACTGCAAAATGGGCTTCTTCTAAATTGACCTGTTATGAAAATCAGAGTGGTGGATTTAGAGCTAGAGATTCTTGTCTGATTCTTTCTTTATATTTGAAGGGTTTGGAGGTGAGGGAAAAAGTCATATGTAATCAAAGACTATCGTAATGCATATTCACAAGGGGACATAATTATAGGTGACCTGGCAACATTAATTCTTACATTTCCTAATGTTCGAGTGCTTGAATAGGTAACTTTACTGAAGTTTTAGCATAATTTCTGTGTGCAATTTCTGAGCTTTTCAAAAAAAGGAAATAAATTCCTTTGTATGGCATCATATTGGCTGCATCTACACTGGTAAATTAAGTCAATTTAAGCTTGCTTAAGTCAACTTAATTTACCCTGCGTCTACACTACACTTTGCTTAAGTCGACTTAAGCAGTTTGCTTAAGTCGACTTAAGGAAAATAAAGTCGACTTAATGAAAATTAAGTCGATTTTATTAAACCTGCTTTTTACTCGACCTAAGGCTTAATTCGACTTTTTAAAGTCGAATTAAGCCAGTGAAGATGTGGGGTACCCCTAATCTTCCCCTGTAGCTCTTTATCCAGTCTTACTCTTTCTCTCCCTCCTTCTATGTACTGGATGCCCAGTCCCCAGTCTCTTTACTCAATTAATTCAGCCTCCATCCCTGGCTCCTAATTGCCCTTTTCCCCACTGTCCTACCAGCCTTAAGTCCCAGTTTCCATCCCTCCTTCCTTTTACAGGCTCCATCCCTCAGTCTCTCCTTCCTGTCCCAGTCCCATAGGTATACCTCTCATCCCTCTTACATTTGAATAAGGCAGCCTCTTCTTCCTCACTGCCTGGGCCCAACAGAGGAGTCCATGAGAATACAGTAGAGACAGGCTCTGAACTGAGTATCAGAAACAGCCAAAACAATCCAGAGCTATAATTGCAGGAAAAGTCCTGCTCAGCCTCAGGCTGGAGTATGTGGAATGTGTACAGAAACTTGCAGGAATTCAGAAGCTAAAATCTAAGCTAAAATATGCAAACTGTATTTTTTTTTCCAATTTTGTCTAAGTTTGGAAGGATTTTCAGAGGGATGACCAAAGGTACTTCGGCCACTTTTTTAAAACTTTCAAGTCCCTACTCCAAAACATGGGATTACTAGAGCTTTTCAAAGAAAAAGTCAACAGAAGTTTTTCTGCATGTGCAACATAATATTTTTCCCCCCAAACCTTGTTCTAGAAATGACTGAACAGTTTTGACTGAAATTTTCCTGAATAGTTCAATCTGGCATGCAAAATTTGAGCCAAAATGGTTGAAGTTTAATCATGTTATAAAACAACTGTTAACAATATTATGATGGAAACTATTGGACAACCTTCACAATAAGCAGTGCTAGTGTTACTCGCCTTAACTAAAATATAATTGCTTGCTCAGGTCTAATGCAGTATAAAACTGAAATGAAAATCTTGTGGAATTTACCTTGGGAAAGTAGAGAAATGAACAAATAGATTTTATTTGCAAGCAGCACTGGAGATTCACAGCATTGAAAGTCCACAGACTTTCCTCCTTTATGATCTGTCAACAGCAGGTCTGGACAGACACCAGTCTATATTTGTTTGTGTAGCTCTTCCCACAGCTAGGAGATGCCTAATGAGGCCCTGGAATAAACCATTATGAAACCAGGGAAAGAATGGATTAATTGTTTGAATTCATGCACCATGCATGCTCTTAGAAAAAGATAACTTGCTGCACCAGGAAATCCTCAGAGACTTTTAATAAAGTATCTAGACATGGGTTAAATTACAACCTAGCTCACTTCAGCTGTCATTATTGTAACCTTTTTAACTACAAGACTTGGATTATATTACTGATTTTTTGTCTGTAATACTTTTCTGAAGGTTTATTCCAAACATGGAACATGCTATGATTTAACTTCATAATCTGGTTGAGTTGTTTGGAACATCCTGGACTTGATCTTGCAATTCCTTTTTCAGAAGTCTTTACTCCTGCAAGACTTTAATGGGATCATCTGCCTGGATAAGGGCTACTTCTGTGCACGTATTTTTGAGGGCTAAGAACCTACATTTGTATATGTTTGTTTGCATTAAAATGAATAAAAATATTTTAAGAGAAGTAGACATCTGTGAAGAACATCACAATTGTACGGTCACCTAGTGCTTTGCTTGTAAAAAAAAAAAAAAGAAGGGGCAAGTGGAAGAACTAATTTCTATTTATCTTGTTTAAAATTCAGAAAATGAAAGCCACTGAGATAATTAACACAGCCTATCATAATTAGTCATTCACATTAATGCACCTGTGTTGTAAAGACCAGACGTACAGAAAAACTTCTGCCAAATCTTGGGTGGTCTCTTTACCAAGGTTTGATTAAATATGTCACAACAGGTGACTTTTTAATTGTTTTCTTATGGCAACTCATTTATTCTAAGGCTTTTGTTTGGCTTGCATTAGTTTTCAAAGTTAATGACTGTGTGTGGGACAACATGCTGAGTACAGGTGGTGAATGGCAATGTTAAGAATGTGGGTATTATAGCATGTGCAGAAGGCAATTGGTTAAACTTTGCCAATTAATACATATGAAGAAAATCCCGCTTTCCTTACTCACATGAATATTCCCATTGAAGCTCATGATTTTGGAATAGAACAGCACACGTCATTTCATAGCTTTTAAGTGCCTTCAAAGAGTAAAAAGTGCAAAACTGGCATTCTGGCAATAGTACAAGATAAATCTCATTTTTCCTCTTTTGAATGCCAGTGGGATTCCTTGAGGAACCCCAGGAAGAGAAGCAAAGTGATTGACTGAACCCATACATTTTATTTAGCTTAGGGAGTAGTTCCCTTGGTAAATCCCAGAGGTCATTCTCTGCCTCTCCTCACATGGATACCAGTTGCTCTGATGGCCTGCATACAGTTTGTTTATGGATGTCTATATCCTATAATCTCTATGGTTTGCCTTCATCCCCCTACCCCCCATTAGTACCAAAACTAAGAAAAAGTCAAAGTGCTCTCTGTAGGCCTCAATGAAGACTAAAACTATTCTAGCTATCCAACTTCCCTGCTCATACAGACATATACAAACCATTGCCAATGATAAATGAAATTATGGGAGCAGTACTAACAGCAAAATAATTAAACCCAAATGGCACTGATGTAGGTGGATAGAGTAAAAAAGTATTGCTGGACTAAACCGATGTCAATAGCTATAGACAGTGTATCAAATATAGAAGGAACATTTAACCTGCCTACTGCATTTCATTTTTACTTCTCTCCCTTTCTATCAGAGAAAACATTTGGTTGTAATTAGCATGACTAAAGGAAATAGCATCTGAAGCCCCTATGTTCCAAGTGGGGTGACCCTTGACCTCATATGAAGACACTTGCAAGTATTTGCTAAGTCTTGGTCAACTATGTATGTAGTGGGTGGGGGCAATTTGAACAAATACAAGAGGACTTGCCAAGTATGTTTAAGCTACAAAACTATGTTGTACCACATGACAAACTGTAAAGAATCTTTTTTTATATATAATTGTTGTGGGATTGCCATAATTAGGGAGTTTATTTTTAGATCCAAATGGTTTTTAATGCTCTCTCAGTTATTTTCAGCTGAAATCTTATTGACACAATAGATTCCCTTCCCCGTGGTCTCAGTGTGACCTGTGGGGAGAGTGCCTGAGCTCTGCACAAATTTGATATTTTTACTTTGATTTTGCAAAGCAAGAATCAACAATAGGAACATAGGAATTGCCACCCAGATCAGACCAGTAACCTATCTACTTCAACATCCTACCATCAGTAAATCAGCAAGAATCATAAGAGCAAATCCTCTGTTGTACTCTGTAGAAAAGTTACATTCCATCTAGTTACTCCATTTCATTTTAGTGAGCTCCTCTATCAGACTCTCTTCATTAAACTCAGTTTCCTTATGGGGAAAACCCTTACAAATCATTATTTTTTATAATTTTTTGTAGAATTTTTAGACCAATGTATAACATTCCATAACAGTGCTATATTTCTGTATTAAATTCCATATGGTTGTTTAAAAGTTCTGTGGAAAGGATATTATTCACTATTAAGTTCCATATGCTTTTAAACTGATTTCTGTGGAATACTATTTCATTTTTTATAAAACCAGATTGGTTTCATCCCTATTAAGTTCCATAGGACTTTTCCATTAGGGTGTTTTGTCATTTACAAATCCTGTACATATGGAATTACTAAATCCATAGTAACCCAAAATATATGTTTTACAGATTTGAAAATATAGATCCTGAGGCATTTTGCAGTCAGCTCCACAATATGTGCTACTGATTTTTTGTATCTTAATACAAAACAGAACTTTTGCAATATATTTTATTTTATTTTAAAGACATAAGCTGAGAGAATTCAGGGAATCCATATCACTGAGAGAAAAATTATGAAGAAAAATTCCACCATTTATAAACTTTTATCCCAAATGCTCCTTTCCATATAGCGTTTTAGATTAGCTTGTGGAAGTTGGCTTAGTCGCTATTGCAGGCTCACTCTAAAATTGTTCTTTAGCCTTTTGTAATCAGGAATGAAGAATTCCTACACTGTTCAACCTTCACAAATTAGAACAAATGGTTGTGGGTCCCTATCCACCAACTAAAAGGTTTTTCTATTCCCATACATTCAAATACACTAGAGATACAAGAAAAGAATGACTTGTAGAACACATTTGATCATTTTTCCTGTTAAGGCGGAGACCATTATGCTTGGCAGAATGCCAGATTCTGATAGTCATCTGTCCTTCAGGGGCTCTCTTGCAGCTGTATTGTTGGCTATGACTTGCAATCCCAAACATTTGCTCTGTCTGTTTTTGTTTTTCTGTTAAATGGGGGAAGAAAGGGAAAAGGGTGGTTTTGATTTTTTGTTGTTGTTCTTTTGTTTTAAATCCTAGGAGGTTTTTTATTTTTGTTTCATTTTGTTTCTTTTTGCATCTTTCACAGTCATTGTAATGACACTACCACTTGGGACAAATTTCAGACATTTATCATTCTCAGACTCATAGCTGCAAGAACTGTGAGCTGTTATGGCATAAACCATAAAATGGGGGAGGAGAGGTGTTTGCTAACAATTTGCAGGTGCATAGCATTCAGTAAAGCTTTCAAATTATATGCAATTTGTAAGATATGTTTGAAGGTCCCAATGGTTACATCAGAGCAAATTAGTATCTTATTTGACTCAAATTAATGAGTCCTATCAAATAAGTGGAGAGAAGGGTAATGTTGCAAACATCCAAAAGATAGACTAAAAGGCATTTTTGTTTAGCTTTTGTTTGCTGAGTTGGGAATGGGAAGGGACATTGCCCCACAGATCTTATTTTTTTCTGTTCAGTAGTGCACCTGAGAAGAGGGCAGCATACAGCACTGCCCCAGCTTGAAAGCTCAAATTGAGATGAGTGATGGTTTGAATAAAATAGGAACTAACCCAAAGCCGCACCTAATACTTGCAATAATCCAAAGCGATCCCCAAACAATATTTGAGAGAGTTTTCATTAACTTCCTATTCATTAATTTTTCCACTTTTCTGCCCAAAATTTTAAGTGGTAGCCTGGGCTAATGGACTAAGCATGGGACTACCATGGATTCTTGGGCTGTGGCTGCTCCACTCAGGCCCACACCCTAGACTTCAAGGCACACAACAGTGGCCATCAAAGTATAGCTCCCTCAGTTCTCATTGCCGATGACAGCCAGTCTTCAGCCAGGTGCTCCAGCACTGGGGTAAGTCAAATTACTGCTCCCTTCCTTTCTGCTAGATCTTTATCATGGAGCCATTTATGCCCAGACAGCTGTAAGTTGTGCTACTGACATAGGGTCCTTAATGGGCATTTATGACCAGTTTTCAGCCATGTTGTCCCTTCAGAGTGGTCCAAAGGATCATATCTCAAAAGATAATTATGCATTATGCACATATGATAAGTCACAAAGTTCACAAGATCTGGTGAACTACAGGCATAGGCCCACCAGAAGGGTTTTCTACTTGCTGGGCTTTACAAAAAGATCAAATCTGTGTATCTGTTGAATAAGAAATATTACATATGCAAGGACAGGAGGGGACAGTGGAGAAGAGAAAGGGTGAGCATTGTTCGTTATCTGGTTGACAAACTAAAGTTTTTCAAACTATCAAACACTTTCTAAAACCTTAGTTTTGGTTTTAGTTATGGAACGGGTTGAGGCTTGGGGCTTTCTCAGTATTTAAAAGAACTAATTTGCCCATAATTACCTATTACATTCTGCTTAAGACCACATTAGCTCAGCATTATTAGGATTATAACAATGAATTCTAACTGAATTACACTTCCTTGGCTAATTATGTTACCTCAGTTCTCTTCAATCTGCTATCTGAGAAACATGGATAACAAAAGAACCTTGGATAGTTAAGACAGGCATATACACAGCTGCTGGTATATGCAACGTAATCATGTATAGTCTAATGGTGAATTGTCAAAGCAGTTCCACAATTGAAGACTACCATGTGATATGTGCACCAATTTCAAACATTTGCAAACTCTGACTGAAACTATTCTCATTGCTCAGTTATTTGCCAACAAGCTGTGTCCTGAAAGAAATACAATCAAAGGTGGCACTCCATAATTTTAAGATAATATAGTCATCTCTATCTCTATCTTGAAAAAAATATCTATTGGATGCAGGATAGAAATAAAGTACTGTAGAACTGGTTAAAAAAATAAACTTTGATGATTTTTCATGGGAATGATGATAGAAAAAATCAAGAGAGATTTGCAAATATATATGCAAAAATAAGCTTTTGTTTTTCAACCATCTTTAAAATGGAGCAAAGCAGATCACTGCTTCGAGTCAAATTATTTTCCAGGAATTGATTGAAATGCAGCTACTTAATGTAGACAGGCTTCTCATAAAATGGGGCCACTATGTATTAACCAGCTCTGTGAAACATCGATGAATGAAAGGCATTATATGAGTGCTAACTACTAAAAATCAAAAAATGTTTCAGGACGATAAGCTTTAATGGCCAAAAAACAAAGTAACAAATGGGAATTTTGTGTCTGGGGAATAAAAGCCTTGGAAATCAGAGGCTGTTTTTTTTAGATTGCTGAGTTCTCTAAGATTTCTAAAATGAGTTTTAATTGCATGTGCTACTTAACTGTGTGTAGAAAACTATATTTTGAAAGTCTAGTGCCTATTTTTTCTTCATTTCTCACAGGGTTTTTACTGCAGTCAATTTTTTTAACCTCTTTCTGTGTTAGCAGCTCTGTGGCCTAAGTCATCAAGCTTCTTCCCTCCCAAGTGCATCAACAATTTTTCTTCAGCTGTACTGATTTTGTGATCAGCTGCACCTTTACAGTCCTGAAAATTCCTAGGAACCTTTGCAGGTCTCCTTTCTCTCAGAACACCTCTGAATTTTCAAGCTTCTATTACAACTAGCTAGAATGCAGCTGCTCTGGTAAAATTTCTCCAATGCCAATCTCAGCTTGATTTTCCATGTTTTGATTTCCATTTTTATGTCTCCTCTATGCCTCTGTTGCAGCTAAAAACCTGCTAATTCCTTCTATTCTTTCTATGAAGGGGTCAAGACTCTCCTGTGAAAGGTCGACTTCCACTGCAATACTTCTTTGAGAGAAATTAAGTCCCCTTAGTGGAATTTAACAGCTTAGAGAACAGAGGGTCCCTATCCACACATATAGAAAGGAGACATTGGCCTGCTAGCTAAGAATGAGAACATTCATACATACTCAACATATTCATATTTGTGTATCTAGGAACTAATCACTAAAGAATGTTCCATATCATTTAAAGGACTCATTTTGTAAATTAGGGCTGATCAAAAATTTTCTGTGAACAACTTCTCAACAGAAAGTTGGGCTTTCAACAAAACCATTTTCATTTTGCAAAGTGACTGTTTTCTGGGGAAATATTCAATATGAAGATCAAAAAGGTTTTAGACAAAAACTGAAATATTTAGATTCAAAATGGCACCGCAGTGCCTCATGGAATTTGTAATTTGGGTTCCTTATGCTTCTATTGTCCTCTATTGGCTAGGCTCTCTGGCCAGACTACATCTCATATGGGGTACATCCACACTGGAGCCTTAGGTCGACTTAAGGAAGGTTAAGTCGACCTACAGACTCCTGCGTCCACATTGGGCTTTTATTAATCGACTTAAGCGCTTCCTAAAGTTAACTTAATAACACCAACTCTTAAAGTCGACCTAAGGCTTAAGTTGACATTATTAAGTCGAATTAAGCTAGCGTAGATGTGGAATAGCCCTTAAATTGACCTAATTTGCCTCCAGGCACCCTCGCAGAGTTCCTGGCCATGCCTCCGTCAACCTAGCACCTGCCACTGTGGACGCCGGGCTGTGGACTCTCTAAGTTGACTTAACAACGTCGACTTTAAGTAGACCTTGGTTAAGTCAACTTAACAGAGCCTCCAGTGTAGACATACATAGGGTATGCTCTGTGTAGCAACTCCTATGATGCACATATGCAGGAAGGACTGAGTGTGATGGAATGTGTATGTAGATACGTGCAGTCAAATCATAATACAGATAGGAAAACAGGTAGTGCTTTGAATTTTGTGAAAGCCCTAGAACTTATTTTTAAAGTTTCTGATGTCTAGAAACTTGTTCTAGTTGTGCTTCATATTATTTATTTCTTTTAAAATTTAAACCATTGCTTTTCAAGGGAGCCGTAATTAACAAAATACGTGTTTCCAATTGAATGGAAGCTTTGGCCATGCCAGCAACGAAGATTGGCATCTGAAAATAATTTTTGCCCTACTTCTAATACTATTGAGGGAATATACAGAAGATAGGCAAGTAAATTATGCTTTACAGAAAAATTGGGGACAGGGGCTATGTCTACACTAGCAATTTAGGTCAACTTAAGGACATTTAAATCAACCTAAATTACTCCAGGTCCACAATGGCCTTTCATTAAGTCAACTTAAGGGCGTCCTTAAGTTGACTTAATAACTACCGGTCGTTAGGTCGACTTAACACTTAAGTCGACTGGATAAGTCAACCTAAAGCCAGTGTGGAAGCCCTAGGTTGACTTAATTTCACAAGTTGACCTAGGGCTGGGGAGAAGGGAGCTGCTGGGGCAAGGGAGCTGTGGTTCCCTGCCTAAAAGGTAGCCATGGCTTCCCGGAGAAAAAGGGAACCTCTCTCCCTTCTCCCCAGGACCCACGGGGGTCCCAGCAAGAAGGAAGCTTGTGCTCCCTTCTCTCCGGAACCTGCATGGGTCCCAGCAAGAAGGGAGAGCTTCCACTCCCTTCTCCCCAGGACCCGCGGGGGTCCTGGCAGAAGGAACCCACGGCTCCCTTCTCCCCAGGACCCGAGGGGGTCCCGGCAAGAAAGGAACTGCCGCTCCCTTCTGCTGGGAAGCTGCGGGTCCCAGGAAGAAGGGAACCACTGGTCCTTTCTGCTAGGGACTGCGGCTCCCTTTTCAGCTGGGAGCCACGGTTCTCCGCTGTGTCTACACTTGAAAAATTAAGTCGACTTTTTAAGTCGACTTAACAGAGTCAACTTAACTTTTCAAGTGTAGTCATACCCAGGTAGCCCAGAGTTCAGACCTGCCCAATTCTCTCTCAAGCCATTATGGACCTTACCTGATGTGAAGTTATGATATCTGATTAATGACTGCAGCTATTGAAGGGAACATGATGTTTTACAAAGCGTACAATCAAATGGAAACTGTGCTCTGTATACTTCTTTTTTAATGGAAAGAAAAACCTTCATCATACCATAATAGGCTAGGGCTTAGCAACCTGAGTGCATCTAAATTCACAACTCACCCAGACAAATACATTTGGGGGAGAGGGGTGATATAGCAGGTGACAGAGCCCAGAGTGAAATTCATGGGAATAAGGAATACAGTTCTGTCAGTGAAAAGACCACTACAGGAAGAATCCTGTTCACTCAAGCCATTCACCAGTTAGTAGGACTGGCTTAGAGAGATGAAAGTAGAACACTATAGTGAAAAATAAATAAACTACAAGCAAACAAGTAACAACTGATGAAGTAGGGCAGAGTTCCTCATACAAGTATCATGCAATTTAATTATGCATCCGGTACCTAATTTCCACTGTGATGGACACATACTGCCTAATCTTGCAACACTGATAGACTGAATTAACTGGTCTATATGAAGTGCTCTAGTATTATTTCTATGGGGATTCTGGGCTTTTTTAAATGGTGATGAGCAATCCTCAGCAAGACTGAAGTATGAGTCTGAATTATTATTAACAAGTACGGATGCTGATTTAAACAACCCAACCCGTACAGTTCTTGTACGCAAGAATAGTCTTTGTCAGAAGAGCGCTGGTACTTCCACTTCTGTTCTGCAGGGGCAATACAAGGAAAACAACTTTTCATCACTTTCAAGTCTAGACTTGGAAGGAAAGTAAGCTAAGAACCAAATGTTTTCTCACTTTCTAAGTGATTCACAAATGTAGGCATCTACTCATTTTACAGCACAGAGAAGTTCAATGTTTATTCAAGGTCATACAGTGAATCAATAGCAGAGACAGGAATGCAAGCCAGGCTTTTTGACTCCCCTTCTCAAACCCTAACCACTGGACCATAATGTCTGCAGCTGGCAATCAGAGACTCATGGGAAAAGAGTGTGTTCAACTATACGCAGTTGTATCATGTTTTATTACAACATATTAAAGGCATGGCAAAGTAAATGTGAAGTATATAAACTGGCATTCTTCCTCGGTTTATAATAATATTTTAAAAATCATTTTTTAAATAATTCTATAGCTGTTATTTAAATAGTTAACCAACAAAGGTTGGTAACAGTGGGCTTATTCCAGACTTGGTAAGAGAATTGTCAACGGTATTGTACAATTCCAAAACATTCATTTTCTCCAGCAGTTTAGGAGACTCTTCACATACAGCATTATAAAGATAGGGGTTTACTCTTAATTACATTCTGATAGTGGAAAGGTGTCATAAAGTGTATACAATCATGATCTATGCCAACTTTGAAGCCCCTTTATACTGCCACAGTGAGGAAGGAAATATTGCCTACTGGTTAAGGTTAGGGGCTGGTAACCTGGAGACCTATTGAATTCCTGTTCAGCCACCGACTCACTCTTTGGCTTAGTTAAGTCATTTAGCCTACACTGTAGTTAGACACCTGTGTGCCTTGTGCAGGCTAAGTCAGACTCATGGGGTTTGTGCTGCAGAGCTGCAGGGTAAACATCTGGGCTTGGCTGGGGTTTGAGCTCTAGGACATGCGAGGTGTGAGGGTCCCTGAGCTGAAACTGCAGCACGAGCTGGAAATTACACACAGCAATTAAACAGCCCCACATCCCGAGCTTGTGTCAGCTGACATGGGCTAGCCATGATGAGTATCTAATTGCAGCATAGACGTACCTTTAAAAATCTGTCCCAGAAAGTATTTAGATACCAAAAGATGCAATCATTTTCAAAAGCACCTGTCTGCATCTTTAGGTACCTAAATACCTTTAAAAATTTGGCTTGATCTCTGTGCCTCAGTCCCTCTATGTTAAATGAGACATAATTCTTCCCTACTTCATGTAGGGGTATTGCATTAGTAACGAAGAGGCATTCAGATGCTGTAGTGCTGGAGGCCAAAAGTACTTGACTAGATTGCACAGAAATTTTGCATACGTGAAAATCAGACTCGTGCTATTTAAAGCGAGCGGGAACTAATATTTATTTCTGTACTTACAGCCCAGCAAAATATAAATTCAGTTTGTTTATTTTAATTCAATGCAGTCCCAGGCTTTTCCCTGCTGGGAGCCCAAGTATCACTTAAACTAGCTTTCTCCCCTTCATGGCTTCTCCATCACATCCTGGCCCACAGAGACCCTAGTTTGGAGCTCCTCTCCACTATAGGGCTCCACCACAGGAGCAAATACACTGCTGTACTTTGTCTCCTGACCCACGGCAGGCCAAACTATTGGACCTTCTTCTAGGCTAGTATTTTTGAAACCAAGGGTCCCAACCCCAAGGGGCAAGAATCTTGTAGGTGGGTCATGGTATTACCATGACTTCCGTTCTATCTGCAGAGCTGGGTGGCCAGTGAGCAGTAGCAGCTGGCTAGGCACCCAGGCTATGTCTACACTTGCTAAAATTAGTTCGAATTAGTTAGTTCGAACTAACTAATTTGAACTAATTTTAGTTAGTTCGAATTAGCTTAATTCAAACTAGGATGGCCACGCTGGAATGTTAGTTCGAACTAAACAAGCACTTGCTTAGTTCGAATTAGTGATCCCCATTCATTTCAATGGCTGGTTCATTCGAACTAAGAAATTAGTTCGAATTAACATGGCCACATTGGCTAATTCGAACTAGCTAGTTAGAATTAACCCCTTAGTTCGAATACCCTATTCAAACTTATTAGTTCGAATTAAGGAAGCCCTTAATTCGAACTAACTAAAGCCTAGTGTAGCCATGGCTTTAGTTAGTTCGAATTAAGCCTCCTTAATTCGAATTAACTTGCCAGTGTAGACATAGCCCCAGATCTCACAGCAGCGCCACCACCAGCAGCAGCACAAAAGTAAAGGCGGCATGGTATGGCAGGGGCTGTTCTCACAGCCTGAATAGTTTCAAAAGGAGTTCCAGTAAAACAAGTTTGCACTAGCCCCTGCTAGATGGAAATTCTCCTTAACTGATCTTCTATTCCCTTCCCAACTCAGTTTAAGTAGTGTTTTCCCTGCTTCGCCTTCACAGCTCCGGTCATTTTCTAATTAAATCCCATCACATAGACCTGCGCCATTCATTAGGCCTTATGTTGCCAGTTCATCAGTGAGACTGAAGGGGATACTAAGTTTTGGGCCAGGCTGAGTCCATCTTGCCTCAAAAGGTCAGGCAGCCCTTCTGATTAAGAAGTTTTTCAACCACTGAACATAGAGGAAAGTGATTTCATAAGGTGACAGGCAGTGGAGAATGAGGCCCGAAGTGTAAAGAAATGAACAAGTAAGGCATTATTCTTCCCTGTCCTGGATATTGCCCAGGTCTAAATGACTGCACAAAGTGACTGCAAGGTGGGTTTAAAATGCTATCACATCAGAATAGTTTATACCAACTTAATGACGACAGTAGGCTCAAGGCAATGGAGAATTAAACCACATGCCTAAACTTAGTATGGCAAGTTCAGTGGAATAATTAATAAATACCAAATGCCTTAGTACTGTTTGCATTAAGCAGAGACAAAAGTGATCTCAATCCACATTTCTAAAGTTATGTATCCACACTAAAGTCATGCTTCTTGTTTCATTACTTTTCTACTTCAGCATGCCATTATGTTGTAAAGTTAGGATGCCTTAATGAGACGTTCATGAAAAAAATCAAACACCTAAAGATTGTTTTGAATATTATATTTAATGTTTCCCAGCTCATTTCCTACAGTCCTGCTGATATTACTAAAAGCTTGCCAAAAGCACTCTGGCAAATAGTAAAGACTCAAATAATGGGCATCTCATCCAAACATTTTGTGGATAATTAGAGGATTGAATATCTTGAAGAATACGGTCACTTTTTATTACTCATAAATCATTCACTTCTCTGTATGTTTTATTACTTCATATCTCTAATTATTATTTTTAAAAGCCTCTAAAAATACAAATAAATGTTTTAGATACCTAACATTTTCAGCATCGCAGTGTCAAGCTGTGCATAAAAAGAATATTTCTATAAGCTCCCCCAAAAAGTTATTTATTTCTCGATGGTAATAAACAAAGCTAAAGAAGCAGATGTTGACTCAATACTCATACATCAGACAGTTAGTTGGCTTGCACCCACTAACTTTTTGTTTACATTCTATTTCGATAGAAATATTATCAAACCTGACAGTAGATACAATAAGTGGTTTATTTATTAGAAAGCATCTACAGTTTCCGATTACAAATAAACCATGGAAGTTTCCATAACATGGTACATTATTATGTCATGTCACTCAATCAGACTTACCTGGGCTATGGAATAACTTAGTGTTTCGATGTTCTTTCTAATAAACTATATTTACAGCTTCTTCCTGAGAATTTTTTGTCAAAATTCACAAGGGTAAAAATATAGCACATTTTATTCAAAAAAAAAATTTTAAAAACCAAAAACTTGATTGTTGCTCCAGCCAAAATTTGGATTTCCTCATTTACATTGGATCTTCTGCCTTCAGCAGAAAAACTACTGATCAGTTCTGGATTGCTGAAACTTGCTCAATACCTCTTTTTTGGAGGCAGATGGGGGGTAAAGGTGGTGTTCATTTTTCATTCGAAGGTCATTAGATACAAAACTGTAGTCAAGCAAAGACAACAATTTCATTGTAGTGGGCCAGATCTTCAGCTGGCATTAATTGACATAGTTCTATTGATGTTAATGAAGCTGTACTGACTTATGCCAGCTGTGAATCTGGTCCCCTGTCTTGAGTTGGCAGACTACAAGTTGTTGACCCTTTGCAGACACACATAAAAGGACATCCCTTTAATCTGGGTACCAGATGACTTCTTAGGCATGTCTATTGTAGTTTATCTGGCATCTTTAAGATAAGCCATAGAAAATAGTAGTTCTGCATGCTTCGTGTGAATGTAAGACAAGAGACTCAAAAGTAGTGTTACCACTAGAACAGGGTGGATTTTTTGTTGTTGTTATTGATTATTTCCTGAACCAAGAAACAAAGCCATAGGAGTGATAGCTTGCATTCACAGAGATGGAATTTGTGTTTAACAGGGCCCTAAAAACCAAGACTCAAATTTTGAACCTCTGCATTACAGTAGGGAAGAAAGAAGAGGACATCAAGCACTGAAAGACTAGTCCTGAAAACAGCAAGAGAGGAGTGTGGAGTATCTTGAGAGTATGTGTGGAGTATCCTCACAAATATTCCTTTGCCAGACAATAGTGCTATCCGTCTGCACCATTGGCATAGAAGATAATATTGAGGGTACTAATCCTGAAACTCCTATCCATGGCCATAGTGTGGGGACTAAGAAAGGATTGACTAAGGAAATATCATAATTAAGACTTTGTAAGATTTTTGAGACCCAAGAAAAGGGGCAGCGTTATAAAAATTTGCTTTCCCTCCATTTTTTGTCATAAGCTTGTCTGACCTCTGAGATTCTAGAATCTGCCTTGTTTCTTGTAAACTTTTTTGCGACTTTTTAAAATGACAATTAGTAGCAGTTGCGGGGAGAAAAAAACAACATAACTATCAAAAACTGAGACTAATATAGTATATATTTTAAAGCAGACAGAATTATCTAATGTGGGCCTTCCTGTATATATAGCTAGTTTGTTTCTGATACCATCTTATCAAATTAAGGCCGAAATACTCAGACTTTATTAGAAGAAAGAACACAAATTGGCTTCTTCAGTAACTTGACTATATATAATGATGTAATGGAAAAAGAAACAAAGTAAATGGAATCTCATTTGCAAAACTGTCCTATTATCTATACACAAATAGCTCAATATAACTGTGGTATATGAAAGAATCTAGCAGATTTATATGTTCTTTAAACATTAATGTTTATACAAATTTAGCATGGTCTTTCCAACCTCAAAAGAAATTTTTAGCATATTTTATAAACATCAACTTTTTTGTATGAAAAAAGATTTTTTTAAATGTAATTTTTAGGGATAAAACCTCTAATGATGATAAAGTTTGCATGTATAAAGAGAATTTAGGTTAGTTTTATCTCCTGATATTAGTGTGATCTTTAAAAGAGCTATGAGAGCTAACTTTTCTATCCTATTACCTCTAAGAACAAGAGAATGAGAGTCACCATGTAAGGGAAAAAATGTAATTCTTGGGGGGAAATGGCTATATTTAAACAAACCAATTTTAAGTACTTCTGATCATCACTGCCAAACAGCTGAAGAACCATACAATATCTTAACCCGCTATTCCAATTGTAATTAAGAATGGATACTTAGAACTTACTGATTCCAAATATATAGATCTTTACCTCCACAACTGGAATGTGACCTCTGGGGATAATTGTGTTATCAGACACTGGTAGAAATTGAAATCTGGAGGCTAGATTTTACAGGATGGATGAATTGTACTCAATGCAGGAACAAGAGGATGACAAACAGGGGCATGGCTTTAAATAATCCTGGGACTGACAAGGCATTTGACAGTTTAAGTCTGGGGTAATTTAGAGCTGATATAAATGATAAGTGACTGCCTAACAAATTAATAGCATTCCTTGTAGAATAACTTCCAAATGGGTAACCGTGTTAGTCTAGGTCAGCCAAACAAATAAGAAGTCCTGTGGCACTTTTAAAGACTAACAAATGTATTTATCGCATGAGCTTCCATGGGAGAAAATCCCACTTTGTCAGACATCTTGAAGATGGGGAACTTACTTGTAGAGTAAGTTACTGCACAATATGGCTATGTCTACACTTACCAAAGTTAGTTCAAATTAGTTAATTCGAACTAACTAATTCAAACTAATTTTAGTTAGTTCGAATTAACTTAATTCGAACTAGCAAAATTTAGTTCGAACTAAGCAAGTGCCATTTATGGCACTTGCTTAGTTTGAATTAGCGAATTGCATTAAGTTCAATGAGCCGGTTAGTTCGAACTAAGCAATTAGTTCGAACTAACATGGCCACTTTGGTTAATTCGAACTAACTAGTTCGAATTAACCCTTAGTTTGAATAGCATATTTGAATTTATTAGTTCGAATTAAGGAAGCCCTTAATTCGAACTAATGAAAGCCTAGTGTAGCCGTGGCTTAAGTTAGTTCGAATTAAGCTTCCTTAATTCGAACTAACTTGCCAGTGTAGACATAGCCTAAGAGCATATGTGTCAGATTGGTAATATTGGGTGTAGTTCAAGAATTACTATTTAACATCCGTACAACTATATGCAAAATTTCCTCATCTATCAATGTTTTTTCTAGATCACAAAATACAAGAGCTAGAGTCCTAGACCACATGGAGCAAGCTCACAGCTCTGCCCCCACTTTTTTGCGCAACTCCAGTAATGCCTATGAAAGCTATACCTGCTTTAACTGCCCACCCAAGTTAAATTCACAGCTTGTTTTCATTGCTAGTGTGGCACGAAGTGGCTGGAATATATTAGTATAGCTGGACTTAAAATAATAGATACATCCATTGTAACATTGGTACTACTGCCTTTTCACAGTTCACTCTGCCCTTTCATTTGTAATGTAAACATACTCTAAGGACTTGTCTACATTGGGAAGCTACTGTGAAATGAGCTAGTTGTGTGGCTATTTTATTAGCTGTTGCCAAATAGCCATTCTGAGCCATTTACCCATGTACACACATCCAAGAATATCACTGCAATGTTAGCATTATGAATTAGGATTATTTTTGTACATTAAAATCATTCTAAATGGTCAAAATACATTTAAAGGAGATACACAACGTTTCAGCAGTTAACAAAAATCTACCTCTATCTCAGCAACAGTAAAATGTCAGGCCTCTTCAAATGAAGATACTATCAGTATATACTGTGTATATAAAGCTACTGTGAAGGAAAGTGCTCCCTGGCACACCACTCAAGAGGATTCAACTCTGTTTACTTGACAAATGCTGGAATTGTGACTTAAGTGACAATTTGAAACATTCTATGGTACTTCTGCTGATACACAAATAATTATGGAATCATAGAAATGTAGGACTGGAAAGGATTTAAAGGGTTCATCTAGTCTCCCCCTCCCCCCTTGCACTGGTTAAGTACACCTATATCACCCCTGGCATGTGTTTGTCTAATCCATTCTTTAAAACTTCCTAAAACAGGGGTTCCACAGCCGCCTTAAGTAATCTGTCCCAGTGCTTAACTATTCAGGTCTATACTGCCTGCAAAATTCAGCAGCAGTCAACAGGAGTAATGGAAGTTTGTAATTCTCCTTTGATTTTTATCTTCCTAAGTGTAACACTTTGCACTTTTCTTTAATTAGTTTCATCTTATTGATTTTAGATACATTTTCCAATTTATCAAGATTATTTTGAATTCTAATCCAGTTCTCCAAAGTACTTACAACCCCTCCCAGCTGGGTGTCATCTCCAAATTTCATAAACATGCTCTCAGCTCAACCATCCAAGTAAATAAATGAAAATGTGAATATCACTGTATCCAGGATAGACTCTTTCAGGACACCACTTGTTTCATTCTTTCAGTTTGATGGCAAAGCATTGATAACCTTTCTTTGAAATGTTTTTTTCAAATATTTGTGTACCCATCTTAGCTTAGTGCAATAAACTTCTTCAAGGCAGTGCAGTGTTCATGCACTGTTCTATATTGAGCCATCCCTCACATTCTCCATTGATGAATAAAATTCCTGACCTCTGTTAAAAAGCATCCAATGTACTAGCTGATGTTACTCTATACCCTGTAGGTCATTATAGTTCAGTAATGCTGTATGCATGTAATTTGTAACACTTTTTAAATTAAAGATACAACATACATTTAAAAAGATTAGAATATTTTAATTTAACTGAGAAATGGTACATGGGGATGGCTCTTTTATTACAATTTCTATAAGGCAATTGATTTAATTTAACTAGTCAATGGTACTTGATACTTATTAAAAACAGCATTAAGAAACATACCAACTGAGGTTAAATTTAGGTAGTGTTAAATAATGAAGAGATGAAAGTTCACTGTTTATTTCTCAGTTCTGCAGTGAAATGCTAATGTAAACATGTATCTTACTTGTCGACAAGTTCCAAGGGGGTAGCCGTGTTAGTCTAGGTCAACAAAACAAACAAGGAGTCCTGTGGCACTTTTAAAGACTAACAAATTTATTTATTGTATGAGCTTTTGTGGGAGAAAATTTTCTTTAAAATTTTCTTTGAAAATGCCACAGAACTCCTTGTTTGTTTTACATATCTTACTGTATCTCATTGCAGGATCAAGGCCCTACTCTTTATATGATAAACCAGAAGAAATGAATTATTATGACTGTAATAGATCATGCCCAATGTAGACAAATAAATAAAAAAATTAATTTGAATGTTTTGGACTATAAATCTATAAGGGTGCATCTACACTTACAAATTAAGGCGACTTAAACCTGCTTAAATCAATTTAATTTAATCTGTGTCTACACTACATTTTCCTTAATTTAACTTAAGCTTCTCCTTAAATCGAATTAAGGAAAAGTTGGTTCGAATTAATAAAACCTCATTTTAATTTGAACTAGCGCTTGTCGACTTTATTAAGTCGACTTAAACCAGTGTAGACACGGATTAGCCCTAAATCAACTTTAAGTCTACTTAAAGGGCTTCAGGACTCCCCCACTGCCCTCCCTGCCAAGGTGGCTGGCATAGGCAGAGCCTGGCGTGCCCCCCCACAGGACAGGAAACAGACCTGCCCACCCTGCTCCTATGCCCTACCAGTGTCCCTGTCCTGCTTAGCCCCATTGTACCCAGGTACAATGGGGCAAATGCTGAGCCCCCTGGCACTTGGCAAGGGGTGCCCCCTGCCACCGTGGACCAGTCCCAGGTCCACTTAGCCCCTACAGGTCGACTTAGGTGTCCAGTGTGGATGCTCTAAGTCAATTTGGCACGGTTCCCTCTAAGTCGACTTAATTTTTGAGTATAGACATGATAAGTCGACTTAACAAAGTCGACTTAAAGTCGACTTACATTAACAAGTGTAGACATAGCCTAAAATCTTTCTCAGCTATATTGCTAGTCAAACTTTGGTCATGAATAACCACACAGTTAAATTCCAAAGGGGTAGCCGTGTTAGTCTATTGTAGAAAGACAACAGAGTCCTGTGGCACTTTTAAAGACTAACAGATTTATTTATCACATGAGCTTTCATGGGAGAAAATCCCACTTTGTCAGACGCTTTGAAGATGGGAAACTTACAGAATGGGAGGAAATTAAATGCAGAGGAGTGTGTGACATAGGATCAGGTCAGGCTGTAACAGGAAATCAAAATAGGTGTTAGGATTCAAACACTGGGGAACAGCACATAGAGGAGGGGGAGGTCAAATCACTTGTTGTAATGAGAGAAAAATCCATAGTCCCTGTTTAACCCCAAGACAACTGAGTCAAATTTGCATATAACTTTGAGTTCTACAGTTTCTCTTTGAAGCTGTGATTTGTTATTCATCTGTTTCAACACAGCTATTAACAAGTCGTCAAGGGAGTGAGCAGGGAGATTGAAGTTTTCCCCTATTGGTTTTGTAGTGTTGCAATTTCTGATGTCAGATTTGTGTCCATTTATTCTTTGGTGCAGAGACTGTCCTGTTTGTCCAATATATAAGGCAGAGGGGCATTTCCGGCACATGATGGCATAAATCACATTGGTGGATGAGCAGGTGAACAAGCCCTTGATGGAGCAGGTGGCTTGATTAGGCCCTGTGATGGTGTCATCAGTGTAGATATGAGGGCAAAGTTGGCAGCGTGGTCTGTTGCAGGGATGTGTTCCTGCTTTAGTGTTTCTGTTGTGTGATCTTTAGTTGCTGGTAAGTATCCTTTTAAGGTTAGGGGGCTGTCTGAAAGCAAGGAGAGGTCTGTCTCCTAAGGCTTGAGAGAGTGAGGGATCATCTTGTAAAATAGGCTCTAGATCTTTGATGATGTGTTGAAGAGGTCTGGCTTGGGGGTTGTAGGTGGTGACCAGTGGCATTCTGTTGTTGTTTTTCATGGGCTTCTCCTGCAGTGGTTGACTTCTGGATACCCATCTGGCTCTGTCAATTTGTTTCTTCACTTCTGCGGGTGGGAACTGTAGTTTTAAGAATGCCTGGTAGAGATCCTGAAGGTGTCTGTCTCTGTCTAAAGGGTCAGAGCAAATGCGGTTATATCTTAGGGCTTGACTGTACACAATGGATCGTGTGGTGTGGTGAGGACGAAAGCTCGAGGGATGTAGGTAACTATACCGATCAGTAGGTTTGTGGTATAGGGAGGTCTTTATGTGCCCATCGCTAATTTGCACTGTAGTGTCCAGAAAGTGGATCTCTTGTGTGGAGTGTTCCAGGCTAAGTTTGATTGTGTTGTGGAAATTGTTGAAATCTCTATGGAAATCTTCAAGGGCATCTTTACCATGGGTCCAGATGATGAAGATGTCATCAATATAGCATAGGTAAAGTAGAGGTGCTTTGGGATGAGACGTGAGGAAACGTTGTTCTAAATCGGCCATAAAGATGTTGGCATATTGTAGGGCCATGCGGGTACCCATAGCAGTGCCACTGACTTGAAGGTATAAATTATCTTCAAATCTGAAATGGTTGTGGGTGAGTACAAAGTCACAGAGGTCAGCCACAAGTTTAACTCTGTCATCATCTTGGATAGTTCTTCTAATAGCTTGTAATCCATCCTTGTGTGGGATGTTAGTGTAAAGAGCCTCTACTTTCCCATCTTCAAAGCGTCTGACAAAGTGGGATTTTCTCCCACGAAATCTCATGCGATAAATAAATCTGTTAGTCTTTAAAAGTGCCACAGGAATCTGTTGTCTCACACAGGTAAAGACAAAGCTATGATTCAAATACATTATGTATGTATTTTCTACTTTATTTCCATAATAAAATAACTGATATGAATAATTTAGCAAAACATTGTTAGCTTCCATCTCATGAAAAATAAGCAAGCTCACTTGGGGAAAAAAATGTAGATATACCACTAAGTTTTAGACAACGAAAGTGTCTTTCCTTAGATAAGGAATTTGGGAACTTTCTGGGAAATGTCATTACAATTTATACATGTATCTAACTGAACTTGTGTTGAACTATTTCCCCTTTCTTTCCCTTTGAAGGGTTTTGTAGAAACTCAAGGAATAGTCAAAACTTACTTGCCACTGAATAATGAATGTAGGCTGTTCCTCACTCCACTAAACACTGCATTTTGTAAAGAAAGAAACCAGCTGGTGCATGAAAATCAAGCTTACTCACACATTTTAAGATAACTTCTCTCAACATATATCTTTAGATAAACATCAACCCACAATCCTTTTAGCACTGAATATGAAGCCATTTAAATAATAAAAGGTAGGAATATTTGGTTTTGTGTATAAAATGATGTGTTCAGCCTAGCAGAAAGGCTTCTTATCTTTCTGGTCTCCCACACGCCTCTGGAATAAAAGTAAGGCTGTGCATCAGTGGTTTTCTGTGGGCTCCCAAACCATATCAAACAGCCAATAAAATGCTCTTCATTCAACAGATGGGAAATATTGTTTTGCAAGCTGGTGCCAAAAAGGGAGAGTAGTTGGGGGGTTGAGGGGGACACAGGGACCTAGAGATACAGACAGTAAATGTGCATTCCAGAGTCAATGGAAGTAATGGTCAAGAAACGCAAGAGTTCACTGAGATAAAACAGAAAGGAACGTCCAAGTTGTTCTTTGATTGATGGTCAGCAGAATGCCAAGGATCAAGTGAAAATAAGCACAAAAAGACATTTCAGTAGGGAAAACAAGGCATTAATAGTAAATATCATGCCTCACACTGATGATGATTTATAGTCTGGCTCGCAGACAAAATCGCTAATCTGATGCAGCTAATAACATTCACGGCATGGAAAACTCGAAGGGCTTTTTCAAGAACGAAAGAGTACACAACAGCTGCAATGTTTCTCTTGGAGGTTACTCTCCTTTTTCAGAATCTCCTGTACTCAGGCAATTTGTATAGCATCAATATAGAAAGAATTCTAGGCTGCCAGTAAGACTAAGATTGAAAACATTTCTACTCATACAGTTCTACCTTCTTACAGGAGGCAGAGTCCACCTGACTTCTCGAAGCAGAGTTTTAGAATCTAAGGCACTTGTACGCTGCAGATATACATACACATGACATGTTTATATTTCACAGTTAACATATGAGGGACGCTATGTTTTTTAGACAGTGTACAAATTACAAATGACTATTTTTAAAAAAAGAAAATAAGTAGATTTCAATAGACAACTAAATTATCTTCACTTTTTATTTAATAGATTCCATGGCCAGAAGGGATCACTTAATCATTTAATCTGACCTTCTGTATGTCACAGACCATAGACCAAAGACCATTCCCAAAATAATTTCTAGAATACATCTTTCAGCAAAAACCATCCAATCTTGATTTGAAAATTGCCAGGGATGGAGATTCCCAATCATAATCCTTGGTATATTGTTCCAATGGTCAATTAACCTCACTGCTAAAAATGTAAGCCTTATTTCCAGTCTGAATTTGTCTAGCTTCAGGTTCCCAGCCATTTGATGATGTTTTACCTTTCTGTGCTTGATCAAACTGCCCATTATAAAATATTTGTTTCCCATGTATGTACTTATAGACCGTAATCAAGTCACCCCTTAATTTTCTGTTTATTAAACTAAATAGATTGAGCTCTTTAACTATCACTATAAAGTATGTTTTCCAATCCTGCTCGCTGTTCTTTCATCTCTCTTGCTGCAGCAAGGAAGCCATATATGTCCTGTAGCCCTGTGTGCTCCACCTGGATCCCTAGGCAGTAGCTCTCTTCTGCAGCGAGGGGGAGGGGAGATCAGTGCTTTTCTCTCTCTCTGGCTCCAGCAGGGACTGCAGCCCCTAAGAACTCAGGCAAATCACTTAGTTCTCTTCTGGAGCCCGGGGAGGAGAGCTCTGCTCTCCCTCCCTCTGGCTCCAGCGGGGACCTCAGCACTTACTGACCCATGTGGAGCACTTTGCTGTGCTCCCTGTGATAGCCAGGGGTAGAGGAGTACTGATTTCCCTTCTCTTTGGCTGCAGCAAGGAGCCTTCACTGGGAATCAATTCATTATGTTCCAGTAATACCAACTAGATCAAATTTATGCTCATAAATGGGATATTACAATTCCACTTGTTACCTGCATTCTTACTTAGCACTGATGTATAGGCAATTAAAGAATCTCTTCATGTCTTTTGGTTTCTTGATTAATTTGGTTTTGAACATATTCATTTTGTGATAAATGAATGCTCACATCTTCTCTCTTTTACCTGTTGCTAAAGAGATTTGTTCCCCTTCTACTGAGGTGGAGGTCATCAAGACTATACAGCCCCTTCTTTCCATAGAAAGTGAACTAATGTTTTATAAAACCAAAACCTTTCACCAAGTGAGCACTTCACTTCTAGAATTTTTGTACCTTCTATCTTCCTTTGTTGATGGGACAGGAAGGATCTCCAAGAAGATCACTTGGACATACTTCTTCTTCACCACATTTCCAAGTTCTCTTGAAGTAATCTGTTATCTGCAAGATGTCCGATGACACAGTGTCATTAGGCCCAATATGAACCATCACCAATTGCTAATATGGTTAAATTTATTCAGGATGAAATATATGGCAAATGACCTACGGTAAAGGTAATTAATTTGCTTAAGAAACCAAGATTCTACTGATTCTTGAATATGTTGATATGCTTTCTGCTGTATAGCATGAAATCCTTTGTCATGTGGAGGCTACAAATAGCTTAATTTTCATCCTTCTGCAACCTGCCAGCTTCTTCTTAGCAGAGGCATGAAAAAGTGTGTTGTTGTTCATCATAATGCCATAGTCATAAGATAAAATAAACAAGGAGTCCTGTGGCACTTTTAAAGAATAACAGAATTATTTATTATATGAGCTTTTGTGGGAGAAAATCTCACTTCGTCAGACACTTCTGATGAAGTGAGATTTTCTCCCACGGAAGCTCATGCAATAAATAAATGTGTTAGTCTTTAAAAGTGCCATAGGACTCCTTGTTTGTTTTGCTGAACTAAACTAACACAGCTACCCCTTTGGATAGGCATAAGGTAGGCATCCATATTCCTGAAATAACTAGCCTGGTTTCCTTTGTATTTGCATTCCTAATTATGGGTGCGTCTACGCTTACAAATTAAGTCGATTTAAGCTTGCTTAAATTGACTTAATTTAATCTGCTTCTACACTACATTTTCCTTAAATCGACCTAAGCAGCAGCTTAAGTTGACTTAAGGAAAATTAAAGTCGACTTTATAAAACCTAGTATAAAGTCGACTTTACTGGCTAAGTTGACTTTATTAAGTCGACTTAGCCAGTGTAGATGCAGATTAGCCCCAAATTGACTTTAAGTCGACTTAAAGGGCTCCAGGGCTCCCCCACTGCCCTCCCTGCCAGGGTGGCTGGCACAGAGAGAGCCTGGCATACCCCCCCCACGTAAGCTTTCGTGGGAGAAAATTTTCTTTAAAATTTTCTTTGAAGGTGCCACAGAACTCCTTGTTTGTTTTACATATCTTATTGTATCTCATTGCAGGATCAAGGCCCTACTCTTTATATGATAAACCAGAAGAAATGAATTATTATGACTGTAATAGATCATGCCCAATGTAGATAAATAAATAAAACAATTAATTTGAATGTTTTGGACTATAAATCTATAAGGGTGCATCTACACTTACAAATTAAGTCGACATAAGCTTGTTTAAGTCGACTTAATTTAATCTGCGTCTACACTACATTTTCCTTAATTTGACTTAAGCTGCTCTTTAAATCGAATTAAGGAAAATTTAGTTCGAATTAATAACACCTCGTTTTAATTCGAACTAGCGTTTAAGTCGCCTTTATTAAGTGTCCAGTGTCCCTGTCATGCTCAGCCCCTATTGTACAATGGAGCAAATGCTGAGCCCCCTGGCACTTGGCAAGGGGTGCCCCCCCTGCCACCGTGGACCAGTCCCAGGTCCACCTAGCCCCTACAGGTCGACTTAGGCATCCAGTGTGGATGCTCTAATTCGATTTGGCAGGGTCCCTTTTAAGTTGATTTAGTTTTTGAGTGTAGACATGTTAAGTCAACCTATTTGGCCAAGTGCAGACATAGCCTATCAGCCCTTCATATATCAGGGGGTTGTTTTAGTGTCTTCATTAGTGCTTAGTTGGCTACAGAGCCATATTGGAATATTAGCCTGCATTGTGTGGTTTTCATGACAGCAGATCTCAGTCGTTCCAAGGTTCCTGAGAGTATACCAAAATGCTTTTCATGTGCATTGCAGCAGGCAAGAAATTTTAATTGATTGGACTTGGGTAATAGTATTTGACAATGTAAAAAAATGTTTCTAGTGCGGTGGCTGATACAGATTGGTGGTCAATATAGGCTGACTACTAAACTTCACTGAGATAGAGTTCTTTAACATTAGGTTGCTATTTTTTATAGCAATGTTATTCACATTTTGAAGAGAGGTGTGTACCTGAGTGTACAGTTCATGAGATTTTATAATAAAATCAACAAATAAATTTTTATGGAGAAAGAAAGTCAACTTATCTATGAATTTAGTTATTTCCCACACTTCCCCCCCCCCCCCCTTTTCTTGCTCACATGCAGGGGTGGGAGGCACTTTGTCATTTATGGCACAGGTTTTTGGACACCTCCTCCCCCCAACATATGCAGTCATATAATAATACCTCATTTCTGCTTCCAACAGTGTGCTTATGAAAAAAGAGGAGCAGAGAAATGGGCTTCAGGACTCTATAATATATCTGAATGCAAACAGTTATTACAAGTTTTATATGAATATTTTTCTATCTTTTGTTTTGACGAATAAAGCCTCTTTACACTGGCAATCCTGCACCCTAATGTACCAAGATACATATTGCTTCTGTATTCAAAGAGTCTTCTTAAACAGACACACTTGGAAATTGTGTATTCTTTTAGTGGTTGTGGTGTACAATTTCAAAAGAGAATAGTACTGTGTGCTACTCTTAACCTGTCACATAGCTACTACCCCTCAGGTTTTGTGGCTCATTTTATGTGCTATATTTGGAATGTTTCACATAAATGTTCTTCCTCCATTTTCTTTTATATCTCTATTTTCTTTCCTTTTTAAAAAAGAGATTAGTAGATTATATCTAGCACCATTTTATTCTCAATCGGGGACATCAACAATATGGCAACTTGACAAATTTAATTAAACAATGATGAGCATAAATGTCAGCTGTTAACCACTTTCCTATGTCTTTTATTTTTTTTTCTGCCTAGATATTCTAATCTTTTCCCTAATCTCCATCCATATACTGCAGTTCATCCACCTAAGTCTGATAACTGTCTTTTGAAACAGCAAAGAATCATCAAGAGATTAGTGAAACAGGACTTCCATGGAGTCAGGACATCCATGAAATGAAAACCATTTTCGAGCCTCAAGAAGTGGAGTAAAATGGGATATGCAGAGAAGTGCCTGATACCAATGCAAGCATTTGGGGTTAATAAGCAGAGAGGTTCTAAATCATGAAGTTCAGATCCAGCTGTGGCTCTGAATTTGAACTTCTTCAGGTTTTAGGACATTCTGATATGGTTTCCAGTTCAATTCATTAGGAGAGAAAGACTTGAGGAGTTTCTGGATCCAGATCTGAACCCCCAGATGCTAGAAGGGTTTTCATTTTACAGTATAATGGTCGACTCCTTTCTCCAGCTAGGAAGGAAGAAGCTGCTTGATAGAATTCATTGTCTGTTTCTCAACAACTATGTATGTGTTGTGTTGTGTTTTGCTGGTAAAACTTAAAACACAGATACATTGGGCCTGATTCTGCATAGAACCTTAGGATAGGTCATTTACAACTGTGCAAAGTGGACATAAAATGCTGATGGATCAGAATTTTCTCCTGTCTTACACTGAAGCTAGCATTTTACATCCACTTTACATGGATGTTAATGACAATCCAAATGACAGACAGTTGAGGATCAGGCCAACAAGATGTTCACACTTATATTGCCTGTATCCATTGATATTCTGTGCCAGGCTTTTTGTGCCAGAATATTTTAATATTAATTTACTTATGAAGTGGATTTTCTGGAATGACAATGCTGATCAAGTTTCAAAGGGGTAGCCGTGTTAGTCTAGGTCAGCCAAACAAACAAGGGGTGCATCTACACTTACAAATTAAGTCGATTTAAACTACTCCACAAACAAAATGGTTTTCCTTAAGTCGACTTATGCATTTCCTTAAGTCAACTTAAGGAAAAGTTAAGTCGACTTAATAACACCTCATTTTAGGTCAACTTAACACTTAAATCGACCTTATTAGGTCGACTTAAACCACTGTGGATGGGGATTAGCACCTAAATCCGCCTTATTAAGTCGACTTAAAGTGTTAAGTCAACTTAATAAGGCCGAAAAAGGGCTATGGCTACTCTAGAAAAGTTAAGTCGAGTTTTGTTAAGTAGACTTAATAAGGTCCACTTTAAGTCGACTTAAAGTCAACCTTATTAAGTCATCTTAATAAAGTCGACTTAACTTTCTAAGTGTAGACATAGCCAAGGATTCCTTTGGCACTTTTAAAGACTAACACATTTATTTATCGCATGAGCTTTCGTGGGAGAAAATCCCATTTCGTCAGATGCTTTGAAGATGGGGAATTTACAGAATGGGAGGAAATTAAATGCAGGAGGAATGTTTGGATTGAACTTTAATGTTTTCTTATGGTTGATTTCAGTCTTAATAAAACCATTTTCTAGGAAGGGGCTGAATTTGAATACTACATAACGGTTGGAGACTGAGTTTGAGAGCAAGTTAAGAATGGTACCTGCTCAGACTTATATTAAATCTTTCTCTCCTGTTATCTTGATTAATGAATCTCATATCCTCGATGAGGCAATCATCCATCCCTGTACCATGAAATAAAGCAGCAAATATGCCTCATACCACAAAGAAAACCAGGGCAGCTCTGCAATCTTTTGCCAAATGCCTCAGTGACTTTCTTTCAAAACAAATAGAATTCATTAATCTGCCCAGTGAACATGCTGATGAACTTATGAAACAAATCTCATCTAGTCCAGGCACAGACAGCCCCAGCTGAATGAACTGAACATATTTTTCTAACAGAAAAATAAGGCAAAATGTGTTTGCTAAAAAAAGATGCCACACGAAGCAGTATGACAGAGACAATTCATTTTGGATTACGCTATGATTTCATGCTGCATTTCTCATACTCTCTATATATCTGCATTTCAGATATATGTGCTTGTTAAATGTGGATATTCACTTGATCCTAAATTTATTAGGGGGACAGAGCTATTTTCCATATAATGAGGGATTGTTCTACTTTCAAACTTTAGGCATTGTATATTGTATAAAATTTCTGTTTAAAAATTCTTCACATTTATTGCAACAAACAAACTGGACACATAGCAAAACTACTGGAAACAACAATAGAATCCTACTATTATAACACTTACCTTTCCTTTCCCCATTCACTTCTCTTGTTTGCTGCCCTTCGTGGTAGCCTAATTGCTAAGGCCCATCTGTTTATTCGGGCTTGGTCCACACTTCAGGCTTATGGCGGTATAACTACTTTGGCCACAAGAAGGAAAAACCACACCTCTGAACAACATATTTACACCAACCTAACATCCTGTGTAGACAGCAATATATTGATGGAAAGCCTTCTCCCATTGACAAAGACAGCATTTCTGAGGGAGGTGGAGTATTTATGCTGTCAGGAGAAACTCTCCCATCAGCTTATGGAGCATCTTCACTTAACAATACAGTGACTCAGCTACATCAGAGCAGTAGCAGCAGCAGTCTCACTTGAGAAAGATGAGAGTGAGATCTACAAATTGCAACATCATCCTGGTGAGAATGTCTAGGTTATTTTTTGTGGATAACATTGGTGCTCATACAACCAGACACAGGATCTGAAATGAGTCTGACAACTCTAGGAATAAAATGAAATGACTACATAAATAACCAAAGAGTGAGCTTTGCTTGCGCCTTCTACCACCATCCCCTACAGAGCAGCGCCTACTCCCAGGGCCTGAAATGCAGCTTCTACATGCAATCACAATCTCAGAAGAGAGAATTTGGGAGGTGAAGAGGGAAACTCATGTGTGTCTATAAAGAGAAAGAGACTGTTGAAAGGCTGTAAACAATTCATAGCATGTAGCAAAATGGATTGGCCTGACTACTGTTCATTATTGGGGTCTCTTTAATTAGATTTAGTAAAATGAAATAATAAAAGCTCCATCCCAAGTAATGGATGCCCCTTACAAAACCTTTAAATTCACAATATTTCTAGATAAAATAATCCCATTAAACCAATTAAATACACCATTGGTGCTACCACAACCATAAAAAGAGCTGGTGTCAAATCATAATCTTCCCATACCAACAAATAATTCTGATCAACTCTGATTCTGTCTCCTCCCCAAACGTCCGAGAAAACAGGAGCTTTGCAACCTGAGCGATCCAGCTCTGGTAGGCCAACTGATGAAGCACACTCCAGACTGAAGAAACTATTTTAATATCAATGGTTGCGCCTACACTGGCAACTTAGCCACATCCACATTGGGCACTTGTTAAGTTGACTTAAGCGCTTCCTTAAATTGACTTAATAACAGCTTAAGTCAACTTAATAACATCACCTCTGAAGGTCAACTTAAGCCTTAAGTCAACCTTATTAGGTCGACTTAAAATCAGTGTGGACGGCTATGTCTCCTGTTAAGTTGACTTAACAAAGTTGACGTAAAGTGTAGCCACTCTGTTAAGGTGATTTAACAAGGTCGACTTTTAGTCAACTTAAAGTCGACCTTGTTAAGTTGACTTAACAGAGTCGACTTTACAAGTGTAGACATAGCTAATGAGATGGAACCTCAGCTGGTATAGATTAGAAAAGATCCATGGGATCAATATTTGTAGGAGCTTTGTCTTGCCTCTGCAAACTAAATAGATCTGAGTAAAATAAGAATTTGTTTCACTTTCTGCATCTAACAAACAGCTACTCGCAGGCAGATCAAAAGAGTAGCAGCAACCAGTTCCAAAGATCTAGACCTGTCTATGCCAGGTCTCAACAATATTAGGAGGTAAGGGCAAACCTGTAAAGGAATTCATTCATTAATGCTATTTTAGATCGTATGCAGGAGCGGCACCTACACAACCAATTGTATTTCCAGGCCTTTAGAATATGGAGTACTGAGTCATCACATAACTTTCAGCCTCCCTTACTTTCCTGCTAGTCTCCATTGCAACATAGGGCAGAAAATGCAATAAATAGCAATAGCAATATAAATGAGCCAGATATACACACTGAAAATTATACATTTACCTGCTGCTTTGACAATGGTATCCAAACAGGCTACCTGCTTATCTTTAATCCTTTCCCCTTCACTATGGTGTGATTTTTGCAGTTAGACATCTTTTAATATGTTTTCCAAAAACCAGTGTAATCCAAAAGTGGGTGTGTGTAGCATGAGTGTGTTAGTCATATTAATTGGCCCAGATTGCTTTACAATAAGAATACTGAATAAAGTTAAAATGCTTATGAATACTTTAACTTTCATGGCTTATTTGTTAACCATGGGAGGTGTGTATTTAATCTGTCAAACATTTGTAAAACACCAAAAGCAATGCAACCTTTGACCTGGGTCAGTGAAATTGCACCCAGTTCTAGTGATTTTTCTAATCACCCAGCCTGTTTCCTACATTTGTTCCCAAGCCTTATGAAGCATGCAGACAGAGTATGATCTTTGACATCTAGCCACCTGTGTCCCATACTTTTTGTGTTAAAGAAATAAATGACAGGCCTGGAGATTAAGACCAGCTCTCCTTTTCTTATTCAGGTGCATAGCCAGCAGAGCTGCAAGACCCATGGGTGCCTTAAGTTATATCTAATTTTTCCCTTCTGCTAATCTTGCTGCTAGGCATGTGTTATGCAGTTTTACATGACAAATATCTTAACAGTTTGTGTAAACAAAGAGGAGCCAGATCCTTCTCCCATTAAAGTCAAAGACAAAATCCACATAGCTTCAATAGGAGCAGTGTCAAGTTCATAGTTTCATTCCTTCATATTCTTCAAAAACTAACTTTCTCTGAACTTTATTTCTACATATTCATCTCTCTAGCCTTAAATAGATCACAACTGAATGGTTTCTTATATCAATTCAGAAAGCTTTTCCAACAGTTGTTTTATCCAAAAGAGGTTTCCAAAATTACAAATGTGCAAGTTTTATTGTTTCATATTTGCTGTAGTTTCTTGTGGCCTCTGAGTTTTAGTAAAAGGAACAACCTCCATAATCACCTGACTTTGTTAATGCTCTCATTGATTTCAGTATGATTATTTGCTAAATAATGTTCTACTTAAAATGAACATAGGAGGCAGAATCTAATTCTTAATAAATACAAAAACATAAGAATGGCCATGCTGTATCAGACCAATGATCCATCTAGACCAGTGTCCTGTCTTCTGACAGTGACAAATACCACGCACTTCAGAGGGAATGAACACAACAGATAATTATGAACCAATCCATCCCATCAGCTATTCCCAGTCTCTGGCAAAGAACAATCCCTGCCTATCCTGGCTTAATAGTCATTGATGGACCTATCCTTCATGAACACCTCCAGGTCTTTTTTTTAACCCTGTCTTGGGCTTTACAACATCAATTGGCAAGGAATCCCACAGGTAGACTATATGTTGGATGAAGAAATACTTCCTTTTGTTCATTTTAACCATTCTGCCTCTTAATTTCATTTGATGACCCCTAGTTCTTGTATTATGAGAAGGAGTAAATAATACTTCCCTATTTATTTTCTCCAAACAACTCATGATTTTGTGGACCTCTATCATGTTCCCCCTTAGTTGTATCTTTTTCAAACTGAAAAGTCCCAGTTTTATTAATCTCTTCTCATATGGAAGATTTTCCATGTCCCTAACCATTTTATCTTTTCCATTGTACCTTTTCTGAGATGGGGCAGCCAGATCTACATGCAATATTCAAGATGCAGGCATACCATGCATTTATAAAGAGGCATTATGATATTTTTTGCTTTATCTATCCTTACCCTAATGGATTCTGTTAGCTTTTTTGACTGCCGCCACACACTGAGTGGATGTTTTCAGAGAATTATTCACACTGATTCCTGATGACTTATTAGTGTTTAATTTATCAACTTGTTCCAAAACCTGCTCTAATGAAACCACTTTACTGGTCCCCCTATGTGTTTTTAATTTGGAGTATACTTTTAAATTGAGCTTCTATTATGATGTCTTCAAAGAGTTTCAATGCAGCTGGCAGGTATTTCAGTTTGGCATTGTACCTTTAATTTCTATTTAACTAACTTGTTCATTTTTGTGTAGTTCCCCTTTTATAAATTAAATGCTACTGTGGAGGGCTGCTTTGGTGTCCGCCCCCACCCCCCCCCCGCTCCCTGAGGGATGTTAAATTTTATTATGTTAGGGTCATATTAACAAGTGGTTAATCTATATTCATCTCTTGGACCAGATCCTGTGATACACTTAGGACTTAATCAAGAATTGCCTTTCCTTTTGTGAGTTCCAGGACTAATCGCTCCAAGAAGTATTCATTTAAGGCAGCAGTTGTGTTGCAGCAACAAAGTGTGTCCCGGCACAGCGAGTGGGTGTGTCACAGACTAGCAACCTGCTGCCGAAAGGCCCCCTCCCATTGCCAGAAATCGGTGGTGGCATGCTGCTAGCCCTTTAAAAGCTGCCGCTGAAAGGTAGAGCAGAGGCAGCTCTGCTGCAGCAGCAAGGGTGCCATTTGAAGCGCTGCCGCTGAACGCACTGGAGGCAGCTGCTTTTTTGAGGCTGTGGGGCTGCCTTGCAAGCTGCCACCCCTGAAACTGCTTTTCAAGGCAGTTTTCTTTTGGTGGCAGGGACCACTTGAAATTTACCTACAGCCAAAACTGGTGCCACTGGGGGAGCCTTCGAGCGTTGTGCATGGCTCGGAAGCCTCTCAGCTGTTGCGACCCTGACGGGGTTGAGAACCCCTCATTTAAGGTGTCCAGAAATTTTATCTCTATATCCCATCCTGAGGTGACATGTGCCCACACAATATGGGGATAGTTAAAATACCCCTTTATTATTCAGGTTTTTATTTTATAGCAACCCTACTCTCCCTGAGCATTTCAAAGTCACAATCACTAACCTGATCAGGTGATCAGTAGTATATCTCTACTGGTATCTTCTTATTGTCCAAACATAGAAATACTATCCTTACAAATGATATGGCTTAGTTTGGGTCAATGAAGATTTTTATTTCATTTGACTCTAGGCTTTCTTTCACATAAAGTGCCACTCCATCAGGACGACCTAGTCTGTCCTTCCAATATATTTTGTGCCCTGGTATTATTGTGTTCCATTGATTACCCTCATTCCTCCAACATTCTGTGATGCCTATTATAATCAACCAGTAAACCCCCAATTCTCTAAAGAATCGCAAATTGAAGAATGGTAATCATGCGCAGGGGCGTTGCTGGATAGAAAAAAGATCCGGCGCTGTGGCCCTCCAGCCCACTCCCTGCTAGCTTCCGCCCCCCAGCTAGGCCACACCCCCAGCCCCCACCCCCACCCAGTCCCCCCACCACGACCCAGCCCCCACCAAGTCTCCTTGTCCCCATGCCCCCTTCTCCTCTCCCCAGGCCTCTAACTCCATCCATCCCTCCCCAGCCCCCCATCCTGACCCCTTGCTTGATGGACTCGCGAGTCCGGACCCCTCCATTCCCACCCCCGGTCTCCGTGTTCCCCCCTTACCTTAACCCCTGATACAAAGGCCCGGGACCGGCCTGAGGCGGCAGAGCAGGACAGCCGGATCAGGCCATGCTGCCGGCCGCCACGCTCTGCTCCCGCCACCGCCGCACGCCGGCCCCTCGGGCCTGATCCTGCTCCTCTGCCGCTGCACGCCGGCCCCTCAAGCCTGATTCTGCCCTGCTGCACACCGGCCCCTCGGGCCTGATTCTGCCCCACTGCACACCGGCCACTCGGGCCTGATCCTGCCCCTCTGCCACCACCATCACGGGCAGGCAGCATGGCCAGATCAGGTCTGGGGCCCCTTTCCTGGCTCCTCTGTCCCCCTGTCCCGTGCTCCTTTCCCGGCTCCTCTGTCCCCCTGTCCCGTGCTCCTTTCCTGGCTCCTCTGACCCCCTCCCCCGTGCTCCTATCCCGGCTCCTCTGTCCCCCTCCCCCGTGCTCCTTTCCTGGCTCCTCTGTCTCCCTGACCCGTGCTCCTTTCCCGGCTCCTCTGTCCCCCTGCCCCATGCTCCTTTCCCGGCTCCTCTGTCCCTTTCCCGGCCCCACTGCCCGCCGCCTCCTCCTCCTCCCAGCCCCCTTACCTGGCCGGAGGCTCAGAGCTGCAGCGACGGCCGGCAGAGCCGCTTCTGGGCCAGGCCGCTCCCACCCTAAGCACGCTCTGTCTGAGCATGCTCAGGGCGGGAGATTTGAATCTCCCCAGCCCGGCCGCAGCAGGACGTGGATTCAGCTGCTGCACGCACACAGCTGTGTAAGTTATATGCGCGCGCAGGAGCTGCGTCCACGTCCCGCCGTGCATATATACAACTGTGGTTTAGTTATATAGATATCCTCATTCAATATGAAGTACTCAAGTTCACCCAGTTTAATATTTACACTTCTAACATAAGCACTAAAAAAAATTGTCACTTTTTAACTTTCTGCCATTACATTATGTAATTGAATTGGACTCTTTTTTCATTTGACTATTTCTCATCAGGTCCTACTCCTCTTTTAACTTCTTCCATCCTCTCTTCTTTACTATGATATAGAAAATCTCCATTAGTAAATCCTCCCCTAAGAGACGTCTTTGTCCAAACTATGTGCTCCTCCACACCTGTTCGCTTTGCTCAGCCTATGGTTTTAAAAACTGTTCTACAACCTTTTAAATTTTATGTGCCAACAGTCTGGTTTCATTTTGGTTTAGATGGAGCTCATACTTCCTGTATAGGCTCCCCCTACCCCAAAAGGTTCCCCAGTTCATAATAAATCTAGCCCCTCCTCCCTTCACCGTTATCTCATCCACACATTCAGACCCTACAGTTTTTGCCTGTCTAACTGGCCCTATGTGTGGAACTAGAAACATTTCAGAGAAATGCTAGATGCTGGACTTCAATCTCTTACCTAGCAGCCTAAATTTGGGTTAGGGTTAGGGTGCTGTTCTCTTCTATCCTTCCCTATGTCATTGGTACCTCCATGTACCACTGATGACCAGTTCCTCCCCAGTATTACACATACGTCTGTCTAGATGTCTTGAGGGATCCATAACCTTTGCACCCAGCAGGCAAGTCACTGTGCAGTCCTCTTGTCATCACACACCCACCTAGCTATGATTCTAATATTCTAGCCCCCATTAATATCCCCTGCTTTTTCCTTATAACTAGCTATGATTCTAATATTCTAGCCCCCATTAATATCCCCTGCTTTTTCCTTATAACTGGGGTTCCCTCTCACAGAGAGGTATCGTCAGTATGGGTGCATCTACAGTTGTAAATTAAGTCAACTTAAGCTTGCTTAAATCGACTTAATTTACTCTGCGTCTACACTACACTTTCCTTAAGTCGACTTAAGCAGCTGCTTAAGTTGACTTAAGGAAAAATTAAGTCGACTTTCTAAAACCTCATTTTAAGTCGACTTTCTGCTTAAGTCGACTTTCTAGAGTCGACTTAAGCCAGTGTAGATGTGGAGTACCCCTAAGTTGACTTTAAGTCAATTTAGGGGACTCCAGGACTGCCCCACTGCCCTCCCTGCCAGAGGGGGTGGCACAGGGAGAGCCTGGCATGCCCCCCCAAAGGGCAGGGCACCCTGCCCCTATGCCCTGCCAGGGTCCCTGTCCCCCTTTTCCCCAATGTACCCAGGTACAATGGGGCAAAGGCTGAGCCCCCTGGCACTTGGCAAGGAGTGCCCCCCCCCGCCACCGTGGACCTGTCCCAGGTCCACCTAGCCCCTACAAGTCGACCAAGGCATCTAGTGTGGATGCTCTAGGTCGATTTTGTAGGGTCCCCCTTAAGTCAACTTAAAATTTAAGTGTGGACATGCTAAGTCAACTTAAAGTCGACTTAAAGTCGACTTTGTTAAGTCGACTTAGCTAAGTCGACCTAAATTAACAAGTGTAGACATAGCCTATGAGATTTTTCAGAGGACATCATCTGGAAAGACATCAGTTCAACTGCTTGGAACACAGAAAGTATTCTATTTTTTTGAAAGATTGTAGAAAAAGGAATCCAGGAAAAAAACACAGACCGCCATTTTGACATGATGCAACAATGCAAATTACAAAATTAACCATGGGATAGGTCTTTCACCAGTCTACAGCCACATGAACAAAGGCAGGCTGATTTCTCATTGCCAGTATATTAGTTTTCTAAGCAAGCTCTCTGCATTGACTGAAAATGGAAAGCTGTGAAAGCCTTCCTTAACTTGTTGTTGTACGCACTGCCTAAATATCCTCAAGTCTTTTTAACAAGGGGGAACCAAGGTGACATATGTGTGATGGAAACAACTGCCATGCCTCATTACTTATTATTATCCTCTAATCTCAATTTGATTAGGGATTTCACATTTTAAAATTTAAATCTAATCATTCCCAATTCTGAGAAGCCTAGAGAATGCAAAGAATTTTGAATATATTCTAGCCAGAGAAATACATGAAAAATTCCTAATGAGCTGTTCCTCCAAGCATAGCATTTGTGAATGTATACTATTAATGTGCAGCCAAAAATTGATTTTATGCACTTTGTACAGAATAGAATTCATACCTGTCTCGGCTCTGAGAAGACCAGATGGGGTATTATTTAGGAGACCAGAAATCTTCTTAGGCCATTTGTTTTGAATCATTTCTCATCCCATAGGATTATTCCATCCCCAAATTTCTGAGCCATACAAAATTTGAGCCTATACCTTGGCCTCAAACACTCAAAGGATCGGTGCAATTAAATTGCCTCCATGAAACCAGGTGAAACATAATACAGCTTGCACTGAATTTTAGACTTTCTCTTTTGTTACATGAATAAGTTTATCCCACAACCCATTTTGTGAAAAATAGAGACAGAGGATTTTAGGAGGAGATACTGATTCTTCTTTTAATACTAAAACAACATCATTAATATAAAATTTAACAAGAAAAAGGGCTAATAAACAGTACTGTTTATTTCTACCATATTTATCATATGGTAGAAAATACAACCTAATAAATAAATAAAATGTAACAATGGACTTTGTTTACAATACTAAAAAAGAAAGACTTTCCCTATATGCTTTACAAATTATCCCCATAGTCTAAAAAAATAAGCAGTATCATTCTAGAATCGCTTGGGCCCCCATTTTCTCGCCTGGTCTCTGAATCTCCATGGTGAGGCCCACCAAACCTGTTTCTGGTCATGTGTCATGTGACCAGAAGCTTCCTACTGCTGCTTCAGTTGCCCTTCCAACTGGAGCATTAGGAGGAGGAGGGAGGGAGAGCGGCAGCCTGACCCCTGCCATGCAAAGGCTGCAGCAGCTGTCCAGGGCTGGAGCTGTAGGTTGAGAACAGCCTGTCTGCCTGCAGCACTGCCACCTGCAGCCACAACCGCCAGCTGCTGGCCAACCTGCAGTCATGGGGGCAAAGCTTGTGCCACTGCCGGGTGCTTCAGTGGGTGAGGGTAGGTGGGTCTGCTGGCCAAATGGGTGGGCCTGGGCCCACCCATAGCTACACCCCCTGCCACACTTCTCCAGAGAATGTGTGAAAAATAACATCTGAGAATGTGAGGGAGATTTCCAAACCTGAGACATTCTTTTCAGGTGACAAATCTGAGGAACTGTCCCAGGCTGAGGTTTTGTAGGAGAAGGTTTTGCAACAAATTGGTAAATTAAACAGTATTAAGTCACCAGGGCTATGTCTACACTTGTAAAGTTAAGTTGACTCTGTTAAGTCTACTTAACAAGGTCGACTTTAAGTCAATTTAAAATCGACCTTGTTAAGTCGACTTAACAGAGTGGCTACACTTTGTCAACATAAGTTGACCTTGTTAAGTGGACTTAACAGTAGACATAGCCATCCACACTAGCTTTAAGTTGACTTAATAATGTCAATTTAGCGCTATTCCCCATCCACACTAGCTTTAAATTAAGCCTTAAGTCAACCTTCAGAGGTGGTGTTATTAAGTCCACTTAAGCTGTTATTAAGTTGACTTAAGGAAGTGCTTAGTCAACTTAATAAAATCCCAGTGTGGACATGGCTTTCTGTAGGTCTACTTAAGCATCCTTAAATCGACCTAAGTTGCCAGTGTAGACATACCCCAGGAGCATATGGTATCCACCTGAGAGTTCTGAAGAAACTCAGATGTAAAATTGCAGAACTCTTAAGTGTGGCATGTAATCTATCATTTAAATCAGCTTTTGTAGCAGATGACTGGAGGATAGCTAATATGACTCCAATTTTTTAAAAAGGTTCCAAAGGCAATGTTAGCAAATACAGGCTTGTAAGCTTAATGTTAGTGCCAGGCAAATTGGTTGAAACTATATTAAAGATCAGAAAATATAAGACACATAGATGAATATGATTTATTAGGGAAGAGTTAACATGGTTTTGGGGCAGGGAAATCATGCCTCACCAATCTATTAGACTTCTTTGAGTAGGTCAAGAAGCATGTGGACAAGGGTAATCCACTGGATATGATGTATTTAAATTTTCAGAAAGCCTTTGACAAGATAAGCTGGCTTGGGTTAAGAGGGAATGTCCTCCTCTGGATCAGTAACTGGTTAAAAGATGGGAAACAAAGGGTAGGAACAAAAGGTCAGTTTTCAGAATGGATATAGGTAAAAATAGTGGTGTGCTCAAGGGGTCTGTATTGTGACCAGTGCTGTTCAATATATTCATAAATGATGTGGGAAAAGGGGTAAACAATGAGGTGGAATATTTGAAGATGATAAAAAACTACTCAAGATAGTCCAAAGCAGACTGTGAAGAGTAACAAAGGGATCTCACCAACTGGGTTACTGGGCAACAAAATGGCAGGTGAAATTCAATGTTGATCAATGCAAAATAGTGCCCTTTGGAAAACATAATCCCAACTGTACATATAAAATTACGGAGTCTAAGTTAGTTGTTACCACTCAAGAAAGAGATCTTGGAGCCTTGGTGGACAGTTCTCTGGAAACATCCACTCAATGTTCAGAAGCAGTCTAAAAAGCTAACAGAATATTGGGATTCATTAGAAAAGGGATAAATAATAAAGCAAAAATATCATTTACTCTTTATAAATTCATAGTATGCCTGCATCTTGAATAACCATTTCAGAAAATATATATTAGAATTGGAAAAGGTACAGTGGAAAAAGTGAAATGTTTAGGGTTATGAAAAAGTTTTCATATCAGGAGAAATTAATAAAACTTGGACTTTTCACCTTGAAAAAAGAGATGACTAAGGGGGGACATGATAGAGTTCTATAAGATCTTGACTGGTGTGGAGAAAGTAAAAAAAATGGTATGTATTCTTTCTCATGACACAAAAACTAGGGATCAAAAAATTAAATTAATAGGTGCCAGATTTAAAACAAACAAAAGGAAATACTTCGGCACACAGTCATCCTGTGGAACTCCTTGCCAGAGGATGTTGTGAAATCCAAGACTATAATGGGATTCAAAAAAGAACTAGATAAGTTCCTGGAGGATAAGTCCACCAATGGCTATTATCCAGGATAGGGCTGCTGTTTGCCAGAGGCTGGGAATGGCTGATAGGATGGATTACTTGTTGGTTACCTGTTCCGTTTTTCACTCTGAATCACCTGGCAGTGGCTACTGTTGAAAGACAGGATACTGGGCTAGATGGATCATTGGTCTGCCCCAATATGGCTGTTCTTATGTTCTTATTATATAATGCCACCTACTGGTATATGAGAAGAAAACTTCAGAGTCGAGAGAGCTCAACGCACTGAAGACCTTAGAATTCCCTGTATCCCATCTGATACCATAATTATTAGTATTATAATTAATAAATAGCACTTCAGTTCTTTCATAGTGCGGTATGTAGATAACTCACTGAGCTTCACAACACTGACAAAGTGGGATTTTCTCCCACAAAAGCTCATGTAATAAATAAATTTGTTAGTGTATAAAAGTGTCACAGGACTCCTTGTTTGTTTTGCTTCTAGAGTAAGGGTTACTACCATCATTTTACTGAAAAGCAAGTGAGATAAATAAAGCCTGAGGCAAAGTTACTGTACTGTCTTGGAAGGACCCCTGATATAGGAAGTAGCCCTGCAAGGTTAAGGAAGTGGGTGCAGGTGCCCACCTGGGGGAGGTGGAGTCAGCAGCAACAGCAGCAGCAAGTGAGCTGCCTCTGTCCCTTCTCCCTGTAAAAATGCATATTCTGTTGATACCAAACTCATACTGGTGTCATCATGATTCAGAAGGAGACCACTAGATCATACAACAGGTGTATATGGATGGGTCTGAAGCAGATATAATTCCACTGAAGTCTGTGGTGGAACTGAAGGGTTGCAGGGATGGGAAAGAGTAGTACATAAAAGCTTTACAGTTAGTCTCTCCTCACACTTCTCCTGCCAGATGGCTTCACTCCTTCCCCTCCATTGCCAAAGGCATTGCTAATTAAAGGACATTTCAGACTCACTCAGTTGTGCCCACCCTTTGTAATTATTCTTTTCCTGGCCTGTAGTTACAGAGAAAGGCTTAATGGGAAGATTGATAAGGTAGAAATCTATGCAGTGCCTAAGAGAGTATGCACCGAAGGACAGTGTTCAGAAAGAGTTGCTGGAAGCATATTGTCACAACCCCAGGTGACAAATGAGAGGAGTTGGGAAGAACAATGATCAGTATCCAGGTCTCAAATGTCAGTGAAAGAAGATCCTGGTGCAATTTCCATCCCGGGGAAGCAGCAGCCACAGTATCTGGGAAGCCCTGGAAAAGGTTTCAATAATGGAAACTGAAGATAATGCAAGCGAGGAGATCTCTTAGCATATGGGCAGAGTGCCCAGCCATTTGATAGCATCGTCATTAGCCAGATGAAGAGCTCGCCATCAAAGTAAATCAGTGGGCACTCATCAAAGATATGTGACACACTCTGAAATTGACTGATCTCTGTTGTTGGTCATTAGGGAAACCCTATTTGAGAAGGTTGGCTGTACAATTGCCCTGTCCTATTTGAAACCAGTTCAGGGATGCATAGGGTTAAAACCTGATGGGCAGATTGTTGGGTAGATGATGAGAGACTGATTAGCAAGCAGATTCCACCATCATGTCCTGTAGCAGCATAAATGACCATAAAGGACATCTAGAAGACAGGAAAACTGCTTCTTATCATCTTTCAGGAGCTTGTCAATTTCTGAGAAGACTGAGTTTGATAACAACATCAGCATGGATAAACTTATGTGAGAGTGTTGCTGACAAGTCATTGATGTACACATTGCATAGTACTGGTAAAAGAATTGAACCTTGACACTTTCAGGAACAACAACAGTGTTCTTAACAGCTAAGTCGATTTGTTAAGTCGACCTAAAACTGGTGTGGATGTTCTAGGTCGACTTAGTTCCCTAGGTCAACTTAGTTCCCTAAGTCGACCTAGGGCTGGGGACAAGGGAGCCGCAGCTCCCCAGGACAGGGAAGCCACGGCTCCCTGGGAAAAGGGAGCCACAGCTTATAGTGAGCCACGGCTCTCTGGGAGAAGGGAACCGATACTCCCTTCTCCCTGGGACCTGCGCAGGTCCCAGCAAGCAGGCAACCATGCTGCCTTCACGCTGGGACTCCCACGAGTCCTGGCAAGCAAGCAGCACGGCTGTCTCCTTGCCTGGACTGCACAGGTCCCAGAGAGAAGGCAGAATGACTGCCTGTTTGCCGGGACCCATGGGGTTCCCAGCGAGAAGGCAGTGCAGTTGCCTCCTTGCCAGGACTGCATGGGTCCTGGTGAGAAGGGAGCACAGGCTCCCTTCTGCCAGGGAGGCACGGGTCCCTTGTCCCCAGGAATCACCCGGGGGCTGAGAACCGTGACTCTCCATCGACTTCAAGAGTCTACGCTAGACTCTGTCAGTCGACTTAACAAGGTTGACTCTAAGTCAACTTCAGAGTCTAGTGTAGACTCTGTAAGTCAACTTAACACGGTTGACTTTAGGTCAACATAAGTCGACTTTGTTAGATCAATTTAACAGAGTCGACTTAGTTTTTTAAGTGTAGACATACCCTAGGATTTCAGGCTGTACTAGTGCAGTTATGAAAGATATGATTTGAAACCGGTTGGCAGCAGCTTTTGGTTAGAATGTTTTTAATCTCTGAAGCACAGAAATGTGCTTCCCATCATTAACGGATGTATTATTGGCAAAGGGCAGTGAAATAAATTCCAGATTCAATCTGTCCTCCACAATGATGTTCTTTATCATAAAAACAATTACTTCACTTGTTTCACTGCTGTCTTGATAAAAATCAAGGCCTTGCTTGACCCCATGCTTTCAGGCAAGTACTCTCAACTAATAGAATTGACTTCTTATTTCCTAACTTTGATCCATGTGAGTCAACCAACCATGAGGTCACAAGCTTAGAGTTTACTTTAAATCATGTCCTGTAATTCTGTAGATATTTTCCACAGAGCTGAATGCTTTTGTATGTTTACATGCTTTTCTTTATTGCCATTTTTTATGAGTCTGGGTGAAAATTGTACAGCAACTTCTTGCTCCAGTCTTCACTAAAGAATGGGGACCAGTTCCTTATCTGAAGTAAACTGGCATAGCTACACTGAAGCTAATAGAGCTATGCTTAATTACGCCAACTGAGAACCGACTTTTGTAATATATGGCCCACTGGTATCTGACTGTAACATTAGTACCATTTATAATATCTTTTGGTCATCTGTGCCTTAGCTGAATAGAACAATAGAAAGATTTAGAATAATAACTAAATTACAGCTCTTGTACTCTAGCAGTGATTAAAAGGTTATTTTTATATTTATCATTTATAGATTTATACTCAGACCATTGTAAAATATTATGCATTAAGTACATACATTTTTAAAAAAAAAATTTCTTAGTGGTTAATATCATCTGAGCTATAACCGTGAAAAAAACAGTGACATTAAATAAATAGTATTTTTAAATTTAGAAACACCTGAGCTGTAATTAGTTCTTGAAATAATAGTAAAACCTTTTATATCAATGATTTTTTTAAAAAATAATTCTTACTGCTGAGCTGAGAATTGAAAGCTGCAGATCCACATAAAAGACAACAGTGTTGACTTTGTTGATTATGGCCACTGGCCTCTTAATGTTTATTATTTAATACTTTATATTTATCATCATCTTTTATATTTCTCCTCCCATGCTATTTTTTTAAATTGGACTTTGTTTTATTTGCTTTGCAATTTTGACCTTCATGCTGGTTCTTTACTCTTCTTACTTATGTAGCAGAAATCACAGCTAGTCATCACAGCAATTGTCTTTTGTTTCCTCACTCTAGAACACTGAGAATTATTGTGTGAAATGAGGATTTTCAATTGGAAGATTAAGAGCAAACAGAAACTAAACTTTCTCATAATCATGAGTGAACTGCAACAGGTTAGGATAAGCAGGTTTAAATATGATTGACTTTCTGATCCTTTTGTGAACCACAACAAGTTCACAGAAATTAAATGGAAATATCTGAAGCATATGCCTCATTGCAAGGTTTATTATTAGTGGGTTTCATTTATATTGCTTTAGTTCTTAACATCCCCCAAAATATCAAACTCCTAAATTGCACTCCTGCATTGCACCTCCATAATGAAAAGACAGATTTTCCTTGCCCCAAAAAGCTTTGAGTCTAGGCAGTCCAGAAACACTGGTGCAGCAACAGCAGTTCTATATTTCTGAATTCCACTTCAGTTCCTTGTTGGAACGGGAGTGCAGAGTGATAGGAAAAGGAACAATAACTTCGATTGGAGTAAATCAGTTTGGGTTAAGTTCACTTTCCCCAAACAAGTTTCTCCTTAATTCCTAGGCTGAGTTGCCTCAGCCTAGGTGGAAGAGGATCCAGCTCTATACTTGCATCTGTCTTGCTCTTGTTTATTTCATATGAATGTGAAGGGTGTGGATCACTAAAACAGGCAGCAATTCTTTGTCTTCCTTGGGGTTTAGGCTAACAATATTCAGAATGATTTTTACAGTCAACTCTTTTTTTTATAATTTACTAAATGTCTGCAAGAAACTAAATAACATTTTATATCCAGTGCTCAAATTCTGCTCTCACTAAAGCCAATGAGCATTTTGCCACAGTCTTCAGCAGGAGCACATTCCTAATGGTTAAAGTTGATTTACTTTGTCCATTCACTATAAGATAAATAGTGCCTCTTCCCCAGCCCCCCTTGTTAGAGTTTACCAGTGTATTACCAGTTAATCTTATTTATTATTTCTCTTCTGATGATGCCCACAGATGTTCTACAAGCGCATAGGAAGACCAGTTCCTACCCTCAAAGGCTATGTCTATACTTGAAAAGTTAAGTCGACTTTATAAAGTCGACTTAATAAGGTCGACTTTAAGTCAACTTAAAGTGGACCTTATTAAGTCGATTTAACAGAAGTGGACTTAAATTTTCAAGTGTAGATGTGGTCCCTTTTCGACCTTTTTAAGTCAACAACATTTTAAGTCAACTTAAAAAGTTCCACCTAGGCACTACTCCACGTCTCCATTGGCTTAAGTCGACTTAATAAAGTGATGTTATTCCTGGAAACCTGCCCCTTGGAGATTTTCCCAGGAGTGGCAATTCACATGATGATACTCACTTATTAAAAGATGCCACAAGGGAGTAAAATATCGAATATATCCATTGTTCGGCAAACACCCATTTAATCAGAGGTACTGCTGATCAAGGTGGTAGATTATTTTTAAACATTCATAGAGAAAGTCATTCAGTATAAGAACCTTATTGTGTTTTTCTTTTCAGTTGAGCAGATCTCTGAGTGACTTTTAAATAGAGTTTTGGAAGAGCACATTGTATCATACAAACATGTTGCTTTAATTATATCTTTTTTTTTCCTCCTGAACTAAGGCCTCCCCTAGCTAGATCTAGCCTCGACACTGGCAACAGCTGTAGAACAAGTGTCTGATCCAACACAATCCCCAACACAACTACAATCATTTTTTCATATTTTTATAGTTAGTTATTTTTTATTCTTGTTTCTCTTTCATTTTATTTTGTTGGCAGAGGCCTCTTCCCTTAGTCCATGTGCTGCACATCTGTTCTTATTACAAGTGGAGATGGCAAGAGAAAAGTTCAGTTTGCCTTCCCAAAACCTCTCCTACTCTTGCCACCTGTCTCCCTTTTAGAAATGTTTTACTTTCCTCTTTCATGTACTCCTTGAACCTCTGTTTCACATCATGTCATCAATACAAAGCATCCTGGGAAATTTCCTACACCTAAAATCATGTACTGGAATGGATCCAGAAACTGCTCTGAATACCATGGGTGAAATCCTAGCCCTCCTAAAGTCAGTGGCAAAACTCCCACTGACTTCATAGGGGCAGGATTTCAGTTCAACTCAGAAAGATAAGATTGGTGAGGTAACATCTTGTATTGACCAACATCTGTTAGCGAGAGAGACAAGCTTTCAAGCTTACACAGACCCTCTGAGTACATTTCCCAGACCTGATGAAGAGCTCTGTGTAAGCAAGAAATCTTGTCTCTCTCACCAACAGAAGTTGCACCAATAAAAGATTTTATCTTACTCACCTTGTCTCTTCAATATCCTGGGACCAACACAACTACAATACCCCCACATATTTCAACTCAGAGGCACTCAGATATACAGTTATGGATATGGATGGATTTTATTGAAGGCATGGAGAGGCTAGGCCTTCTCTGATTGGTTGTGGTTGACTTCACTCTCTGCTAGGTTTTCCCTGACTGGCTGTGGTGGACTTCACTCTCTGCTAGGTTTTCCCTGATTGGCTGTGGTGGACTTCATTCTCTCCTTATAACTGCTTTGCTGGGCTTGAGCAATGTTACAGTGAATCTGCTCCTAGAGACCGCCCACCCCTAATGTGAATGGATTGATTCCGGCCAGGTAGGTTTTTCATGCCTCCCAGCCTGTTCAGTAATCAATTAAGAGTCCCTTCAAAGACACTCATTTGTTTTTCAGATAAGGGAAATGGTAAGTACAATGTAAGGGAAAAAGCAGAGCAAGGAATGTGAAGATTTGAAGATTCATAATGGTCCCCTGTCACAGACTTGCATTGTGACATTGGACCACCAGTCACTTAAGACTTGATCTCAAGGGGAGTCTTTCTGTTGATTTTAAAAGGACGTCAGCCCATTCCTCAGTTTCTTCATTCAAAAACAGGGATAATATTTGCCTGTCTCAGAAGAGTATTGTGTAGCTTACTTCATTATTTTTGCTTAGATGCAAGTGCTAAGTGTTTCCACAGTTAACCTTTCATTCATATGCACTCCTCCTGGATCACAGGAGACTGGCATTTTATGGGACTCCTCCTCCCACTGATGCTGGGAGTAAATTGCGAGAACAGAATAGGAGTGTGTATAGGGGAAAGAGGGGACACTAGGGCCCCACTCCCATTATCACTTTTCAAAGTGGGAGGTGAGAGAGCTAGAGAAGACTGTTATGGTTAGTAAATGAACAGCGCTGGCCTTCTTGTAACCCTTTATTTGCTACTCAAATCCAAATCTTACATTTAGAATGTTATTTAATGTCAGGCAAGCCTATAAGCCTACAAGACAAGATGCCACTAGGGCAAGCTTTGTGCTCTGTGTCGAGGGTGGGCCATTTCCTTCCTTCTCTTCCAAGCAACTGCAGGGCTGGCCTCCAATTGGATCACTCAGTATGTGGCAGGGGCAGGCACCACTATGATGTCCAGTCCTCAAGGCCAATGCCAGCTATGCAGGGCCCAGCACCTAAGCAATAAATGGTCAGGATGATGCATCCCCCTCTACTGGCCCAGAGCCCTTGGGAGTATTTCCACAAGGTAAGTAGCAGTCTGGTGTGGACAATTAGGGGTAGGGGTGGAGTTGGCTGGGGCTGATGGGAAAGGCAGTGTTTTGGGGAATGCTCAGTGCTGTGAAAGTGCCTGGGGTCTGCCGAAGTAGAAGTGGGGAGCAGAACAAGCATGTGAGATGGGGGAGGGAAGAGGAGGGCTGGTTTCTCATCATAGCAACACAAAAGACAGAGCAGCACCAGGGCCAGAAGGATTTTGTGTGAGCACTTGGCTCAGGACAGAGGTTACCCAGTCATCCACCCAGTCTTTCTGCTTGGATATATGGACTTCTCTCCCAGCTCACCTCTTCTCATGTAGCTGTCTGTACCCCTTCTTCCTTCTGCCCAAACTTCCTGTGGCTCTCTCCCAGGCTTCCTGATGGGGGGCCTGTTTACACTTAGGTCTATAGGTCCGGTCACTGTCCCAGTCAACCAGGGAGGGAGGAGTCAGCTGAGTGAGTGAGTCTTCCTGCAGCAGCCCCCATCCCATGCTGACCCAGTTCCTGCCTTTGGAGGGGCACATAAGCAGCTGCCTCTCATGCTGGGAGGGAACTGGGGAGGATAGGTAGGGGTGGGGGAAGGAGAGAAGAGGAGGAAGTCAGCAAGAGACCCACGCAACGACTGTGGAGAGGGATAGGGAAAAAGGCCTGGGGTGGGACCTTGGACAGGCATGGGGGCAGATCCTGGGGGCAGGGATGGGCCAGGGTCCAGGGAACTTGCCTTCCCGGGAGAAGTTTCAAAATCTGCCCATATTGATGGAGCTATTTCAATTCTATAAAGAGAAATGCCAGTACAAGAACTTAGCAGATAGGCATATCTCACTGAATATCTCCAAGACTGAACACTGAATTTGGAAATGTGGTCTTCATGAATCTCTGCAACAATTCAGCAAACTTCAGATTTTACAGTAAGTTCAGAGTGGCAAGATCCTAACCAGCTTCTCATTTTCACCATTCAGAATGAAATCATTGCTTTATGAATGGTTATCTATCCCCTGTCCTGAAAAAGAAACTAGGCATATTGGGTGAAATTATTCATTCCAACATCAGGCTGAGAAACTATGCGGACTACTTGGGCCTATATTACTGGCTTATACAACAAAATACAGATACAACAATATCCAACCCCCTCCAATTATCAGACAGTGTTGTCGGGCTGTCCCTTCACAGTCCATATACGATGGGGGTTCCTGGTACTTACGGTGAAGTTCCAATAATCATTCCCTGGGCCCTGTACCATTGTATTCAAAAGCAACAGCTATGAAGGATGATCCATTGGTTAGAACACTATCTCTACATTTCAGACACTTGAGTTCAATTTTCTGCTCCACCACAATCTACCAGTCTGTGTACTTCAATTCCCCATCTGTAAAATGAAGCTGATAATACTTTCCTACCTCAGAGGACGTTGTGAAGATAAAGACAGTAAAGATTGTGAGGAGTTCAGATGTAGGCCATATAAGTAATTAAGATATATAGTTAGCGGGAGCTCAATTGTCCAGCATACAGAGGCCTCCTTCAGCAGCTGTTCCACCTGTGCCTCCTAGCATGATGCGAGTCAGTGAATGTTACCCATTTTGAATGTGTTTTATCTAATTTTCTGGAACTGTGAAGCACTGTTGTCACTGTGGAGAATAATACTGATGTTGGTATAGTACTTCCCAGTATATATGACAATGATAATAAGATAATATAAGAATAAAAGGAACAGTATAACTAAATGACTTCAGTTGAAGTCAATGCAATAATGAAGTCTGGAGTGTCAATGTGTCAAATCCACCTGTGTGCTATGGCTGCTTTATGCCACAAGGCAGCTGTAAATGCAACCAGTGGTGGACTATCACAAACTCTAGTCCTGTGGGTGTAAATAAGCATCCCTGCATTAATACCTATTAGTTATTGGCTCAGCTCTATGGCTATGTCTACACTTGAAAAGTTAGGTCGACTTTATAAAGTCGAATTAAAGTGGACCTTTTTAAGTCGACGTAACAAAAGTCAACTTAACTTTTGAAGTGTAGACGTGGCCCCTTTTTGGCCGTATTAAGTTGACTTAACGTTTTAAGTCAACTTAAAAAGGTCCAACTAGGCACTACTCCACGTCTCCACTGGCTTAAGTTGACTTAATAAAGTCGACTTAAGCGCTAGTTCGAATTAAAATGAGGTGTTATTAATTCGAACTAACTTTTCCTTAATTCGACTTAAGGAGCAGCTTAAGTCGAATTAAGGAAAGCCCAGTGTAGACGCGGAGTAAATTAAGTCGACGTAAGCCTCCTTAAATCTACTTAATTTTAAAGTGTAGACACACCCTCTGCCTTTCCTACATAGCAAAATGTATTAGTACAACAGCATAATTCACTTACTTAAAAGACTCATTTAATTAGATTCCACAAGCAGTTTACCTCTAAACAGTCTTTGTCCTCTAGTACTTAGAACAAAACTTTGTTATGAAGTTCTGATCCAGTTATTCACTTACTTATAACACTCAGCTTCATTTCACGGGTTATTGTTTCCCAGAGATTGCAACTAGTGGCCCTCACCTTATTCCACTGACTATTGTTCTCTCTAAATCTCCTGGCAGCTTGCTCTCTGTGTCCTCCAAACTCAGCAAGGAGCACTGCCTATAGCAGCTGCAGTACTGCAGTTAGGAGAGGCTTGTTCTCTTTTGAGGTGTGTCATGATTGAGTTATTTCTGGATAAGAAGTCTGATTCTCCACCGCCTTGCACACTTTGGCTGCGTCTACACTTGTAAATTAAGTCGACTTAAGCTTGCTTAAGTTGACTTAATTTACCCTGCATCTACACTACAGTTTCCTTAAGTCGACTTAAGGAAAATAAAGTTGACTTAATGAAAATTAAGTCGATTTTATAAAACCTCCTTTAAATTCGATTTAAGGCTTAAGTCGACTCCCTAGAGTCGACTTAAGCCAGTGTAGACATGGGGTAGCCCTAATCAACTTAGAGCTACCCCAGGACTACACCAATGCCCTTCCTGCCGGGGTGGGGTCACAGAGGGAGACTGGCATGCCCCCCCAAAGGGCAGGGCAGAGCCCTGCCCACCCTGCCCCTATGCCCTGCCAGGGTCCCTGACCCCCTTTGCCCCATTGTACCTATGTACAATGGGGCAAAGGCTGACCACCCTGGCACTGGGCAAGGGGTGCCCCCCCTACCCCCGTGGACCTGCCCTAGGTCCTCCTAGCCCCTAGAAGTTGACCTAGGCATCCAGTGTGGATGCTCTAGGTTGACTTTGTAAGTTCCCCCCAAAGTCGACTTTAATTTTAAGTGTAGACTCACTAAGTGGACTTAACTAAGTCAACTTAAAGTCAACTTAGTTAAGTCGACTTAGTTAAAGTCGACTTAAAATTACAAGTGTAGACAGAGCCTTTGTGTAGCTATTTTCATTCACTTTAACTAGACAAGATAATGTGCAGACCCTCATATTTATTATAACCCTGAACTAGAAACAGGACCAAATTAAAAGCTGGAATCTGAACACAACTTAATTCAGGGGAGCTTTGATTTGGATCTGAACTTTGCATCCCATCTCTACTCTCATTAACAATTGACAAAAATATTTCTTCGTTCCTTCCACCTTCCTCATTTTCCTTATTTTCATTGACCACCTAGCAACAACCACAGCAGGGAAGATTCTACTCGCAACTAATACAAAGATCAATAACACTGTTCTCTCTAACTGATGGAGCACTGATACCTCACTATCTCACTAGCTTTCTAAGCTTCCATTTTCTTTGCCTTTTAGGATGAACTATAACAGGCTATGTCTACACTTACCAAAGTTAGTTCGAATTAGTTAATTTGAACTAACTAATTCGAACTAATTTTAGTTAGTTCGAATTAACTAAATTTGAACTAGCAAATTTTAGTTCGAACTAAGCAAGTACCAAGCATGGCACTTGCTTAGTTTGAATTAGTCAATTGCATTGAGCTCAATGTGCTGGTTAGTTCAAACTAAGCGCTTAGTTCGAACTAACATGGCCACATTGGGTTAATTCAAACTAACTAGTTCCAATTAACCCTTAATTCAAAAAGTATAAGCAAATTTATTAGTTCGAATTAAGGAAGCCCTTAATTCGAACTAATGAAACCCTAGTGTAGCCAAGGCTTACCACTGGCTTACTTGCCAGTGTAGACATAGCCACAGTTGCTAAGTGTTGGGGATACGCCTTCCACTCACAAAACGTTATTGTCTCTAACATCCTTTATACCACTTTATTGTTTTAAAGATGTAAGTTTTGATACGCCCTGGGTTACTAGTATACAATAAAACACTAACTCAGGGCTTTGCAAATTCTTCTTTCATCTCTTATTTTTGACACTCTCCTCTTACTCATAAAATTCTTGACTGTTCTTATAATCATATTCTACATTTAAATTGAGCTGTGCTTTGATCAAGTCACAGCTGGAATTTAGTACACTAGGGTTTCACCTCTGGAGACTTGTGTTCAAATGCTGATTTAGGCTACAAGCAGACATTTTTGGGGATAGTTTCATTCAAGTCTCACTTTGGCAACACTGCAAAACCAACACATAATTTGGCACAATTCAGTGGGATTGTCAGTCTTTGTTCAAGAGGAACCAAGGTCTGGTATGGCATAGTAAAAAGATTTCAGCTCAGAACTGAGTGAGCCAGAAGAGAAACTTGCACAGAGTCGGCCTGCATTAACTGCATTAACTTCATTCTCTTTTAACACTATTATCGCAAGTTCACCTATGAAAATCATCCCTCCCTGAAATCTGTCAAACTGGGACAAGAAACCTAAATTTATTCAATGTTTTAGGTGCTTCTAAGAGATGCCAGATTTCTGTAATTGGAGAAGAAAGCTCTGTATTAAACCACAGCACAGGTTAATTCATGTTAGTCCCATAACCCTGATGTAGAGAGGCCCTCTCTAATGTGGACAAAGGTTGATCACCTTCTATGCTCATTCATTCTTTGGCCACTCTGGTGAGACCATCAACAGGTGCCAGATAGGGTGGTAAATCTAGTAAATATGGGAACTGGACTGAGGCTAACTTTATTTCAGACAGGATCTTGAACAGTTGTCAGAGAATGTCTTTCAATCACTACTAATATGAGCTAAACTTTTTTAAAAAGCCTTTAGATTTATAGAAAATCATATCAATTTGCCAGTCCCCACTCATTAATTTCCCAATTAAGATTAAAATCTATTTTAATCTGCCCAAAAAGATTATCATGCTTTAAAATAGAAATTGTTATAGAGAAACAGAGGGCAAGAGATGGGTGATCCAGTTTCCTGATCCATCAAACTCACACTTTATGGTGGAGTTAATTTCCCCTGGCTATAGGAAGTTGTGTGTATGAAGAAGTGGCAAGCAATACCTCAGCTTTAAAGAGAACAAATTGCTGCAGGAACATAATACATTGTAGGCACACAGCTGGTCTTAAAGTGCCTGCTAGCACCTTTCCCTTCCTGTTATAGCACATAACATCTGTTTTTTAAGTGAAAGAGTGTGAGGAAAATGAGCATGAGTGGTCTGCACTGACATATGCGAGTGAAGGAAGTGATTTATTATATTTCAAACAGAATGTTTCTGTTGCAAAAACAAAAGCAAAGTCTGAATGTGCCTTTGTATAGTGATTTGTGTATGATGCATATCTTTCTCTGGGAGGGTGAGAGGATTGTAATATTTTTATTAAAGCATAATACAAAAATACAGGGCCAAGAAAAAGTTAATTAGCATGGTGAATGAAAACAGGACTACATAAAAATTAATTAAGAAAGGAGCTCCTGTTCTTAACACAGGAGCTGATTGAGTTTTATAATTATTTTTGCCAAAATAATCCTTACCTCTTCTCAATGACAGGCTGCTGGATGACATGGGGATGTACAGTCTGAGGGGAAAAATGGGAAAAGCAATAGAAACAAACCAGATTCAATGGGGTTTTTCAAACGCAGTGCTCAACGCCTGCAAAACCATTGACACTATCTGTAGAGACCTATGTCATCTTGTCAATGATACGTGCTGGTTAAAAAGACAATTAAAAATGCTAGGAACTTTTACTGCTAACAGTAGTTGGAATCAATAGGACTATTCAGAGAGTTAAAACACTATTCAACGAGTAAAAGTGGCAAAATGACTCCTGACGTTTGTATAAAAACTAAATAAAAAATTAACTGTTGAAGAATCACAGTCAAAAGCTCACAAATCCTAAATCCAGGAAAGGGTAAAGAAAGCCATTTTATCCACATTGGTAATATACATTCAAAAGCTTCTGTGGAATGATCTGAGAGTCAGTGATTGCAGGAGTCCAACAGAATAGCACTTAGCTTACTAAAGAGTCGTAATACACAGCAGGTCACACTTAACAAATCTCATTAACTTCTTTGAGGAAGTGACAATAAGAACTGCTAAGGGCAAAGCAGCAGATGTAATCTCCAGCATTTGAACCTGACAAAGCCTTTTGATACCGTACCACATAGAAGGCTGGTGTAAAATCTTAGTTAATGTGATATTGATGGTAAAATTCTCAACTGGTTAAAAAATGTGCTTAGTAACTGAGGCCACATGATAAATGGATACAGAAAGAGTAGGGAGTAGAGTGTTAAAAGAATCTGTTAGCAGTAGATCTGCTCTTGTTCATAGGATAAACCAATGACCTAGAGAAGGAGGAATGTTTATCAAGGTGTTCAAATTTGCAAGTAGACATGAAACATTCAGAGAATTAACAGGAAAAACAACCTGAAAGTGATCAGGGCATTAGGGATGAAAAAAATAGATTTTAATGTGGAAAATAAATTGGGGTAATGAGAACTAGGTTTAAAAATATTCCCAAATATTCATATTCTACAGCCCTAATTTAGCAAGGTATTTGGAAATGTGCATCTCAATTACTGCAGTTTCCTTTTCCCTGGCCTTGATAAATTCAATCTATCCTGCTCATATCCATTGACATCAATAGGATTACTCAGCTGTTTAAAATTGGGCATGTGCTTAAGAATTTTGTTGTACTGGGGACCAGTTGTTCACATATTGTAAAATGTTGAACTGGAAAAGATTTTGACATGATAATGGAGCCACTACTTCTAGAACTGGGATCCCAAAGAGAAGTCTAATCAGTTTCTAGAAGAAAGACTTCTTTGATGAATATCAGATACATCTTCAAACGACACCTCTCAACTTTTTGAGTTTTCCCCCCTAATTAATAATCAGCCTCAGAGATTGTTGCTATCTGGAGTAAGAAAAGAAATCTCCATTCTTTATACATCAATTTGGAAGGGGAAGTGAATATACTACATAAACCTGAGGGGAATAGAAAAGATGGGTGCCAAAAAGCTGTTCGTGAGAATAACATTGTGAAAATAAGCATCCATAAAGCTATCTCATTATCCCCCTTCAAATCCTTCTTTTGCTGTGATGCATACAAAAAGCATGACAGTGTCAAGGTTGCTGGTGCACTAATACCACTGCTTATCATTCTGACCAATATTGACTTGTTTCCTTGTAATTCCCCATCTATCTGTTGATTTCCATCCAGAGTCTGTAATTTTAATCTTAGATTGTAAACTCTTTGAGGTATGGATCATCTTTTCATTCTGTATTTCTACAGTCCCTACTACTGTGGGGTCCTGGTACTTGGCTAGGGCTCCTAGGCACGCTAGTAAAAGAAATCAATAATAATAATAATTATTATTAATAATAATAATAAATTAATATCAAGCAGAGATAGATTAGCATGTAGAGGAAAAGAACACAAGGCCAAACACTCACCTTCATGTTAAAAACTAGGTTCACTTTCCATGAATCTTCTTCTGGCCAAGATTCTCGCACACATAACCCTAAAAGCACTGCTCTGCCATGACAATACAGAGTGTGAAAAGTCATGGCACACCTCAGCGCTAAATGAAGATGCTTTATACATTGTGGCTTACTCCACTCTGCAAGGGAAATGGCTGCGGCAATGTTTTATCAACTCCATTGTCTTTGGCTATGCTCTCAAGCTGTGTACAGATCTTCACTGCAGCCATGAGAGAGTGATGCTACCACATAGCCACCTTTTGCATTTGCAGGTCCCATTTGGTTTCCCATGATTTTTTTCACATGATACAGTAGTTGAATGACCATGTGCCCTTTCTTTCTAAAAATATGACTAGGACATTCTGTCCTGAGCAATCTTTCCAATAGTTAATTTCTTCATTATGTTAATTTGACTTTAATATCACATTTTACAATTGTGTGCACACTAGAATAGCTGTATTGGGGCTAGGAAGACTAAGAAAGTCGGGTGGGGGGGGGGACAAACAAGGAGTCTGGTGGCACTTTTAAAGACTAACAAATCAGTTTTTAAGGATCCTTGGGAGACGCAAATCATTCAGTCATATAGACTGTATACTTTACAGACATAAAGGACTGTTATGATAATCTATTTTGACCTCTTGCACATTGCAGGCCACAGAATCTCACTCACCCACTCCTGTAATACATCTTGTGAAATACATGACCCAAATCTAACCATCAAAAGTATATTGTAGTGTTACAGGTAGGCTAGGGCTTTGATATGCATGTGCATTTTAGTAGTTACTTGATGATGTTTACATCTATATTCCAAAGGGGTAGCCGTGTTAGTCTATTGTAGAAAGACAACAGAGCCTGTGGCACTTTTAAAGACTAACCACAGGACTCTGTTGTCTTTCTACATCTATATTGTTAGTGATTAACAAGGTAAATGAACTGCTTCCCTATCTGTTACTATTGCTCTATTAGAAGAGGTCAAAAGGGAACATTAACATCTAGATGGAGCTTTGATGTACCAATGTAAACTGTCTAGTAATGGTGCTAATGCAACTAATTACCTGTGGTGCCCAAGAGGTGAAGGTTTTACTTCAAAGGACAATATACATTACTATTCTCCATTTAAGAAAGTTACTGTGAACTGTCCTCAAAGCCCACATGAAGAAATGACCTGCAAATGCCCACCTTGCTACAACTATAAAAGGAAGTTGGGAACATAATCCCTTTGTCTCACATCTGTCCAAGCTTGGGAAAGTTTGGGCCGCAGGATTGAGATCCCAGCCAGCAACGGCTTGGAATCACCCTGCTAATTCTCATGGGAGAATTAGAACAAATCCTACATTTGGACTATTTGGTCTACATTCCTTTGAACTGGATTTCTAACAACTGAAGCTGTGAACCAAGGACTTAAACCCATCGAGGTATTGGATGTGAGCCTAAAATCTGCAAACATCAAATCCTACTGGAGACCTGATATATTGGACTTTCAATCATTGTATGTATGTGATTACTTTAACCCTTTAGCAATACTCTCATAGGGTGCATCTACACTAGTAAATTAAGTCGATTTAATTTATTCTGCGTCCACACTGGAGTTTACAGTCAACTTAATAAGACCTCCTTTTAAGTTGACTTTAATGCTTAAATTGACTTCTTAAGTCGACTTAAGCAGTGTGGACGCCCTAGGTCGACTTACAGGGTAAGTCCACTTAGGGCAGGGAAAGGGAAAAAGGGACCCCTTCTCACCGGGACTGCTCAGGTCCCAGTGGTCCTGCCCAGAAGGGAGCGTGGGGCTCCTTTCTGCCCAGGGCTCCCCAGCAGCTGGAATGCGGTCCCAGCCAGAAAGGAGCCGCAGGGCTCCATTCCAGCCGGGACCGCGGGGGTCCCAGCAAGAAGGGAGCCCCACAGTCCCTTCTGGCCGGGACCACTGGGGTCCCAGAGAGAAGGGAGCCCCATGGTCCCTTCTGGTCGGGAGCGCAGGGACCACTCAGTCCTGGCCAAAAGGGAGAGTGGGGCTCCTTTCTGCCCGGGACCTGAGCAGTCCCGGCCAGAAGGGAACCAAGTAGTTCGAGCCAGAAGGGAGCTCCATGCTCCCTTCTCCCCTGGACCGCTCTGGGGCTTGCTGTCTCGAGGAGACCCAACCCCATGCAGGGCTGGCTCTCCCCAGGACGAGCCCCCATAACCTGGGGAGCCGAGGCTCCAAAGGAACCTCCCTACCCCTGGACCTAACTAGTTGACTTAGAGAGTCTATTGTAGACTGTCTAAGTCGACTTAGTAAGGCCAGGTTTAAGTTCGCTTAAGAGTTCTGTGTGGACTCTCTAAGTCGACTTAATAAAGTCAACTTAGTAAAGTCGACTTGGTAAAGTCGACCTAAATTTCTCAGTGTAGACATAGCCATAGTTTGTTTCTTTCCTTAAACAATAAACCTTTAGTTTTAGTTACTAAAGGATTGGCTGGCAGTGTGTTATTTTGGGTCAGATCCAAACCTATACTGTTCTGTGCAATGTGACTGACCCTTTGGGGTCAGGAGAAAACTTTTTTGGTAAAGAGCTTGGTGTTTTAGGCAATTTTTCTCTTTACTGGACCCAGTGGCTGTATTGGGGACTGGTGGCTGAAATGCAGTAAAGGGGGCTGAGTATATTTGATGGTAGCTTCAAAGTGGGGGGGAATCAGAAGCATTGTTTTTGACTGGTGGGGGAGTTTAGTTCCAGGTAATCCACCAGTGTTTGAAGAATTTGATCTCCTTTTTGCATCTTGCCCTGATCTTTGCATATTCAGGTGGTTTTATCCCAGGGAGCCCCAGGTTAATATTTGATACTGAGAATGTTAAAGGTTAAAGTTGGTCAGAATGAGTTATTTACAAGCAGATGAAGTAATCAAGCTTAAAATCCTGGGAAAAATTGTGGATCTTCAGCTTAAGAAAGAAATAGCAGAATAGCAACAACAGATAGCTGAGATATGCACTGAAGTTGAGGAAGAGGCAGAGCAAGCCAAAAAAGCAACTCAATTTAAAAGGTGCACTGAGCTAGCTGAAGAAACAGACCAGGAATACAGAAGGCTGAGACTGCAAGCTGAGGCAGAAATTTCCAAGCTTAAAATTGAAATCCAAAGAATAAAAGAGCAGCAACAACTGTGTCTTAATGAAAGTCCAGGTCCTCTTGACAGTGTTTGGGAGGAATTCTATCCAACTGCTGGTGATTTAAGTATGTATATTGCTGATAAAGTGGATATTTGTAACCAAATTAATGTCACAAATGAGCCTCACAAAGAGAATGGATGTAAATTTCCTGTCACCTGAAATCAACAGGGAAATTTGTGAAGCAGGGCTGCATGATTCTAAGTTGTCTGTGTTTAACCAGGAAGGCTGTGACATGGAAGAAAATGTCTCTAGCCTGGGCATTGTGGAAGATAGAAGCTTGTTAGCTCAAAAAGGCAATTTGTCTGCTAAGGGAAAAAATATTTCCAAGTCTGTTGGAGGTGAGAATTCGCCTCTTAAGGAAACGATGCATCTCTCCCATTGTATATCTGTGAATAGCAGGGAGAGGATAACTTTAAAAGGTTTATCTGGAAGGGGCACCAGTCTATCTGCTAGTAGAGTGCGTGTCTCTAATATACTGTCTGGAAATAAAAGGGAGCAGAGAGATTCTAAAGGTGGGTGTGGAAAAACCAGCAGTGTGTCTGCTAGTGGAGAGTTTGTCTCTCTGTTGTATCAGAAATGGTTCTTGTTCCAACTGAAATTCAGGAAGGGAACTTTCCTGAGCCTGTTTCTGCTGGGGGTGATGCCTTTCCCATGGAGGAAGCCACCCCAACCTCCAAAAGTTTGTCTGGGAACAGCCAGGTGTGCTGGGACAATGAGGAGGGGACAGTTTCAGGGGATTTGTCTGGTAAAAGTGTAGTGTGGTGTAGTGTAGACGCAGAGTAAATTAAGTCGACTTAAGCAAGCTTAAGTCGACTTAATTTACAAGTGTAAATGCACCCTCAGTGTTTCAGGTAGGCAGGTAACTGACCACAGGAAATATTTCCCCTTGCAGTGCTCATCACTTTCTGTAGGCGTTACTTTACCTGTAACTCTGGACCACTCACATTACAATTCCTATCATTTGAAACATGTTAAATATGCAATACATGGTGGAGAATGAATCAAGGGGAAAAAATTGCCATTTTTAAACCAGTGCCAATACCACTTATTAGCAAAATGCATTGCCACAATGCAAGGGATATATGTTCTCTGCCATTCCTTCAACAGACTGCAGATCTTCTTAAAACAGTAATTTATGCCAGCTATTCTGCTTGCTGGAAAAATACATTGTTCTATGCTATTTTAATATTATTGGAAATATTTGTTTCATTTAAATTTGAAAATAGCTTTTGAAAGGCCTTACATACAAAACATTCCTGGACTCCTTCTAGGTGGCAATGGAAACCTTCAAGCAAAGAGCAAGCAGAGAAGGGACTCAGAATATTATTTTGGTTTTTCTTGCTATTAAACTATCCTGTGGTATATGGGTATATGCCTAATAGTCAGAACAGTTAAGCAAGCAGCCTTATAATCAAGTCCAAAATAATCACGTTCAGAAATTAAACTAAATACAGGATATCTAGCCCTCCTGAAAGCTATGTTCTTCTTGTTATTTTGATATTCTGTGTGTCCTCTTGAGAAGTTTCACAGATGGAGCAATCTTTGCAAAATGTGTACTTGGCTAGTATTCCGCTTCATCTTATTGTCATAAAGTTAAATTCTACCTTTTAAAATGCACGGTTAACTTTCTCAGGGTTAAATACACTATTATCAATGGACTTTGGTTGCCTTGCACCAGTAGTGAATTTGGCCCACTGTGCACATATCCAAATGCAGATTTTTTGTCCAATGTCCTCTGCTTATGATAGTACAGCTTATTGCCATGAACGGATGGGCTGTCACTGCAATATCAGGCAGAAGATAGGCTATGAGAGCAGAACAATTTTTTAAATACAGCTGGGCCAGACTCTCAGCTACTCAGTCAAGAGTAGTATTCTCAAAGAAGTTGATTGCAGCTTCCTGATTCTACCTATAATATAGACTACAACAGTCACAGGGTTTCTTCTCTAAACTGCCCTGGAGTCAGAGCCAGCTAAGGATTGCTAGAATGATATGCACTCCAGTTGTCTACTTTCCTCACCGCAAACATGACCCCCTATGTAGAGAGGCACTGATTCTGGTTTTACCTTAGATGAAGATTGTCCCCGCACCCCTCCACCAGAAGAGCAGGGATATTCAGCAAAGTAATAAAATGTGCATAATTTTAAGTACATGAGCAATTCCATGTGGGAATGCTTAAAGTTATGCTTAAATACCTTCCTGAATCAGGGCCTCTGACTGGACATTATCACTCTCTGGTCCTTGTATTCACATGATGCAGAAACAAGGTTTGATCCTGTCCCTGCATGAGTGTGCATGGGAAAGGTTCTTTTACTTTCTCCCAGCTATTTTTGCATTCCAGCCCAATCCAATTATGATATTAAGCTTTGCTACCCACAGCTTCAGAAATCATTCTAAATGCTACTGTGTGACTTTGCGCACACCCGGCCACTCAGAAAACCTTTAAATCCTTGATCGTGCTTCTTCCCAACCTTTCATGCCCAAATGCAATGCAACTTGTTTGCAAAATTGTATTTCCTTTTGGCTCATCACAGATTTGCACTCTAGATTGTAATCACTTATTTATACAGACATTTCCTCTTTAAAAATAAATTTGGGGGAAAACAGAATAAATATTCATTTAAAAATCAAATGTTTATGTTCCAAAAAATGCCTGTTTACCAGGAATTCTTCTAACAGCATGATGTTCTCCAGCTGCAGGGAAGGGTTCCATAAAACTACCTTAACAGTCAATGCACTAAGTATTGTGCCAAACTGACCACCTGTTGGATAATGAGTAAGTTCGAGTTTCAGGTTACAACAAACTGGGAAGGTTGTGGCGGTGTATATTAACTGGTTAGCTGATGAAAGGGCATGATAACATCACAAGGAACAGAAAAGCTGTTACTCTCCATATATGATGTGTGTGTGTGTGTGTGTGTGTGTGTGTGTGTGTGTGTGTGTGTGTGTGAGAGGGAGAGAGAGAGAGAGAGAGAGAGAGAGAGAGATGGATAAGAACGTAGCAGCCTTCAAGCTAAACCTAATTCTTCTGCATTGATTTCTCTGCTGTAGTCTGAAAAACCACATAACCAGTACACTGTCTGGCTGACAATTCTTTATTCTGATAAGTCACGTTGCATGATTTTTTCTTTATGACTGCTCCTTTAAAGGATGCTTAGCTGGATTTTTTTAAGCAATTTTTCTCCATTAGTATTGGAGGAAACAAGCTAGGAAAATGTTGACTATCATCACAGGAAATCTGTAGAGGTGGATTAAGATTAAATGGGCCCCAGATTCACTGCAGTATTTTTGCCTCCTTCCGTCAACATCCTTACTTCAGTTTACCAGTTCCTTGATTTTTCTCCCAAGTGCCCTTCAAATAGACTGCTCCACCATCTCAACTGATGAAGTCCTTGATCTTTCTTTAGTAGCATCGCAAAGAAGTGCATAGTTTCTCAATGACTCAATGATCCATGTGACCCCCACATACTACCAGTCCTGGATCCAAGGCTCCTGCCTTAATATGCTACTGTAAAATCTGCTAAACCTTAAACAAATAGGCCATCATGACACCAAGAGCTGGAATTAATTTCTCGATTTCCTTTTCAACCATACATTTCTATGAGTCTGTGTCGATTTGCATTTTAACAAGCTTTACGAGGACTTTTGAGGTAACATGATTGAAAAATATGTCCCCTTTTGCCATCAAGTATCTTTCCTCCTACAGAAAAACCGAAGCCTACTTATATAGAAGTTGTCATGAGTCCCCACCAGGCCAACAGGTGGCTCTTTGTGTGGATGGGGCCATGATACAGTTGAAGGCCAGAGTGTGGATGCAAGGTCATAGGGATGTGTTTGGGACTCAGTTCGCCTTTATTTAATCCTGTTTTGTGGTTATTTTTTGAAGGGGAGGAAGCTGCAAGAGGTATAGGATAGAGCAGTGACTAATCAGGGAGCAACAGGATGATGGGGGAAAGCTAATGAAGGATCTTGAAACCAAATCAAGCAGTTGTAGCAGGAAATAAATTTATTTTCCTTGCCTGGTTTATTTATCTTCTGTATCCTCTCAGTCCTAGGCCCCCTAGATATCCACTATGTCTGCTTGTATGATAGGGCTGGCCATATAGTGAAACCTGCCTCAAGTGACCACCTAAGAAACCAGCAAAACACATTTACATTTAAGGGATGATCTTTAAATTAATGTAAGTCAAAATTGTACTGGAAACCATATAAGGCCACTTCACAGCAATTACTTAAAAACGAGCAAATCTAGATTCTCAATGGCCATGTCTACACTATAAAAAGTTAGGTTGACTTTCTTAAGTCAACCTAATACAGTCGACTTTAAGTGGTTTCCCTGAATGGGAACTTAGTAAGTCGACCTAACAAAGTGTACTTAAGCGTCCACATTGTGCTTAGGTCAACCTAAGAAGTCGACTTAAGAGTTAGGTCGACCTAACTGGCGGTTCTTATTAAGTTGACCTAACCTTTTATTAAGTCGACTTAAGGAATTTCTTAAATTGACTTAATGAAAGCCTGGTGTGGACAGGGACTAAGTTAGGTCGACTTAAGCCTCCTTAAATTGACCTAACTTACAAGAGTAGATATAGCCAATGACATTTTCATTGGACTATGTGTGACTAAGAGCTACAAAATTGGCCAAGGTTTTCAAAAGTGACTAGTGTTTTTTTGGTGTCCGCAGTGGGTAAAGGATGGGAGAAGGAAGGCTCCTGGAAACTTAAAGTGGTGGCCAAAAATAATAAACTTTATTAGTCCCCTCTTTGGGACGCAAAGGGTTAACAGTGGGGCTGCTTGCTGGACTAAACTCAGAAGTCAGCTTCACAGATAACAAGATAGCCGCAGGTGATTACTCACAGTTTAGCATATCATGAGTTACACAGAAATAAACCTTTAGAATAAACCCTCCTCTTGGACTCTTTTGATAATTCAGAGATAAAGTATAACAAGACAGAATTCAATACATAAACAATAAACATAACAATAATCCCCAAACCTACACCAATTGTAATACCTAGGGTTAAAACTGAGGTAGAAGAATTATTCACATTCAATCATGAAGAGTAAATGTGGGGGGGTAATTCGGGTTCACATACGTACCATGACTATCAGGCAGGTGATTAACAACAGCATAACGTCTCAAGGCGGAGGTTGAAATCGACTCGGGACGGCACTCTCGGGGGAACTCCTACTGCAGGGTGATCAGGCCTAGCAGTTAACTCGAGGAGACTCTCCGTGCTCCATGCGGCATGGAAGCTTTTATTGCCCAGGCCACGGCTTCCTGCCGAGGGCTGTGATTGGCCAGATTTCGCTGCAGCAGGAATTTTGGGGCGAGGGTCTGCTCGGTTCCTCCTGTCCTTATTTGTGCAAAGGAATTTTCACCAGCTCTCTAGGTTCTGGGCCAGAGCCTTCTACACCCCTGGGGGGGGCCAGAGCAGCCATGACTGACTTGCCCTTCAGCACATGGGCGAGGGGGGTGACCCACCCCTTTGGGAGCTGGCTGAGAGCGAATCAGGGTCCGAATAAAGCATGTTGATAGTCACAAGCCTAGCAGCCAGGAGTTCTCTATGTGCAATAAAGCATGTTGATAGTCACAAGCCTAGCAGCCATGAGTTCTTTACCTGACCTGGGGGGCAGTATCTGGTATGTGACCTGGGAAGAGTATCTGATAAACAGTTTCTCTACGTGACCTGAGGAGAAACAGTTTCTATGTCTTTATATCACAAGGGAGGTGGCGGCCAGTTTATGGGGTGCTCATAACAGCACCTTAACATTTGAGTGCTCAGCTTGAGACATCCTAAAGGGGCTTTGTCAGCAGAAAGTGCAGAACATCTACTTTCTGAAAATCAATCCTCTAAAGGTGGGCACCCAAAATCACTAATTATTTTTTGAAATCTCAAACAATATTCATGTTGAATATACCTGTTTTTCCTAAAAAAACATACTGATGCCTCATTTAGGAAATTGAAATCAAATGTAAAAGTTCTTTAACAATTCCCATTCTGTACTTATATATCTAAAATATACTACCCTGGCACCAGATTCTCAGCTAATGTAAATCGACAGAGCTCCACTGATTTCAGTGTAGCCACATCAGTTTGCAGCCACTGAGAATATGGTTTTGCTGTAAAGTTAATTGTTTAAAATACAGTACAAAAATAAGTGATGCAGAGGACTGTGTTATTATGGCAGGTAAAAAGGGGCAAAGAAGATTTAATATTTAATGCTTTACTATGTATTGCGTATCAGGAACATTCATTTTATTGTACTTTTATTGTTTGCAGTACACAGCAGGAAAATGATCACCTACCCCACAACGAAAGAACCACACATTTCTTTCAATAGATGAAGTCACTATTAATAATTTGGGGGACCGAACTGTCAGAAGCAGCTCTTGTTGCTACTAATCAGAGCAACCTGTCAAGTGCTTATTTCTTTGCTTTTTGTATACCTAAATGACTATATCACTTATCATGGGTGCTACAGGGTTTTTGATGGAGTCAGTACTTGCTGGGAGGTGTCCCACTAATCCAGGCAGGCCCACCCCTTTCCAAACACAAGAGGATTGCTAGAGCATTTGAAGAAATCTTCCTCCTGGTCTCTATTTTGTGGGAGGAGCAGAGACTGATACCAAATCAATAGGGCTCTCCTTCAGTTTTTGGTTAGACTGAAGCTATGATCATTGAAAGATAATTTGTGTTTTTTTACTGATTCCACTGAATGGTAAAAGCATCTTTAAGGCCTTACACTAACAATTCTTGTAATGGACAAAGGAGTGACTTGAGATGTACCTGGTGCCATTCAAACAGATTCTTTTCTATCCCATCTGCCACCTTAAATATAAGGAGTCAAAACAAATCAGTAAATCCCTAGCACTACCTTGCTTTGAGCTAACTTTTGCAGAAAAAGACAATAGGATTTCTATGTTATGAAGATGATTATGTGTTCATTGGCCTAATGTTTTAAATGCTAATTGTTCAACTTGCATTCCCCCCCCTAAATCTTCCTCCTTCCCACCATAATGTATCACATTCACCTTTAAACTAAACCAGGAGTAGAGAAGTCTGGGTGATTTTAGCTTTCTTTCAGATCAATTACCCTTTTTACATTGTGCACAATTAGTTAAAGTGCTTTACAGTACTGGACCAGAGGGAAGACCAGCTCAGTTATTTTAGAGACCTAAATGCATGCAGGAAAAGGATTAGGCGCTGATTGATACAGACAGTCAATTAGTACTTCAAAGGGAAGCTGACTCCTTCTTTTATACACACAGAACATGGGATAAAAGATTGTAGTTTGATGTCTTGTAATCTCTGTTGCTTCATTATTGACCAGGACAGCATGATGCTGGAAGGTTTTTCGGAAGTTAAAAGAGTCCCGCATTGGTTTCTAATGGAATGGAAGCATTTAGAGAAACAATGACATTGTGTGATCTGTACACACTAGCTTTTCTAAAATATTTCAGACTGAACTGAGTCTCTGGGACTCTGTCAGTTCAAGTCAAAAGTGTTCTTAATCCCTGTGATGTGCTGATCAAACCTTGAACTGTCAGGTCAAATTATTTCCACGGGACCAGGTCTATTTATGATTAATTAAAATTTCTTCTTGATTGCATACAGTCCTTTTTAATGTATAATCCCTTTATTGTGTAGAGATTGAGAATATGGACCCAATTCCTAAATATAAAAAAAATACTTGTGAATGTGTTACGCCCATGTAGGGATGTACTAAGTCCATCCAACTGATAAGAGAAACAAAAAGAGGAAATCTAAGTAGATACCAGGCAAACCAATATACTGTAAGGAAAGGATTTTATTTGTTCTGGTTTCATGAGAAAACTCCACTGTGGATATTGGAAATGATGCTTTTGCCCATGACAGGATTGACTGTGGAATATATTCATGTTTCTGGCTGTAAAAGAAACCACCTCCCACCATCTCTGCTCTTCGTTCCCCTGAGAGTAACAAAACATCAGCTTGGAACAAAATTATGAACACCATTCCTTTGTGATTAATTTAATTGTTTCTTTATTTGGTTTTACTTAAAATGAGGACAATGTACAGGAAATAAAAACTTTTAAGGACAAAGTTATTAAGAAAGAACTGGGGAGAGGGAATTGGCCACTGTGGATATGTTATTTATGAGTCTTTTTTTTTTCTTTAGTGCCCTGTAGATATGGAGGAACATATATATATATAATAGTAATTATATTAATTCATTGGTTAAATGCCATCCATTGGTTGGGGCCTTAACATGAAATAAGGCAGTCCCTGTCCTAGAAAGGACAACAATCTAGAAACAGCAGTGAGAGAACAGGAGAAAATACTTTGCTTAAGTGTAATTATTAGGAGAATCCCTTATTTTATTTTGTTCTTCACTCTGTTTCATATTAGCTACCCATTTGTTTAGAACAAAAGCATTAAACAGTCACAAAAAACCTGTCTCAGTGTTAAGAGTGTCAGATTATGCCACTCATTTCTTTAAGAATGGATTTAAAACATCTTTGGCTATGTCTACACTAGCAATTTCGGTCGACTTAAGGAGGCTTAAATCGACCTAAATTACTCCATGTCTACACCAGACTTTCATTAAGTCGACTTAAGAAATTCCTTAAGTCGACTCAATGAAAGCTTAAGTCAATTTACTAAGAACCACTGCGTAGGTCGACCTAAACCTCCTTAGGTCGACCTAACCCTTCTTTAGGTAGACCTAAGCACAGTGTGGATGCTTAAGTCCACTTTGTTAAGTCTACCTAAGGGCAGTTAGGTCAACTTAACAAAGTGGACCTAGTCTACATCCATGGACACCACTTTGTTAAATCGACTTAATAAGTCGACCTAACTTTTTCTAGTGTAGACATAGCCTTTGAGTCCAGTACCAGTAGTAAAAATAAATGACTTTTTCATTTAGTTTTGCCTCCTATTTTGTGTGCTGAACACAATTTTTCAGTAGCTACCTTATACACCAAAAATAACAATCACCCCACAGATTATAGATAGCCCACTGGATAAATGGTTAAAATGCTAAAACCCCAAATTGTATGGAAATCATACTCAAAAGACACTTGCATTTAGTGAACAATGTCAGGTACATCTTTCATCAAATTTATAACCTTGACGTGAAGAGTCAAATAGGATTTTAAACTGCATTCTGCTCTAATAATACCAAACAGTATTGACATGATCTGTTGTGAAATAACATTTATTTCTATCAATCTTCCCCCTCCCGTGGTACTATATCACATACCCTATATTTCTTCCTGTAATCTAGGTGAAACATTGCTTTTTTTATTTTAAGTTCACACTTCATTGATGATTATCTGTAGCAATTTCCATACCTCAGAATGCACACTGGCCCATCCCACAGGAAACAAATATTTATTGTGACACCTAGAGTTATATCATTGTGAAGATAATGTTATGAGGACAGTACCCTAGAACCCCAACAAGGGAAAAAAAAGTTTCTGCTCTCTTGTTTTGAAGTGCAATGTCACATTGCATGTGTTACATTACTGTTTTTTGTTCCTAGTACTATTTAAGAGTAGAAGTTGTAATTTTAATAGCTGTTAGATATATACATTGCCTGTCCTGTGAGAGCACTGTGATAACATCTTTTGAAGGACAGACACAAATAAGCATCATTGATGGAAAACCAATGCGTACATCAACATTCCTCTTCCTGTAGTGAAATCAAGCAATGCAGATTTCTACCTGAGATGGCACTCACTACACAATACAGAATCATTTCTCCAGGACATAATATAACTAGGACTCATATATTTTTCACCACAGTTTCCTCAGTTTATTCTAATAATCAACCAGCTTATTATCACCTGGGATGGAAATGTTTTCCCTTCCCTTTTGTGATCAGTTATGTAGCACAGATTCATGTCAGTTGAAAACATAAAAATGATGGGGTATACAGAAAGCTTTAGTATGAGCTGATTTTGTGCATTTCTTTAAAAGAGAAATGTAACTTAAAGTTAATCAGAAAGTGTTTATTGTGACATTGACTATCGCAGACCCCTTATAAAAGATACTAGGATGTAGTACTTTGGCTAATCATTTTAAAATCATGGTTCAAAGCACAATATACACAGAAGGTGAGGCTATAATATATTTCAAATCAAAAGCCATAGCTCTTTTATGGCATCATTATTTAGGATTAAGAAATAGTCAAAGAAATGTCTGCTGTCAGTTTTTTGACTCAGCACAACACCACATGCTCATATCCCAGAACGGACTCTTTTTTTCATTAAACTATTTGCTCTGAAGTTATCATATTGTTAGCATTCATTCTGAGCACAAAACCCACCTTTTTCATGTCCAAACTCATTTGACTTTTCTCATCATATTGACACTTCATTACATTGAATACTTGTTCCACTGAATTTTTGTTTATGATAGATACAGGCAAATTTCACTCTATAAAGCAGTAAGTCTTGAAGTCTTGTGTAATTCTTTAAAAACCCACAGATTTTGATGGATGAAGTGGAAAAACAGGACATTTCAGGTCCTGAAAGAATTTCCTGGGATGCAGGAAAGTCATATGATCATACAACATTGTTAACCATTTTTCATATTTGTTATTTTCCTGTTTGTAGCACATTCTATGACACTGCACATCGTCAACTTGCCCTTTAACCAATCAGCTCTTCTTTTTACACAGAACTCAACTGGATCTCCTCCATCACTAATCAACCAGTAGAGATTCCAAGCCCAACTCCTAGCCACTCCCCTGAGGTGCCTGATACACAGCAACATTTGGGCCCAACTCCTTACCTGACATACAGCAGTACTGGAGAGAAATCCATCCAACAGCTTACTCTGAGGCTTCACTTCTCACCACACTCAGGCTATGTCTACACTAGAAAAGTTAAGTCGACTTAAAGTCAACCTTATTAAGTTCACTTAACAAAGTCGACTGAACTTTTTCTAGTGTAGACATACCCTAAGTCAACCTTATTAAGTCAATTTAATGTTTTAAGTAGACTTAATAAGGCTATGTACACACTACCATTTTTAACGCGCAATAATCCTCTTACGCATTAATTCTCCCGTGGCTGTTGTTGCGCGAGATCGCGTACACACCATGCTTGCTCGAACGGAACAAAGCCCCCCCCTTCTGATCGCAGTCCTCCAGTAAAGCAAAGGGGATTGTGGGTACCTATCCCAGAGTCCCCAGTATCATCTCCCGTGGTGCATTGCGCTACCGACGCTACCCAGCAGTTGCCAATAGCAACGAGCGCGAATTTCAAATTGAAGCAACCGGTTTCTGGAACTGCCTTTTAATAATCAACATGGATTCTGCTGTGATCTTGAATGCTGCCTTCAGCATTGTGAACACAGCCCAGATTCTGTTGCGGTTTGCCTTTGGCTATGATTCAGAGCATGACACGGATGACTCGGTCTCGGATAATGACAGCATTGAAAACAAAACGGACATTCTGATCAGTTTCGTGGACCAGCAACCCAGCCTGAACCACCGTGTTTGGTCCCGGCAGACGAGCACAGACTGGTGGGAACGAATCGTCCTTCAGCTGTGGGATGATGATCAGTGGCAACAGAACTTTAGAATGCGGAAAGCCACATTTATGGAGCTATGCCAGGAGCTTGCCCCTGCCCTTCGATGCAAGGACACGAGGATGAGACCCGCCATGACTGTGGAGAAGCGTGTGGCTATCGCACTTTGGAAACTGGCGACTCCAGACTGCTACTGCTCAGTCGCAAACCAGTTTGGGGTTGGACGCTCGACCGTTGGAGTGGCACTGTCACAAGTATGCAGAGCCATCAACCGTATTCTGCTCAGGAGGATGGTGACCCCGGGAAACGTGAGGGAGATCATCGCAGGATTTAATGAGTTGGGCTTCCCGAACTGTGGGGGTGCAATAGATGGGACTCACATCCCTATTCTCGCTCCCGACCACCTTGCCTCTGAATACATAAATAGGAAAGGATACTTTTCGATGGTTCTACAGGCACTGGTGGACCACCGTGGTCGCTTTATGGACATTAATGCTGGCTGGTCTGGAAAGGTGCACGATGCACGCATCTTTAGAAACTCTGGACTATTCAGAAGGCTACATGCGGGCACCTTTTTTCCAGACGAGAAAATAATTGTGGACGGTGTAGAGATGCCAGTGGTGATACTTGGGGACCCCGCCTACCCACTGATGCCTTGGCTCATGAAGCCGTACACCGGGAAGTTGGATCCTGACAAGGAGCGTTTCAATTACCGGTTAAGTAGATGTAGAATGGTTGTGGAGTGTGCCTTTGGCCGTTTAAAAGCGCGCTGGAGAGCGCTGTATGGCAGGCTAGATCTTCATGAGGACAAGATCCCAATAGTTATTTCTGCTTGCTGTGTTCTTCACAATATATGTGAAAGCCGGGGGGAGAGATTCAGGAACTCTTGGACCATTGAGGCACAACGTCTGGAAAATGCCTACCAGCAACCAGACACGAGGGGTATCAGGGGGGCGCAGCTAAGGGCAGTTCGCATAAGGGATGCGTTAAAAACCCATTTTAGTACTGTTGGTTAAGATTGTACCTTTGAATTTAATTAGTAACCATTTTTTATATTTTTCGACTGTTAAAAAATTAGATCTAAAACTTCTGTTTTTTTCCCATATAATCATTCATTAAATCAAAATCCGTTAATGTTAAATTACTGAAACAAATAAAGAAAGTCTGATTAAGTTTAACAAGGTTTCAACTTTATTCGATTAACAGTTATCCAAACTCGGGTTTGATGGGAGAAGGGACTAAAGGTGGGTATAGGTGCGGGACTCAACTACATACGTTGGGGGAGGGGTTCTGTTAACATTACACCATGGATGTCCATGGTGGTCTAAAAACTGTCTGGGGGGGGAATGTGGCGTGGATGCACTGAAAGGCATATGAGGCTGATGATGGGGGGTGCGAGCCTGGAGCAGACCGACCATGCTCTTGAGGAGGTTGGTCTGCTCTTGCATGATGCCTATTAGGGCATCCTTCTGCTGCTCTCTCCTCGCACTGCTCTGTCTCCTGTCCTGCCTACACTGCCTCCTCCATTGCCTTGTCTCCCTCGCAGAGGCCTCATGGAACTGCATGAGCTCCTGGAAGACGTCTTCCTTGCTCCTGCGAGGCCTCCGCCTTATCCTCCTCAGACGCTCAGCTGCAGCTGTAGACTGTCCACCGAAGGTCATTCCTGTTCAGATATGAAAAATGTAGAATGCCGCTATTGTTCTCGCCACGGTCAGGAGCAAATAATGTTGTTCTCCCCACACATTCCTTCAATACACAAGTGGGGACCTATGGGGGGGCGGTAACAAATTTCCCAAAGCTTGGGACGGGTTGCTGAGTTAGTACAAGGGAGAGTTGACTATTGCCACTGCTAGTTCTGATCCCGTGCCCGAGATGGCTGAAATAGAGGCAGATCTCACACTGCTTAGAGTGCCTCTGCAAGCGAGAATGCATCTCCTTCATGTTGCCGACTTCAAGCCGGGACCTTACGCTGCAGGATTGTGCGCAGCAATGGTACCCGCAGCAGTGCTTGCGAGGATGAAAGGAAGAGTGTCCCTGAATGGTGGAGGGCAAAGGAACGCTCTACCATGTAATTTCAAGAGAAGACTCTGGAAATATTTGGATAACGCGTTCAGTGACTTGAAAGGGAACGACTACTTGGAAATCGAGGCATACATTGATGACCTTTTTATGTAATGCTAGTAACACCTTTACACATCTGTAAGGTACAGAACTGAAGATACAGAAAACGAAAACCCCTTGCATAAAAACCATGTATACGCTGAGCTGTAGCAGCTAGAATAGAGAACACTGCGAACGGGACTTACCAGAGCTGCCTTCTGATGATTCCTGGGTAGGCGTGGAGAAGGAATCAGTGGAGCTTGTTTCTGGCTGAGTGGAAAATAACTCCTGGCTCCCGGGTCGGTGGCTCCGCTCTCTCCGTCCTCGTAGACTTCATCCTCTGATTCCTCGTCCACAAGTGCCTCGTCGCCTTCTGCTGCCTTCTCTGTTTGGGGTGCAGTCTCCGAAGTGTCTACCGTGCAGTTCGGGGTGGTTGTGGGATCGCCGCCCAGGATCGCCTCCAGCTCCTTATAATACCTGCACGTTGCTGGCGCGGAGCCAGAGCGCCGGTTAGCCTCTCTGGCTCTGTGAAATGTTATCCGCAGCTCCTTCACCTTTGCCCGGCACTGCAGGGTGTCTCGCTCGTACCCCTTTTCGGTCATGGCTTTTGAAATTTGACCGAAAATGTCAAAATTCCTCCGGCTGCCCCGTAACTGTGACTGCACGGCGGACTCTCCCCAGATGCCTATCAAGTCCATCACCTCTGCTGCTGTCCAGGCTGGAGCTCGTTTGCTGCGGCGCGACGACTTTGCAAGCTAAGCACACAGAGGCAGCAGCACTGAACAGCGAGGCAGAAGGGAGAGTGGTGAATTCAAAAATTCGCGGGACAGAAGAGGAGGTCGGGAAAAATGACGTCACGGCGATAGAGTACAGGCGGAAGTGCAGAAGGGAGGGAATTTGAATTGTGGGCCATTTCCGGAATTTTCACATTGCGCGAGAAGCGTACACACACGGGCCATCGCGCAACAACTATTCCGCGTTAGCAGCAACCACGCTCGTTTAGGTGGTTTACATTTTGCGCAAAAAGAAGGGACTTAACGCGGAATAACTGTAAGTTGTGTGTGTACGCTCTGTTTGTTATTGCGCGATAAAGGGCTTTATCGCGCAATAACTTTGTAGTGTGTACAAGGCCTAAGGTGGACTTAGGCACTAATCCCCAGGCACACTGGTTTTAAGTCGATTTAAGGAGTCGACTTAAGGCTTAAGTCGACCTAAAACGAGGTGTTATTAAGTCGACTTAAGCTTTCCTCATATTTTCTATTGATATCTCATAAATACTATAATCCATAGGAACTAT
>ML685903.1:7627677-7651206 GCA_007922175.1 Pelusios castaneus
ATAGTTCCTATGGATTATAGTATTTATGAGATATCAATAGAAAATATCATAAATGCTTATCTAAATCCAGACAGCATCACACACAGGGCTCTGCTCTGCCAGGGTCCCTGTCCCCCTTTGCCCCATTGTACACAGGGGGTGCCCCCCTGCCACCGTGGACCTGCCCAAGGTCTCCCTAGTCCCACAAAGTTGACCTAGAGCAGCCAGTGTGGATGCTCTAGGTCGACTTTGTAAGTTACCCTTTAAGTCGACTTTAATATTAAGTGTAGACACACTAAGTCGACTTAAAAGTGCAAGTGTAGACATAGCCATACAGACTTCTCTCAAATCTGAACTAAAATACAAAGGAATTTAAAACTAATTTTGAAACTATTCTTGGGAATACTTTCTGCCCTGATATAGCCCCATTATAACACAATGGAAATCAGTGGGATATGTTAGAACCCTCCCAACTCCTTTCAGTTCTTGCTTCACTGACAGGAGTAGAAGACCAAAGTCCAGCAGCAGGCAATACGACAGGTTTATTGGGATCTTTTTCATGCAAGCATCTATTAGGACCCCATAGTCCTTTACACCAATAAATTTCACCTCCCAGTAAATTTCCACCCCTCCCCAGTAAATTTTCCTCCCCCTCCTTCTTGGTTTATGTCAGTTTGTATCATGTATTTTAACCAATCATTTCTTTAATATTATTTCAAGAACTAATACTAAAATATTGTAACCTAATTCTCTAATCAATCATGCCCTACATTCGTAACTGATTACAATTAATTATAGGACAGACAGAAACAATCAAGGACTCAGACAGAAGTCAGAGTAATAGGTACCAGGATGACCAAACAATTCAAAATGTAGATTCTATCACTACAAGTGTTTGCAAACCAGATAGGATGCTATCAACTTCATTTGGAATGTGTGGATGTAACTGCATACTTCCCAGCTTATGGCTATACCTGGTGCTTTTTGCTTAGCCAAAATGCAAGGTCTCAGCCTGTCAAGCAGCCTGTGGTTTTGATTCTTTGATCTTCTACCACTGTAGCTAGCTAAATGATACAAACATACTTAAAAATCATAGGCCTGACAGGCCTAAATATCTATAGTCTATAGGTATACCAGGTTGCAACTCTTAAAATGACATCTTGTATTTAGTGTTGTAGCCATGTTGGTCCCAGGATATTAGAGAGATATGATGTGTGAGGTAGTATCTTTTTTTGGGTAAACTTCTGTTGGTAAAAGACACAATCTTTTAGGCAATCCCAGTCTTGTATCTCAGTGTTACAGTGCACACAATTTAGTATAGAAACATGAAACAGGATGAATGCCTAGGGAAAATGGGGCAGATCCTCAATTAGCATTATTTATCACAGTTCCATTCATTTAAATTAATTTATGTAGATTTACATTAGCCCAATGACTATATAGGCTAAAATTAAAGTGTTTCAGCAATCACTTTTAACTGTGTTTATTGCTTCTGACAAAGTAACTCACAAAGCTTTTTCCCCCCTGTGACAAAAAAGTTTGGAGTGCAAATTAAATTGTGACACTTTTTCAATGGGTTGCACTTGATTTAAATACAGAACTCTTGTTCAGTTCAGTGGGAGCTGTGCGGCTAAATCTTATGCATCTACTTGAACATTAAGGTCATGTTCATTAAGTGAAACAGAGTGCATTTCGGAACAACTTTGTATTAGCTACAAGCAACAAATCCTTTTAAATCCTAGCAACCAGCTCATAGTTAAGCAGATGTTTTCTAAATAGGTCCTTTAAGAACTTTTCCTTCTAATATTGTAAAACCTTTGACTATTTTCAGTACAATGTTTCATATTTTAAAAAAATTTCAATATACTCATGTGCATTTCTCACCTGCTTAACATTCAGGTTATGAGTCATAATCCCTCAGCAAACAACAGATTTATTGATTAAAAAGCCCCCAGCAGTGCTTTCTAGCCAGTATGTGTCTTTTCTATGAAGATCAAAAAAGAAATAAATAGTGAGTTGGAAATGATCCACCTTCATTTAAGGGTTTTTTTGCTATAGTTTTGGGGTCCCCTCAGTTAACTTGTTGCCCCAGTAACCAAGATTCTTGCTATCCTGCAGAAGACAGATTTCTTTGGTTCAATCACAATGCAAAGCTGAAAGAAGGAAAAGCAAGACATATAATGACAATTCACAATTTCATTATTTGAATATATGAATTACCATGAGATACAGTCAAGCCAGGGATCTTATCCACTGCATCCTTCAACACTTATTCATATCCTCCAGTGCTTCAAGACTTCATTTCCATTAATTAAATAATTATGCCAAACTTGGTCCGAAGATAACAATCAGCTGAATTCACGCATTCCAAAACAGTTATTCCATTTAGCTGAAGCTCATATTATTATACCCTGAATTGACAAAGATTTTGTTTAATTCATTAACCAGAGACTAAAACATTTCCCTTTTAAAATCACAATGGAAATTAGGCCATACATAGTGAGAAAACTGGCATTTTATATCCAAAACACAGTGCTTTCTTTAATCCCATGAACATGACTTTACGAGCTCATACTTACTGCATCTCAAAGATGAAGTCAACAAAGTTGATTAAAAAAGGATTGTTCATGCTTACATAAGATGAAACACACTGTTATTAATGGAAAAAGTAAAATTATTAACATAGCAGTGCCCAAATCTCTCTACTTAATGAGATTACATTTTAGCCTCTTTTTAAAAAAAATACAATAAAATTAGTTTCCATGGCTCATCATTGGTCATGTTACACAAATGTAACACAAATGTGTTACATACAGATGGTTGGTCATACCTCCCAGTAGAGAAGAAGAGTGATATAGACATAGACACAGCACAAATGAGTTTTGAAGGGTTGACAGGAAGGAAGAGAAAGGCCTCTGAAAATATAGTGGAGTGAGTGAGGAATGGAACTAGGCATTTGTGATTCAGAGGTCCAGATACTCTGTTTTGCTTGTACCCTGCCCAGGATGGTATCAGAGACCCAGATTTATATTGTATTGCATTATATTTGAGTATGTTCAAGTAGCTTTGAAGTTGCTCTAATTTATACCAACTGTGTATGGTACATTTGACCTTGCTTCCTTCTCGCTATGACATGTTGCACCCCACAATACGCTCCCAACAATGGGAGTCGGAATGGCAGAGACAACTGAGTTAAGAAAGATGTTGCCTGATATACTGTGTATATTAATTATATTGATTACTGCCATTTTTTGCCCAGTCACCCAGTTTTGGAAGATCCCTTTGTAATTCTTCATAGCTATCTTTGTATTTAACGTTCTTGCATAATTTTCTACCATCTACTACATCATTATTAACCCCTTTTTTTCCAGAATATAATAATATAATAATTAATATGTTGAACAGCACAGACCGCAGTACAGAACCTTGTGGATTTCACTGTTTATCTCTCTCTATTGTGAAAACTGACCATTTATTCGTACCCTTTGTTTCCTCTCCTTTATCCTGTACTGATCCAGGAGAGGACCTTTCCTCTTATCCCTGACTGACTTCTTTGCTTAAGAGTCTTTGGTGAGGGCCTCTGTCAAAGGCTTTCTGAAAATCTAAGTATGCTTAGAGCCACTGGATCACCCTTGTCCACATGTCTGTTGACCCCCCTAAAAGAATTCTAGTAGATTGGTGAGGCATGCTTTCCCTTTACAAAACCCATATTGACTCTTACCAAACAAATCATGTTTCTCTATGTGTCTCATAATTCTGTTCTTTAATGTAGTTTTAATCAATTTGCCTGGTACTGAAGTTAGACTTCCCAGCCTACAATTGCCAGAATCACCTCTGGGGCCTTTTTTAAAAAATTGGTGTCACTTTAGCTATACTCCAGTCATCTGTTACAGAATCTTAAGAGATAGGTTACATACCTCGATTAGTAGTTCTGTGACACATCACACAGGAATAAAGATAAAAGAAAATGATATTGTAATGAACTAATGAAAAAAACAAAAAGTAACAGAGATTATATATTTATTCTATTATATATTCCATTCTATCATCTTATAATTCTTCAACCTACACTTCAACTTGTCTGACAACATTCAAACTAAATTAATACCTTTTTGCACTAGTATGCCAACATTTTACCAATGATCTCAAAACACTGGAGCCATATTAAATAAAACCCACAACAACATGAGATACAGTACATAAAAATTAACATTCTCAGTTTACATGTTACTGCTGCTCTGATCTGAGTTTATAGTTTTTAAAAATGTCTCCACTTTAATACCAAAGCCACTCTGGGTACTCCAAAGCCATTCAAGATATTAGATTATTGTACCCTTATCCTTAATGCTCTACATTTGGTCCTTGATTCTAATTATTTTGTGTTCTGCTGAACTGCAGTTGAGAACTTTTCGGAAGGCATTTTATAAACTTAATATATTGCTATTTGCCATCTGCTAGTGCAATCAAAAAATAATTTAAATCCTTTAGAATAAGGGTTATACTGTTCCTTGTTATTTGATCTGGCTTCAACTTTCATAACATCTGCAAACTTGGAGATATTGTCTTCAATATTCTCATCTAGTTAACATATGTATGTTACGAATGGAGGTCTTAATTCCTAAAGTCCAACACTCATTACACCACCTTTCTATTATTAGTTGATCTCTGCTGCCTCACTTTTTATCAGTTGTCCATCCATCAGCCCATTTGCTTTTTATTAATCATTGTTGTGATACATAGTCACCTGTTTTTCTGAAAATCTCAGTAACTCTGAAGTACATGGTGCTGGCCACTGTTGAAGACAGGACACTGGATTATATGGACCAAGTATCTGACTCAATTTGGCAATTCGTGTGCTCCCAATATGGTTAAAATCTCCTTCAACTTTGATGGCCACTGCCGTCCTTCGGGTGGGGGGGCAAGCAGGATGACCGCCCCGGACCCATACCTCTACCTCCTACCCCCATTGCTGCACTGTTCCCTCCCTCAACCCTGCTGCCTTCAGCAGCAAGTCAAAGACAAAGAGCAAGGAGGGAGCACCAAGTCTAGCCTCTGGGTTGGCCTGCCTCACCTCTGATGCCCAGTATTGTTGGGTTTAATCAATATTGCTATGGCACATTGAGATGATAAGTGCTATACAGGACAAGGGCATATTAAAGAATTATTATTTATTAGGAATAAAATCAGACAAGATCGTAGGTTTGACAGTTGTTGAAATAACAGAAGAGCGTTCCTCATTTATCCTTTCCTGTATTTTTTCATTCTTTTATCTGTTAATTTTTTTAGTGGATATATATTTTTTTTCTCCTTTCATTCTTATGTGGTGAGTTCAGGAGTAGCCAGAGAAGAAGCAGTAGAATCTGTTTGGGGTGACTGTCATACATCGGATGGGAGAGGAATGTAGAAACTGAAGAGATGGCAGTAACTCAGAACAATCTTTTGGGCAATCTTTCTGGAACTACATTTGCATAGCAAAACTCATTTTTCTGAGAGAACAAAATTTAGTATAATTTCTCCTGTGTAATTGTGCAGAGATGTGATTCCTCCGATAGCCCCATGCATTCTTTTCCACAAGAGCAGAATTTGGCCATGTAAGCAGGGTCATACTATATTGAAATTAAAAGATTGTACGTTTGCTTTTAATGCACATTGAAGAAAAGCTTACCCCAAGGCATTATATACTTTAAATAATAGTGACTAGGTAATATACACTCTCATATTAAGGGATATATACTTTCTCAATTTAAAGAAAGTCAGATTTTTCTTGTCTTCCCATTGCAATTCCATGCAACTACTCCTTGTGTAAACCAATTAGCTCTAGCCAAGGGTTGTTTGTATGCTTGTCCTTTATTTCTCATTCAGGTCTTGTTCAATGTTCTTTTTGGAAATCTATGCTTCACTTAAAACTTAATTCTGTTAATCCTATGTGTTCAGCCTTCTGAGATTAAATTTTACTCTCACTTTCTTCATTGTGTTGTTCCAAACTAGGGTTACCAAAAGATCACTAGAAGAGACAGGTATACAGCAATAATTTTCACTGAAATCACATTGAAGGAAAATCACATTGACACAGAAAACTTAAATCTATATCATAAAGGACAGCATCAGTATCAGTCTGAACATATCCAGGGCCTCAGTTTTAACTCCACTGATTTTAGTAGTTATTTCTGAATGAGAGTTTTTTACCCAGCTTTGAGATGCATTCACTTCTGGGGAGGAATAGTATGCAAAAGCGGACAACAATATCACTCAATTACATTGGATGAAAAATGGAGAAGAATATGTATCCAAGTTAAACTCTACATGTGGGAGGGGGAGAGCAGAGTAATAGTAAATTGTATGAAAGCGCGAGGGCCGGATGGAGAGGTTTGATGGTCACTTTGTACTTACTCAAGCTGGAATTTAGCCAGGAAAGTATGATTAACATCATGTACTTTTACCAAACCTGCCATTCCCTCTTTAGTTACAAAATCTTGTTAGGCCTCAGTTTTAGATTAAATAAATTTGAATCTGCAAAATGCCTAGATTTCTTGGGCATATAATCATACTTAAAATGTCATTAAAGATCTCTAAAGAAGTGGACAATATAAACATGATGGGGTATAGCTAAGCTGATTTAGAAGAAATGCAAAGTTATATAGAAATTTCCAGAGGGGTAGCCGTGTTAGTCTGTGTACAGCAAAAAACAAGAGTCCTGTGGCATCTATAAGGTGCCACAGGACTCTCGTTGTTTTTTAAAGTTATATAGAATATTTGTTAGAATTAAGTAACTGATAAACCCACTGTAGTATAGCAAGATGTAGTTAAGATCCTGGTGGAATGGCCATCAAAATCTGTTTTAATTAAATTTTTAAAAAAGAGAAAAAAACAAAATCAATGTGGTTTATTGGTAAAGGTAGATTATAAATTTTTCTAAGACATGTTTTTTTTGTTGGAAAATGTAAATTAATTGAAACGGAAACTTTTGATGGAAATATACTGGTTTTGACAAACTGTTGTTGGGAAGTTTTCTCAGCTCCAGGAATGAATTGAGGGGGGAGAGGCCCCAGAATAGCCTGTAGCCTAATGGTTAGGGTACTCACCCAGCACGTTGGAAATGCAGATTAAAATTCCTACCCAGAACAAAGACTTAAACTGCAGTGTCTCAATCCTAACTGAATGAGCTATTGGCTATAATGGGAGTAGATGCTGATTCTCATTTTTTGCAAAAAAAATGTGAAGGTCTTGGTTTTGATCTGATGTGGAACAAAATCAGATACTGCATTTTTTGTGAGTTTCATGAGTGATAATTTGTTTCTTGTATTTTATTTTATTAGTTTCCCATTATCACTGGCACCTGTCATCACATATTTAGCACCTATGCAAAATAGCAGCATCTCCAATTACTCTCAGTAGGACTAGTCAAGACAGCTGCCATTTCCCCTACATCATGTGCACATAGAATCATAGAATCGTAGAACTGGAAGGGATCTCAAAAGGTCATCTGGAACAGCACCCTGAACTTATGGCAGGACTAAGTAGACCATTCCTGACAGGTGTTTGTCTAACCTGGTCTTTAAAATCTCAAGTGACAGAGATTCCACAACCTCCCTAGGCAATTCATTCCAGTGTTTAGATATCCTGATAATTAGGAAGTTTTTCCTAATCTCCAACCTAACCGCCCTTACTTTTTGTCCTAACCTGAAAGGTTAATGGGAACAATTTACTCCTTCCCCCTTGCAGCAACCTTTTATCTACTTGAAAACTGTTATCATGTCCCCCCTCAGTATTCTTTTTCCAGACTAAATAAACCCAATTTTTTCAATCTTCCCTCAGATGTCATGTTTTCTAGACTTTAAATTATTTTTTGCTCTTCTCTGTATTTTTTCCAAGTTGTCCATCTTTCCTGAAATGTGGCATCTAGAACTTAACACAATGCTCGACTGGAGGCCTCATCAGTAAGGAGTAGAGTGTCTTGTTTACAACACTCTTGCCAATACATCCCAGAATGATGTTAGGTTTTTTTTGCCAGTGTTATACTGTTGACTCATATATAGCTTGTGATCCATTACGACCCCCCAGATCCTTTTCCGAGGGTCCTCCTTCCTATATAAACATTGCCCATTTTGTATGTGTGCAACTGATCATTCCTTCCCAAATGGAGTACTTTGCATTTTTCTTTTTTGAATTTTTTTCTATTTACTTCAGAGGCATGGCAGGGAGGCTACTCTTAGTAAACATTGCTTCTATCTCTCATTCTTTCCAATGGATTTTAAAACAGGATTCCTAAGGGAAGCTGTCTGCCGACTAGTGCTCTGGGATTATAAAACAGGAAACTGAAGATGCAGTAGAATATGAACCAAAGACTGAATGAAAGTGTACAAACTGAGACGAAAGAGGGTGCAGGGGAATATGTTGGGTACAGAAGAGAGTGAGGAGTGCACGGAAGAAATATTTAGGAGACAGAAGATGAGAGGTGATCAGGGGAATGTGGATGGTAGAAGATAACTGAGGAAAGACTTTTGGGGAAAAGGTAGGGTGGCTGAGTTTAGCAGGAGACTTGTGTCTCATAGCAGACCATTGGCTCACGAGATGGCAGAAGGATGGAGAAAGATAGAATGGCAGCTATACATAGAATGTCCAAGGGAGGAGGATAAATAGAGTCCCCCCCCCCCCAATGCAACCAGCAGAGAGGCTGCATTTTACATATACATTTATTATGACTGAATTTTAAAGGTGAAAAGATCACACAAAGGGGACGGTGGCAGTTTCCCCTGAAAGGCTGACAAACCAGAGGCAAAAAAATCCAATAATTTTTAATTTCAAGTCTCATGATTAGTTTAAAAACCTCATGTTTTGGGGACATCTGATTCAAGCTTTTTGAATTCTGGCTGTTGGCAACATTCCTACCCCTTAATTTTCAGTGCATCAAAGTTTTTTTGTACTGAAATTACATAAGGTAACTATATTGTTGAAAGTGTTGGGGGAAAGCTGGAGTTGGGCAGCTGGCTAGAGAACAACTGGCACTCTAACAATAAAAAAAGTATAGGAAGGGATTTTCCATTTTGACATGGAGAAAAGATTAGTAGAATCACAGAAATGTAGGGCTGGAAGGGACTAGAAGAGCTCATATAGTCCAGCCCTTCACTGACGCAGGACCAAGGACACCTAGACCACTACTGACAGGTGTTTGTCTAACCTATTCTTAAAACCCCCCACAACCTACTTTGGAAACCCATTCCAGTGCTTATATTTTTCTAATATTTAATCTAAGACTCCATTGCTGCATATTAATCCTGTTCTACCCTCAGTGAACATGAAGAACAATTGATTGCCATCCTCGTTATAAAAGCCTTCAACCTTTTTTGTGGACTTTAGTCAGTCCCCTCCCTCAGACCTCTTTCTTTTAAGACTAAACTTGTCCAGATTTTTAGCCTTTCTCACAGGTAAAGTTTTACAAACATTTTATCATTTTGTTGTCCACAGCTTTCTTAAAGTGTGATGCCAAGAACTGGACACAGTACTCTAGATGAGGCCTAATTAGTGCTGAGTAGACTAGGACAATTACTGTCCATGTCTTAAACATAACAGTCCTGCTAACACACTCCAGAATTATATTAGCCTTTTTTGCAACTGCATTACATTGTTGGCTCAGATTCACTTTCTGATACATTGTAACTCCAGACACTTTTCAGCAGTACTACCACTTAGCCAGTTATTCTCCATTGCAGAGTTGTGCATTTGACTTTTCCTTCCTACGTAGAGTACTTTACACTTTATACTCTTTATTCCATTTCATCTTGTTGATTTCAGAACATTTCTCCAATTTGACAAGATTATTTTGAATTCTAATCCTATATCCAAACTCATCACAACTCTTCTCAGCTTGGTATCATTTTCAAATTTTATAAGCACACTTTTCATTCCATTATCTAAGTCATTAATGAAAATATTGAAAAGACTCAAATCCAGGACAGACCCCTCTGGAACACCACTAGATACAGTCTCCCAGTTGACAGCAAACCATTTTTAATTTCTATTTGAGTAGTCTTTCAAGTAGTTCTGTACTCATCCTATGCCCCCATCTTTTGCACTCAGTTGTGCAACCATTTTAGCAATTTAATCTAGACCATACGTTTATGAGACTGTCTTGTGGAACTGTGTCAAATACCTTACTAAAATTAAGATATATCACATCTACACTTTCCCCTTCCACCAGATCACTAACTCTGTAAAAATCTACATAATTAATAGCAAACAAGGATTTGTCAAGAAAAAATCATGCCAAACATACCTGATTTTCTTCTTTCACAAATTGATTGTTCATTTGTTTCAGTATCTTTCCAGGTGTCGAAAGTATGTTGAATGTTCTTTAATTTGTCAGGTTCTCTTTGTTCCCCTTTTTGAAAATAGATACTATGGTTGCCCTTCTCCAGTCTTCTGTGACCTCACCCATTCTCCGTGTATTCTTGAAGATAATCACTAATGGCTCCCAGATTGCTCCAGGAAGTTCCTTTAAGTACACTTGAATGAATTTCATCAAGCCCTCCAACTAGAATACATCAATATTATCTAAACTCTCTTCACACTGTTTTTCCTATTCTGATTTATAGCCCTTCCCCCTTGATATTAATATCAATTATGTTATGGATCTGATTACTTTTAATCTTTTTAATGAAGACTGAAGCAAAATAGGGCATTGAACACCTCAGTCTTCTTGATGTCATCCATAATTAGTTCTCCTTCTCCACTAAGTAAAGGACCTAATGTTTTTCTTTGTCTTTCTCTTGCTCTTAAGGTATTTACAGAACCTTTTATTACTGCCTTTTATGTCCTTATGGGTAACTCATTTTCTTCCTTAGCCTTTCAGATTGTCCCAACAAGATTGTTCTAAACTTTTGGACACATCCTTATCAATTTGTCCAGGGTTCTGCCTTTTGTAGGATTCTTTTTTGATTTTCAGGTCATTAAGAGCATCTGTAGGAGGCATACTGGCCTTTTACTTCTCTTCCTATCCTTTCCTCACAATGCAATAGTTTGCTGTTGTGCCTTTAATATTATCTCTTTGAGAAATTTCCAGCTAACTTGAATTCTAAATCCCCCTAGATTTTTTTCCCATGTGACTCTTGATTTGTTAAAGTCTTTTTTTAAAAATCAATTAACCTTATTACAGGAGTTGGCAACCTTTGCCGGCCCCCGTGCCAGCCCGGCCCACTGAACCCTCAGCAGGTGCCAGGGGTGGGTCCAAAAGGGGGCAGGGCCAGGCCTCAGGTTCCCAGCCAGGGCCAGCACCTGCCAGCAGGCGGCCTCCAGTTCCTGGCCGGGGCCAGGGCTGACACTCGCCGGCGGGCGGCCTCCGGTTCCCCGCCAGGGCTGGGGCCAGGCCGGCTCCTGCAGGCAGCAGCTGCTCTGGGAGGAGCTGACCCATCTACTCCCCTCCAGCAGCCCTGCCCAGCAGGGGGCGGGGCTAGCAGGGGCCAGGAGCCCCATGCCACAGATGCTTTGTCCCTGTTGACCACACTCCCCAGCAGAGAAACACAGCAAGCGGGGGCTTGTCACGGCATGTGTCTTTTGCGGTGCCAGGCCATGCTGGGGGGCGGGGCCCGTGGGGGAGCCCACATGCCACATTAGGCACACGTCCCAGGGGTTGCCAACCCCTGTTTATTCTATTGCTCTCACTCCTTCCTTCCCTTAGAATAATGAAATCTCTCATATCATGACAACTTTCGTCAACTTTCAGGTCTACAATCAATTCATCCCTATTAGTAAGAATCAAGTCTGCTGTCCTCCTGAGTACATCCATCACCTTCTAAAGCAAGAAATTGTCCCCAATCTATTCCAAGAATTTATTGCACATTTTGTATTTTACCAAATTATTTTTTCCAACAGATGGCTAGATGGTTAAAATCCCTCATTACAATCAGATCTTGTGTTTTGACTGTTTCTGTAATTTGTTCTTGATATGTCTCATCTCCTCTTTCTCATTATTTTGTGGTCTACAGGAGACCCCTACCATGACATCACCTCTCTCTTCTCCCCCTTTATCTTCAGCTAGAGACTTCAGTTGATCTGCCTCTTACCTCCGTCTGGACCTCAGAACAAGTATATATATTCTTGATGTATAATGCAACACCTCTTCTTTTTTCCCTTGCTTATCCTTCCTGAATAAGATAGCACCCTCAATAACATAACAACATTCCAAGCAGGAGATTTATCCCCCCAAGTGTCTGTGATGGCAATTATGCAAAGGACTTAGTTTATGAACATACTAGTTCTTCCTATTTATTTCCTATCTTGTTGTATTTGTGTATAGACATCTCAGATGATGAACAGATTCCCTACTGTTTTTTCTGTTGTTGGACCTGACCCTATTGTAGTTTTCCATTCCTCCCACTCCACCTAGCCCTCTGTAAAGGTCATCTACTCTTTCCTTTCCCCTTTTAAACAAGAGCATATGTAACTATTTGGATGCAAGGGCAAGAATTTCTTTTTACCCCCACCAACCCACCCACCCGTTAATTGCACCTCACTGCCTCACTGAACTCAGCCCAATTATTTGCAATTACACACCAAAATAACAGATATGCTAGCTTGATGTTTCTGCAGAAATGATCAGCCCTGGCTGATATTTACATTTAACTTTTTTTCTCATTAGTACCCCAATTGAGAATAATGGGACAGTTCATTCCTTTCAATGTGTGTATAATATTTTAGGCTTCCTTCAGACTCAGGAAGACAGTACCAATATTGCATTGATTTACATCTGGTTAATCCTTGAAGGCTATCTTGACATCACCTTGCTTGCATGATTCAGTGCATGATTCTGCCTTTTTTCCCCCCTAATATATCAATGGCCCCTTTAGAAAGTCAAGTTTCCTCATGCAGCCATCTGAAGCCAATTGTCACAGCAGCTGCATGTGATATAGCATATTATGTATACCACTTGGGGTGATAGTGCTCCAGCAAGATTCTCTTCTATTCAGCAGAGGACTCATCTGGAGTATTGTATACAGTTTTGGGCCTCCCCACCACAGGAAAGATATGGACCAATTGGAGAGAGTCCAGCAGAGAGAACGAAAGTCACTGGGGGCTGGAAGACATGACATATGAGGAGAGGTTAGGAGAACTAGGCTTATTTAGTCTTCAGAAGAGAAGAATGAGGTTGGGGGGCGGGGATTGATAGAGGCCTTCAACTACCTGAAGGGGAGGATGGAGGTAGGCTTCTCTCAGTGGTGCCATATGACAGAAGAAGGAGCAATTTTCTCAAGTTGCAATGGGAAAGAAACATTGGATATTAGGAAAACCTTTTTCACTAGGAGGGTAGTGAAGCACTGGAATGGATTGCCTAGGGAAGCAATGGAATCTCCATCCTTAGAGATCTTTAAGGCCTGGCTTGGTAAACCCCTGGCTGGGATGCTTTAATTGGGGTTGGTCCAGTGTTGAGCAGGAAGTTGGACAAGATGACCTTCCAAGGTTTCTTCCAACCATAATATTTAATAAGACATGAAGGAGTGCATGACTTGACCCTATGTTCCATTGCCCACTGAGCCACCACAGAGGTATGTAGATTTGCAGGATATAGTCAGATCTGGAAACGTCACTTTACAATGCCTGATATTATTTTACAAATCTTAGTCACTCTGGCTCGCAAAATCAACAGACGATGATGATGATGATCTCTCCCCAATAAAAAGGACTAGAGAAACTTAAGTAAATTTTCTGAACTTTGATGCCTGCAGTTAGAACTATGATCCACAATTCAACATTTGCATAGAAGTGGCCTAATTATTAGAGCGCTGAGCACCCAGTGACTCCATTGGAGGCAGACTGTTTTTATTTCATTCATTAAACATCCATGTAGAGATCCAATTTAAGGCTCCTATATTTGAAACTATTGCCCGTATTTATTTTTCTTATTGGAAAACTTATATTCAAGGGCATGTTTAGATAGCATCTTCATTTTAAAAAAATCCATTATGCAGCTGTGTATGAAACAGCACAATCACATTACAAAATAGGCCTTGGTTACTGATGCACTGTGCTAGTCTCCTATAAATCTTTAGGCAATAAAAGTTCTATGGTAGGAAAACTGACAGAGGAAGATCAGAAAAGGTTTTACAAGCCTAACCTTTATGACCTTACAAGTGCTTTTACAGTAAACACAATATAAAATTCCACATGGAAAGAACAAAAAATATATTTCTGTCCCTGAAGATAATTTTATTTTTAAAAAATATTAAGTCAACTTAATTTAAGTAAGTAACTTGTAACTTAAGTATTTGCAAAAGGCTGATATGAAATCTATTTCTTGACACATACCATTTCCATTTTCATGTAATATTGTACAATAATACCTTATTCTCTGCATTATTTATTAAGTTAGACCTACATTTTCCTCCCCTGAAACTTACTAAACAGAGCTGTTGTTTTTTTTTTAATTGATTTTGCTGTCTCAGTCACATTGAGACATAGATGCTTTTTGGCTTCCATCTCAATGAACAATTTTCTAGTTAGACACACTGGATTTGGAGTTGGGTCAATAAAAGCTTTACTGTGTCCTTTCTCTTTCCTCAAAGAGCTCACAAAAGAGAACTAAATTTCATTCATCCTTTCATTGACCGCTGTGGAATCTTTAGTAATGCAGTACTGGCTTGGATGAGGAAACATGGCAAGAAATTGGAAGAAACACAAATAGGAATTCTTTATTTCCCATGCTAACTAAACTGAAGATCTTTTGCCACTGGGGATGCATGTGAATTTCCTGCACTTTAACTATTTGTCTTTGCCACCAAATTGCTTTGGAAGTGTTAGGTATCAAAAGAAGGTTTAGCTTAATCCTACTGAATCTTATGTGGTTAACTGTAAGTTATTTACAAAGAAGCCATTTTGAGTGGTTCTTGGCAATTTAAATGTAAAGGATTATAGAACAGATTTCAAGTGTGGAACTCTTTATCCACTTTTGAAAAACTAAGGCTTAGACGTTTCAGAGTAATGAAATGTTTTAACCAATAAACATTGTGGATTGCACACATATTTTCCCCCAAAGGTTCTGCAGTTAAATATTAATCTTTATTAAATGCATGATAAAATGATTCAATTAATGGTTATTTCAGTATCGCCAGAAGAATGCTTTGAGACCTGAAGAAGTCAAATTTTTAAAAATATCTTATGTATACTGTTCTTAAAGATAGCTTTGTATAGAGATCCCCAGAGGATACAACAAAATAGTCTACTTATAGTTACTGCAGACTAAAGAACATGCTGCTTTATTGTTGGAACTACATACATTAAATGGTGCAATCCTGACCAGCAAACAGGAAGTAAGATCAAAGGGTGAAACATGGCTCCAGCCCACAAAATTCTGAGCCACTCAGTTATCCCCTAAATAGCCACTTTACTACATCACTTCCATTTTCATTTATAGCCCAGATATAGCTCTTTAAATAACCCAGGGCTCTTTCTCTCACTGGATGGTGACCCTCTTCTGCTTCTAATGAAACCTGAAGTTTTGGAAACTCTCCACAGTCTCTGGGTTCAGCAGAAAAATAGATATACGCAACTTGGGCATTCCAGGCAACCTTTCATCTTCTCCAGGTCTTTGCTTCTTATGATAGACCTCACCCAAAAGCTCATGTACTTTTATGTCACTTCATCAACAAATATGATCTTGATGTTATTTTGCCACTTGACCATTGCCTAACCAGATTTTAAAAGACAAAGATCCAGTTCATTCCCAGAATCCTTATTCACTGAGGTGTATTACAATTTTCATATACAATCAATCCTTCAAACCCAACTTTCTTTCTTTGACACAAAATCATGGCTGTTTGATCATCCTGTTTCCTTAAAACTCCCTCCTCTATGCCGGGATTAATTAAGTCCAAAAGAATTCTAATCCTTCTTCTCATCAACTGCTGGGCCAGAATCACATGCATTGTTGTTTGAGGATTGGTTCGATATATCAAAAGAAATCAAGCCAGATTTATTTCCAAGTTGTTATTCATCACCTTTTCATTCCCTTTTCATTCCCTCTTTGAAGGACTAACCAAGGACCCATGTTCACTGATGCTGTCAGATCGATCTTCCTAATTAACTGATCAGGTCTGTGAAGATCTACACTGCCGATCAGGAACTCAATCTCTGAAGACAGCCTGGTAAGTCGAGTTGCATTTCAACTCAGTGCACTGAAGACACCATGGTACATAGGCAGTAGGCAGTCCTAGGGAGATACGTGAGATATTTTAAGCACTTTGCATATCTCCCTTTAATTGAGGCCGAAATCCCGCCGCCATGTAGCTCTGACTCCAGACCCCAGTCCTGCCACTACATCTGTGTACACAGGTTGGTGTTAATGTAACCCATATGCCTTACTGAAAGTATTTTTTTAAGGGATCTCTTGGGGCTGGGTTGCTGTTGCTGGGCAAATTTAGCTGCCCAGAGCCAGAAATTTCTGGAATAAGGAGTGGTTGGTTTGAGTATGCTCCACAAGGTTTCCTGCTGCTGTGGTGGTCAGATGCTATGAGAGCAGCAGCCACAGAAGTTGCATTGAGAAGAGCTGTTCTGTTTAACTTCATTTTGTTTTTCTTGTTTATGTGCTGTGAAGGAGAAAGCTATGAATTGGTGAATGCGGATTTACCAAATAACCACAACATGTTATAAATATATAGTACTTATTATTTTTTCTTATTATAACATTTATTGAGTTAGTAGTTATAAAGTTTATTACTTTTGTTCTCAGTAGCATTTGAATATGGGGAGGGTAATTCTGAGCAATCTTTGCTGTGAATCCTTTAAAGACTGAATCCTGGGTCTCCAGCTGTTTCTCCATAGGAGTTGGGATTTATTTCTTTTAAGGCATTGGGGAAGGGTAATTAAATGAATTCTAGCCCACCCAAAGGTTATATTTGCATACAGCCAGTTGAAGTCATTCTGCCTGCATGGATACAGATACAGACTGGGACCAACAGAGAAATGCAGTGAAACTGAATAAGTGTTGCCAAACCCACAAAGAAACCAATTGGAGGGGGAAAAAAAGAGGAACCTGTCTCTTTCTCTCTCATCTCTTTCATTTATAGTAATATTAGGCATTACTTTTGCAGCTAGCAGGTATACAAATTTCAGACAGAAGTTTGAATTGTAAATTGAGTATATTGCTTTAAGTAAATTCATCTTGTAGTAATTTAGTAAATTCCTTTAGGTAAATTCATCTTATAAATTAGCAAATGATGCAATAAGTGAAGATGCAGCCAGTTTACCTACAGAAAAAAATTGTCCCTCTTCAGCATCCTAATTTACATTTCTTATCCTCTGATTAGAATAGACACAAAAATAACCATAAACTGACATTTTAAACATTTTCTTTCCACACCTGTGATGTGAGCTCACTTTTAATAGGATTTTCAGTCCACTAGATAGATCATCATGTGCTGCCTCTGTCTCACATGACCTGATGTGTTAAGATTTACAGTTTATCTTGTTAAATTTGTTTGTAGAACCTCAGTATTTTCTTCTCTTTTCCATCCTTTACATGAGCATTTCAAATGAGAAAGAGATTCTGATAGGTAATTTGATTCATTACTGGAGACTGAAAGGATCATATGCTAAAACACTCCCTACCATCAGTTCACATTATAAAAGGATGCCGAGTCCCATCATTTTCCTTGTCAATTATTTTAGAATAATTTGATCAAGAGGTTTTTGTTGGAATTAAATGTTACACATGTTGAATTAAATGTTACTGTTATAGCTTAACTTTAAGATGCATCTAAACTGCATACCCAGGTCTGTTCAAAACAGTGCAGATTCAGATCTCAGCCAACCCCACAGTATTGCCAACAAAAGCCAACCCTACTCATTCAAATGTCATGTGTGAGGCCATAAAAATCATAAGGTGGACTTAAAAATCATGAGGGTTTTTTGGTTTGGTTTGGTTTTTTTAAATAAGCATTAAATTCTTGATTTTTTTCTGGTTTCCCGTTTCTGAGCTTATAGGGCTCTTTCACAATTTTAAGCTTTTCTCTACAACCATGAGGGGAAGAAACTTGTTTTCTTTTTTAAAAAATAAATATTGAGGCTATGTCTACATTGGTAAGTTAGTTTGAATTAAGGAAGCTTAATTCGAACTAACTTAAGCCTTGGCTACACTAGGCTTTCATTAGTTGGAATTAAGGGCTTCCTTAATTCAAACTAACAAATTTGCTTATACTTTTTGAAGTAAGGGTTAATTCGAACTAGTTAGCTCGAATTAACCCAATGTGACCATGTTAGTTCGAACTAAGAACTTAGTTCAAACTAACCAGCACATTGAGCTCAATGCAATTGACTAATTCGAACTAATTGCTAGTTCGAATTAAATTAATTTGAACTAACTAAAATTAGTTCGAATTAGTTAGTTCAAATTAACTAATTTGAACTAACTTTGGTTAGTGTAGACATAGCCTGAGATTCTTATGCAATCAAATTATTGCACTAGCTGGATTTTAATGAAAACTCCTTATATTGTGAGAGCTGCCACCCTCATAGGGGTCCAAGTGGGAACTCAGGCTTACAACACAGTATAGAGAAAATGCTTTTATCTGACCCTGGACTCAAACTTCACAGTTCTGGGCTGAACTTCCATGATGAATCCAAACTAGAATTATGTTCCGAATTTTGGGAAGGTTTGGCTCCACCTCCAGAATCAGAATTCATAGCTTTAATCTGTCTATATAATGAATCTGATACAGAACTTGCATTTCCAGCACTAAGTCCACCCATACCTAACAGAGCATTCCTTCAAACTGAAATCCTTCAAGAAGACTCTGACTACACCAGTAGATCTATGTTATCCAAACTACAATTTGTACAACTTAGAATCATTTAAATGGCTTTGGTAAAACATGGGCACAGGAATTATATAATGGTCATATTACAATAAGTAAAGGGAAGTGGAAATAATAATCTCTGTAAAATGATGGACTGGGGATTGACTGCTGAGTTACCAAAAGATGTATGCCACTGACTTGACAGTGACAGTTGTACCTCAATAGAAAAAAAAAAAGTTTGCAGCGTGTATCTGATCCCCATATTTATTAGTTCCAGATATCCTTAGTTTCTCTAACGAAATGCAACAACCTTTTCCCAGAAGAGGCACTTAGTTCTGCCTTGGGTACACAACAAATCAGAGGCAAAAAAAAAAAAAAACCAAAGACTCCTTTTCACACATAGAACATGAAAATAAAAAAAGATGAAACTCAACTTGTCATTTAAAAGGTCAGTTTCAAACTCTGACATGCTTTCCCAATTTTAAATCCCTGTCTTTTATATGGAATGTAAATGTAAGAGGATAAATAAAATATATATGTTTAGGTATTCATCATATGCATATTAATTAAGAATTAGTTTATGCTTAAGGATGTATAATTAATGACTTAGCATGATTGAGAACTAAATAAAGAAAAATTTAAGACTTAGAATGAAATCCTAACTCCACTGAAGTCAGTGTTACAATCTCCATAGACTTCAAATGGAGGCAGAACTCCTCCTTTATCCTCCAGCAAGCAATTTTTAAAAGGCAACTTTGGTTGGAGATCTCACATGTTCAATGTTAGGGCCAATTTCTAACTCTAGATACATGTGCATCTGCCATAGAATATGACAGTGCCTCTAAAAGAAGACTCTTGCCCCTAGTATTTATGAAGATTGACATTGACAGACAGATTATTTAAATAAAAAATGTCAAAATAAACTCAGATCACAGGAATCTCTCTTTGATGACAGGTAGATATCAGGGAGTCTGATAATGCAATATGGACCTTTTGTTATTAGACCTCTGTTTCACAGTCTCCGCAAGTTGTTTGAGGCCAAAATTAGTCATCATCACTGTGGCTGTTCAGTATTTTGTATAAAATGAACTAATGTTTTTAGGCTAGTTCCAATAAGACAATTATGTACATGGCACTAACTACCCATCTTTATGGAGGAGATCATTCTCCATTTGTCAGCAGTGGAGTTTCTTGCATTTCCTCTGAAGCATCTGGTTCTTGGAGACAGGATACTGGACTACACAGATCACTGGTATGATCAAACATGGCAATTTCTGTGCAACTGTAATTTGGGTCCAAATCTTTCAAACATGGATAACATGCCACTAAAGCTCTCACATGTATAAGTGTTGCTGAAACAGAGTCCATTTCTTTTCAGATAAAAGACTGAATGAGAATGAAGACCACTTCTTGTTTATTCCAGCTCCTGATCCTAGTATGGCTGAAACCACAGTAGCATAGTTTCAATGACTACTATGGATAGATACTGTTTTCTGAAAACCACATTTTAGTTATCTTATAAAATAATCCAAGGGTCTGTGTAGCTAGAGGTTTTTTAGGTTATTTACTTTTGTTACCATCAGTACTAGCAATGGTGAGGGCCCTAGTGTAGACCATCAGCTGGCATTGTTCTGACCATGTCTTCCTGCTCTCCTCAGAGCACATGTCTATATTAGAATCCTAGAATCCTAGAAATGTAAGACTGAAAAGGATCTCGAGACTTCATCAAGTCTAATGCCATGATGAGGCAGGTCCTAGGAGTAGTCAAAGAAACCACTGATGGAGCTGCACTGTTGTGATAGCAATGGTAGGGAGAGGAAGAAGAAGAAGTTTAATCTAGACAAGACTAGAGGGAACACACTATAACTTCGGTTAGTTAATACAGTTCTCCCAAAAAATCATGGCCACAATGGTCAAGAAAACTCTGAGAATCCAGAATCTGTGATTAATCAGATGAGCACTAATGAGCTAGCACAGATCAGTGCGGTGAATCTCTGTTCACTAAGATTTTTTAGCAGGTAAGGAGACAATCAGAGAGGAATGGGGTGTAGAGACAGGTGTCTGGGGCTCTGAGAAGAATAAAACATTTAAGGCCAATTGCAACCCTTTACATGCTAGAGCCATAGACCTTTGATATCTGAGGCAACTATAGTAATTGCCCTGGTATTCCAGTCACAGTACTAGTGTCTGTGTTAGACAAGGGCTAGTACTACAGCACGCTGGAAACCTCACAAAAGGCAGACATTTACTCTGTGATAGGAGTGAGATCCTGTAAACATCCCCAGGGGATAAAGGAAGGTGCCAGTTGGGGAATTTGAATGGTAGAAATTTTGTGAGCAAGATCAAAGAATGCTATCCAATGAACACAAATGTGTAGCTCTGACACACCAAGTGCTCTCTTGAGTCCCAATGAGGGGCATTGACATCATGGTAGTTCAGACAGGGAGATTCTAAGGTCCATTTTCATGTCCAGAAAGTGTATGAGGGATGGCAGGGGCCTGGACAACTGGATAAGTATTTTGAGCAGGCTACAAGAATAAATGGCTGAGCTGAGTCCACAAAACTGTTTTCTGGATCTGCTACCACAGAAGAAGTCCTAAGAAACAGTGTATGACAATAAATGGAATAAGCATCTATCAGACATACTCTACCATAGCCTCTTGACTGAATCACCAAACACAAGTCTAAACATCCTTCACCAGAGAATAAAGAAAAAAGGAGTGCGGGAGATGTGATAAAATAATTTTGACTCTGGCTTCTGATGTCTTGCCATCAGAGTGTTTCCAGACTCTGAAGACAAAATGTGGTATTTGCTGACTAGGCCCAGTTTGTGATCTATGGTATCTGGAAGGAAGATATGAATAGCACTTTGAAAAAAAGACACCTAAAGGGTTGGAAAAAAGAAGTCAAAATTGCTGCAAGTTGGAGCTAGCCCAAGATGATACCGAGGAAGGGGACCCAGGTGCCTATACCTAGGTGAGTGACACCAAACTGAAGGTAACTTTTTTCTAAAGTAAGGATATGAGATACAGACACTCAAAAACTGACAGAGATTGTGAGAGTGCATCAGTGACATTAACCAGTTTAAAGCAGAGAAGATCCAAGACCATAAGGCCAGCAACTCAATAGGGCTAGGTGGAGAGTAGGAGACACTGGAAATAACAGAACCTCAACAGTTACATTTTCTAAAGAGGAGTCAAAGAGACTCAAAAATTTAAAGCTGTGGCAGTCCAAGCTACAACACCATGGACTTGCTATCTTGACCACAAGCCCAAATATAAGGAACCAAGCCTAGAAGTAGGTGGGAAACAGTTAGCCTGGCAGTTAGACCACTCACCTGGGATGTGGAGAGACAGGATTAACTGCCTGCTATAGAACTGGAATTTGAGTCACCTTTTTCCCAAGCCAGAGCTCTAATCCACCTTGCCAGACTATTGGCTAGTCTTTTCGGTTTCAATGAACTGGCATTTTCCAGCAAATGTTTTATTGAAAAAATTCCCAACCAACTCTGGTCAAGAAAGAAAATCTTAATACATGAACTAAGAGACCCAAAGTGAGAACTACCCAGATTGTCTAAGAAAGGAGACTTGTTCCTGGGTGCTTAGATCAGCAGCCACCACGCAGAAGAGGAGAATCATTGTAATAATTATCTCAGGTAAATCACTGCACAACAATCTGAGAAGCAGATAAGACTTAATCAAAAGGAATTACAACGCAGACTTGTTTGTGCACTGGAATAAAATAAGGGGAAAAGAATGCTAGGAAATACTTGTGCAGTATAGAATATGGAGATGTAATGGAGTTTGATGTCCTAGAAAGGTGCAGCAGCCTTGACTGTCACAAGCCCTGATTAGACACTGGTACATGGAAGAAGATATGCAGCAAAGCCTGAACACCATAGATATAATCCACATCAGAGAAGCCAGCCATTAAATGTACAACAGAACTACCAGCATGACAAGGAGAAGGACCAAGCATCTCTTAGGCTATGTCTACACTTACTAAAGTTAGTTCGAATTCACTTAATTCGAACTAGCAAAATTTAGTTCGAACTAAGCAAGTGCCATTCATGGCACTTGCTTAGTTCGAATTAGTGAATTGCATTGAGTTCAATGTGCCGGTTAGTTCGAACTAAGCAATTAGTTCGAACTAACATGGCCACATTGGTTAATTCAAACTAACTAGTTCAAATTAACCCTTAGTTCGAATAGCATATTCGAATTTATTAGTTCGAATTAAGGAAGACCTTAATTTGAACTAATGAAAGCCTAGTGTAGCCATGGCTTTAGTTAGTTCGAATTAAGCTTCCTTAATTCGAACTAACTTGCCAGTGTAGACATAGCCAAAGAGCTCTCAAGAGACAAGTAGTTCAGGGACTGGAGCAAGGATGAATCAAGAACTAGGACCCCAGTAACTGAGAATATACCCATGTAAGGGATTAGAAAGCAGGAGTCCTAATCTTGGTGAGACATTGGAAAAGGATGGACCTTCTGTGTCTTCTTCGGTTTCTGATGAGAAGTTTGAGACTAATCTAGGCTTTGAACCAGGACTTTTGGCTGTGAGATTAGGGATAGATGGGGATGTGATCTGATATCACAATTAAACCATACAGAGAAAAAGGTGAACTTATTGAGCCAGTCCAGAGATACTACTAATGGCCAACATGGCACAAGTCTGTGAAGGGCTCCAGTGTGTCCTGCTGTGACTCCTTTAAAACTGGTGCCATTGGAACAATCATCCACACTGGGCAGTAGGTGATATGCAGACC
>ML685903.1:7656206-7670499 GCA_007922175.1 Pelusios castaneus
TTTAGAGTTATGCATACAGTTTGTGACAAAATACAAAGCCACCTAAAACTTTCCTGGTTTGGACGTTATTCTTTCATTTTGTTTGGTTTTTTAAACAAAATTGAAACTCAGACTTGGTTTGTCAAAGTGTTTATGAACCTTTAAGCAACTCTGGCTCAGTTTCAGGTGTACTTGTACTGATCTATTGTGTTTAACCAAAGCTTTCAAAAAGACCTATAAGAGAGGACAGGAGGAATATGTGTCTTAGTCCTTCAGTCTTGCCCCATGCAGGAAGTGCCTACTAGGGATCATGCAGGTTGCTTCAGCTATTAGGCTACGATAGTCTGGGTGAAGTGATTACTTGCCTATTCCATGACTTTTGGAGGGGAGGATTCCTTCCCTTTCTCCACACATATCTCAGCACTTGTCCCAGCTATGTAGGCTGAACATCCTGGTAGGTGTTTAAGGCCCTTACGTTCTGTCTACACTATGCTAGCATAGCTGTGTTGGTGCAGCTACGCCAGCATAACCTCACTGGTAGACTCAGCCTAAATTGATGTAAAGGGATTTTTTGTTGGTGTTGAAATACCATTTCTCCAAATGAAGTTAGCTATGTGGATGGAAGAATTCTTCCATTAACATAGATGCATGTACATTGGGGATTGTATCAGCACAGCTGCAATGGTCACGTCTCGGCACCTCTTTCAAACTTTCTATCAAGGTCTTTACTATTTCTAAGAATTCCAGCATCTGCTCTCCCTCATTTATGCTGGCAGGCTTCTCCAGGACTGTTTCAACTCCTACATCCTGCACATTGTACAGCTTTTTAAAATATTCTTTCCATTGTTTAATTTTTCTGTTCATCCTCAAATATTTGTTGGTGTTTTTCTTTAACTGTCAACATATGTCTCACTCATTTCTCTTGTGTGAGGCAACCTCTGCGTCACATTCGTCTTTGTGTATTTTTAAGCTTCTGTACATAATTTACTTATCCATTTTCTCTCTCTCTTCACTTCGTTTTATATTTCTGATCCACTCAGACTTTTGTCCTTTTTATTCTCCATCAGATTCCTATGCTTGTCTCTCAACACTAGATCAAATGGATATAAACTGGCCATCAGGAAGAAGTTTAGACTTAAAATTAGATGTACATTTCTAACAATCATAGGAGTTAAGTTCTGGAATAGCTTTCTGAGGTGAACAGTGGGGGCAAAAAACCTAGCTGGCTTTAAAACTGAGATTGATAAATTTATGGGGGATATTATAATGAGACAGTAAATTTGGCAATTAACTGATCTTTGACTACTGGTGGGAAATTTGCCAATGGCCTGTGATGGGATGTTAGACAGGGTGAGTTGTGAGTTGGTGCAGAGAATTATTTTTTCGGTGTCTGGCTGGTGAGTCTTGCCTACATGCTCAGGTATTAGCTGATTACCATATTTAGGGTCAAGAGGGGATTTTCCCCCAAGGCAGATTGGCAGGGGCCCCGGGTTGTTTTTTTTTTGTTTGTTTGTTTGTTTGTTTTTGTTTTTCTTTCCCTGTAATGTGAGCCATGGGTCACAGTTCACTTGACAGTGGTTTTCTGTACTTTCAAGTCTTTAAACCATGATTTGGGAACTTAAATGACTCAATCAGAGGTTAGGTGTCTATTGCAGGAGTGAGTGGGAGCTTCTGTGTCCTGCATTGTGCAGGACACCAGACTAGATGATCATATTGGTCCCTTCTGACCTAAAATCTATGGCTACGTCTACACTTACCAAAGTTAGTTCGAATTAGTTAATTTGAATTAACTAATTCAAACTAATTTTAGTTAGTTCAAATTAACTTAATTCGAACTAGCAAATTTTAGTTCAAACTAAGCAAATGCCATGCATGGCACTTGCTTAGTTCGAATTAGTCAATTGCATTGAGCTCAATGTGCCGATTAGTTAGAACTAACTAGTTCGAATTAACCCTTACTTCGAAAAGTATAAGCAAATTTGTTAGTTCGAATTAAGGAAGCCCTTAATTTGAATTAATGAAAGCCTAGTGTAGCCAAGGCTTAAGTTAGTTCAAATTAAGCTTCCTTAATTTGAACTAACTTGCCAATGTAGACATAGCCTATGAGTCTATTAAACTGAAGCACTTAATCCATTATCCACCTCAGTTTCTTCATTTTGTCCTCTGGCCCAATATATTTGTTCAGCCCTCTCATAATCTCATTTTTACAATGTTACAAGTTTCTTCAATGTCCATTTCCTCTTTCACATTGATATGATTTTTTTTCTGCACAACTTCTATGTATTCTTTCCTGTTATCTGGCTCTTTCAATTTGTCCTCATCATAGATCTTAATTCTTGGAACTTTTTGTTTCATTGATGCCAGCACGAACTTATGAGCTGATCTGGTATCATCTGCAAATGATCTGCACAACAATAGATTTGTTACATCTATAATGTATCTTCAGATCTACACAATTGACATAGTGATATAATTATGTCATTCAGGGGAGTGAAAAATCCAAGCCCCGGAGTGACAGTTATCTAACTCCTCCACACAGACTGTGCTATGTTGATAAGACAGTCTCTCCTGCCAACATAGCTACCACCACTTAGGGAGACCTCTCTCCCATTGGAGTAGAAGCATCTTCACTTAGGCACTATGGTTTCATCCATGCAGTTGCACAAATCCAGTGCTGAGGTTTAGACCTGCCCTCTAAATTAAAAGCTTCACTGCCATCCCATATACACAAGAGAAGAAAAATAGGAAATGCTCAGTTGTTAAAGTGAAGAAATGTTATATGAAAAGCATCTTTATGAAACACCAGCTACACCCTGTGTGATCATTAATACCTGACTCTATTAAGTGAGCCAGTAAGTCTGAATACGATGATGTTTCACACCCACTTTGCACTCACTATGCACAGATGTAACTGAACATACAAAGTGCAAAGCCACAGAAATCTACATCTCTGGCTGCTGAACTCATTCATTTCTTATGAGAATACTCATTCATACCTACCTTTGTCGACTGTCTAGGTAGCTAGGCACTGAAGACTCAAACTCTGAGTGAGCATGCTACAGTTTATGTATTCTATTAGTCAATAAGACTATCAGCTACTGTTAGTTCTCTTCCCTGGTTCTTTTTTCCTGCAATTTATGTTCCTAGATAAATGGTTTGTGACTTTATCTTAATTTTTAATATTAAAGTAAAATTCCAATGGTGGCAGTAAAAAAAAGTGTTTTAATAGAGCTGATAGAATCTTTTTTTGACATTTCCATGAAATGAAAAAAAAAACAGAAAAACATCTTTTTTTCAAATTTCAAATAGAAAAAAAATGAAAATATAGAAAAATATTAAGGAGATATTTTTCCTCTTTCATTCAGCTCCACCTTTCAGAGCTTATAAATAGAGAAAATGTCTACTAGTTGTCATAAAATGCATTTTGTTGAAGGGTTGTTGAAGTGAGGCCTTTATGCCATCTGAGAAAGAATTCCTAAATTATCACACCTTGGGCAGGAGGTGCAGGAAGGGGAAGAAGGGAAAATTTATATACTGGAAAATAATCCTTCACTTGATAAAGTATGAAACACGTAACTTGACCTGGCATGTTGATTTAATGTCTGGGACTGGAGCACAGAAAAAGGTTTAGTTACATTACTGTATGCAACCATTGTGCACAAGTTCAGAGTGGGCCCAATTCTCTCATCAGAGATGCATGCATATTTCAGTGCTTGTAATTTTAGTCTTATTATTATTTAAGTATATCTTTATTAATTTTTAAAGGACACCATTTTATATGATGATAAGGCACACAATAAACACTTTGTAAGGACGATAGGATCTGTTCTATAGAGTTGATTTAAAAATAATGATAATGTAATGTAAACTGTGATAATATGGGTGGAGTTCACAAAGAGATTTAGGGCTTGTCCACCCTTGAACTGCTACAGTGGCTCAGCTGCAGCGGCAGCGGCAGCGGCAGCTTTAGTGTAGACACTCATTACAATGACTAGAGAGGTTCTCTCATCCCCATAAGTAAAACATCTCACCAAGAGGCAGTAGCTAGGTCGACGGAAGAATACTTCTCTCAATCTAGCAGTGAGGGTTAGGTTGCTTTAAGTGTGTTGTGCAGGTGTTGGATTTTTCACACCCCTGAGTGACGTAGCTGAGTCAACATAACTTTTGAGTGTAGACTGGGCCTCAGTCATTGCCATATTGAGCATCACTGTGGCTAGCTTTTAGAAGCCTAAAAAATTACAGGAACAATACTACAATCTACAAAAATAATTTAGGTGCCTTGACTCTGTATATAACAAATGGGGAGAAACAGGAACTTTCCAATATGATCCACAAAAGCCTGCAAGTTCACTTGGAAGCTACCTGAAGCCAGCTAGTGGGAGATGCTGATAACAAGAGCAAGTGGTAGGCAGGTGCTTTAACCACCAAGCTAAAAAAAGGAAGTGGGCAACCTTGGATTTGGAATAAGATCCAATATGGGTAGGTGGCCCCACAGCATGCCTATGGCTATGTCTACACTTGTTAATTTAAGTCGACTTGGCTAAGTAGACTTAACAAAGTCGACTTTAAGTCGACTTAGCTTGTACACACTTAAATTTTAAGTCAACTTTGAGGGGACTCTACAAAGTCGACCTAGAGTGTCCACACTGGATGCCTAGGTCGACTTGTAGGAGCTAGGTGGACCTGGGACTGGTCCACGGTGCAGGGGGGCACCCCTTGCCAAGTGCCAGGGGGCTCAGTCTTTGCCCCATTGTAGCTGGGTACAGTGGGGCAAAGGGGGACAGGAACCCTGGCAGGGCATAGGGGCAGGGTGGGCAGGGGTCTGCCCTGCCCTGTGGGGGGGGGCATGCCAGGCTCTCCCTGTGCCAGCCACCCTGGCAGGGAGGGCAGAGGGGAAGCCCTGGAGGCCCCTAAGTTGACTTAGAGTCAACATAGGGGTACTCCATGTCTACACTGGCTTAAGTCGACTTTAGAAAGTCGACTTAAGCAGAAAGTTGACTTAAAAGGAGGTTTAACAAAGTCGACTTAATTTTTCCTTAAAGTCGACTTAAGCAGCTGCTTAAGTCGACTTAAGGAAAGTGTAGTGTAGACGCAGAGTAAATTAAGTTGACTTAAGCAAGCTTAAATCAACTTAATTTACAAGTGTAGACGCACCCTATGAATTAGGCCCCACACATGATTTAGGCATTGGATACTTGTTTTCCTCAGGTTTGTGAATCACTCTAGGGCTTAAGCAGGAGACAAATATCTGAACACATGTTCAGAGGCAGAAACATATATGCCTAGATAACATTTACTCTGAAAATTTAAGCACTAGTGAGTTCAGGATCATGGGTGGATCTTAGTGAAGGCATGGAGAGGCTAGGCCTTCCCTGATTAGCTGTAGTGGACTTCACTCTCTGCTAGGTTTTCCTTGATTGGCTGTGGTGGACTTCACTCTCTGCTAGGCTTTCCCTGATTGGCTGTAGTAAACTTCACTCTCTGTTTATCACTGTCATGCTAGGCTTGGGCATGTTACAATGAATCTGCTCTAGAGACTGCCCATCCCTAATCTAAGTAATTTGATTCCTGAGATTGGTTGTTCTTGCCTGCCAGCCTGTTCAGTAATCAATTAAGAGTCCCTTCAAAGACAATCATTTGTTTTCCAGGTAAGGGAAATGGTAAGTATAAAGTAATGGAAGACAGAGTGAGGAATGTGAAGATTTGAGGGTTTATAATGGCCCCTGTCACAGACTTGCATTGTGACATTGGACCACCAGTCATTTAAGGCTTGATCTCAAGGGCAATCTTTCTGTTGATTTTAAAAGGCAATCCGCCTGTTCCTCAGTTTCTTCATTCGAAAACAGGGATAATGCTTGTCTGTCTCAGAGTATTGTGTAGCTTACTTCATTATCTTTGCTTAGGTGCCTTGAAGTCATCATGAGATGGGAAGTGAGTGCTAAGTGTTTCATAATTAACCTTTCATTCATAGGCACCCCTCCCGGATCACAGGACTGGGATTTTATGGGTCTTTTCCTCTCACTGATGCTGTCTGAACCCCTCCCTCCTCCACCCATATTTACTGTGTCTCTCCCAAGTTTTCTGATGGGGGGGTCTGTTTAATGTACCCCCTAACATTTGGGTCTATTACTACCCCAGTCAGTCAGCCAGGGAGAGAGGAACAGACTAGTGAGTGAGTCATCCTACAGCAGCCCCAATCCCACACTGACCCACTTCCTGCCTTTGGAGGGGCATATAGGCAGCTGCCTCTCATACTGGGAGGGGAGTGTGGAGGATAAGCAGGGGTAGGCGAAGGAGAAGAGAGGAGGAAGTCAGCCATAGACCCATGCAATGACTGTGGTGAGGGGTAGGGACCTTGGGCAAGTCTGGGGGCATGGCCTGTGGGTGGGGGTGCAGGGAGCTTGCCTTCCCCAAGGAAAGCTTCAAAAATGCACCCATGTTCAGGAACCTGCAGGTTTCAATGCGAGTTTTATGGATCACAGCTGAGCCAAATCTGAGACAGATGTGCCTTAGACTGGAGTGTAGACAACTAAGTACCTTTGTTGGTCTGGGCCCATATCTGATCCTGAGGTCATGGAAGAGCTCTCGTTGCCCTCAGCGCTGCTGGATCAATCCCTCTAAGAAGAGAGGTGGGTACAGGATAGCATTGGCAGTGTCAGAAAGAGAACTGGAAGGAGAAGACAGAGGTTGCTTGACACAGGGAAGGATAGACTATAAATAAACATATTACCTCAACCTTTTCACTATGGCTTAGCTGATAGGCAATGACTTTCTCTCTCACACACACACATACACATGCTTTTCACTTGAAGGTAGCTGGTATAAATTCAGTGCATGTTAGGGCTTGTCAACATAGGAAAATTAATTTGTAAGGTAGAGTGTGTATTTAGAGTGGAATACGTTATTCCTGATTAATTCCCTTTGAAGATACAGTTTTTCTGGAACAATGCCATATTCTAAATTAACTTAATCTATTTTGGAAAAGCATCCACATATTGAGTTGATGAGGAATAGCTATTAATTCCCCATGTAGACAAGTCTGAAACAGTGATGACAAGGTGGTTGTCAACTGTGGCCTCATCTTTAACCTGTATGAAGTAAAACTATCAGAATGGCCATACTGGATCAGATCAATGGTCCCTCTAGCTCAGTATCCTGTTTTCTGACAGTGACTAGTAAACTTTACAAAGGTGGACCAGAACACCTTTGTCTACATTGGGAAAATGAATTAGTAAATAGAACATTTTAATTAGTAGAATGTTATAAAATGATGGTGCTTTTAAAAGGGGTTGATTGGTCATGGTTAAATGAATTAGGTAACTTGTTTTACAACCCAAGTCTTTTCTCAGAGTAGCAATAACCTTCTAAGGAGTGTCCTGGGAGATTGAAGAAATCCTACAGGTTTATGGATGTTGCCATTTTTTATATCAGGTTTGTGTCCATTTATCCTTTTGCGCAAGGACAGTCCAGTTTGGCTGATGTACATGGCAGAGGGGCATTGCAGGCACATAATAGCATATACCATATTAGAGGATGTACAGGTGAATAAGCCACCTGGGGAAGTGAAAAAACAAATTGACAGAGCCAGACGGGTACCCAGGAGCCATCTACTACAGGACAGACCTGACCTAGAAAACAACAGAACACCACTGGTTATCACCTACACTACTCAGGTAAAATCTCTCCAACACATCAAAGACCTACAACCTATCCTCGAAGATGATCCCACACTCTCTCAAGCCTTGGGAGGCAAGCCTATCCTTGCTTACAGACAGCCCCCTAACCTGAAGCAAATACTTACCAGCAACTGAACACCATACAACAAAGACACTAATCCAGGAACCTATCCTTGCAACAAACCCCGTTGCCAACTCTGCTTGCACATTGACCCCAGTGATACTATCACAGGTCCCAACCACAACAGCCACACCATCAGGGGCTCATTCACCTGCACATCCACTAATATGTATATTCTATCATGTGCCAGCCATGCCCCTCTGCCATGTACATAGGACAAACCGGACTGTCCTTGCACAAAAGGATAAATGGACACAAATCCAACATCAAAAATGGCAACATCCATAAACCTGTAGAACGCTTCAACCTCCATGGACACTCAGTATCTGACCTGAAAGTTGCTGTACTTCAACAAAGAAACTACAAAAACAGACTTCAGCATGAAACTGCAGACCTGGAGCTGATTTGCAATCTTCACACAATCAAATTGGGCCTGAATAGGGACTTGGAACGGTTAGCACATTACAAAAGGTGATTGCTCTGTTCACACATTCTCTCCCTTTGATCGATTGGTGTGAATAGGCCCCATCTGCTCTCTGAACTGACTTTGCTAACACTTGCCCTCCTCCATCCTGGCATGTGTATATATACCTCTCAACTGTGGTTTCCACTTCATGCATCTGACAAAGTGGGTTATAGCCCATAAAAGCTTATGCCCGAAGAAATCTGTTAGTCTATAAGGTGCCACAGGACTCTCATTGTTTTTGGTATAGGTACTGGACCAAAGGTTGTGGAGATTGATACTGCACCACCTGGCTTGAAATTGGTTCAATTATATACAGGGTTCATTATATATAGTTTGCTCTAAGCATTCCCACTATAACAATTGTCGTAGCACACCTGGTTAGAAGCAGATATGGGTATCATCTATAAAACTCAAATCTAGACTCAAAATCCCTTATCTGATAAGTTTTGGCATGTTTACATCTGATAATATAGTTCATCTCATAGAGTTGGGTTTAAAATCTCACACTCATAGACTCAAAGGTCAGAAGGGACTAATATGCTCATCTAGTCTAAGGATGTCAAACATGCGACCAGTGGGCCGGATACGGCCTGCAAACCTCTTCCATCCGGCCCATAGGATAACACTCCCTAATAGAGAGAGAAAAAGAGAGTGTGGTCTTACATGCCCACCATTCCATGATGCCATGAGAGTGTCAGGTCTCACAACATCACGGAGCACTGGGAATGCAACACAACAGTCCATGAGACCACACTCTCTTGCAAACAGAGAGAGAAAGAGAGTTCTTGCAGAGCGCAGTCTCGCATACCCGGCGCTCAGCAATGCCGCGAGCGTGCCCTAGTATTTCAATTTATGGTATGTATGGTCCACTTGCAAATAGCAAATGAGTTTGACACCCCTGATATAGTCTGACCTCCTGCACAATGCAGGCCACTGAAATTAAGGGTTTGGGCCCATCTTTAATACAGACATTTATCTAATGAAAGAAAGTAGGGAAAGATTTGCAGAGGGAAAGGGTAAGTGGGAGAAAAGTGTTGTTTAGGAGTAGACCAATTTTTTAAAAAAAATTAAAAAGAAAAACCAGCAAAATAAGAATAGAGGCTTTTAAATATACCTTGCTATTTACAGCAAAGCCTTTTTCACATTTTTTTTTTTGTCCAGACCCTAACTGGGAGAGACTGGCCTGCTGGGGAAACAACTTCATTCATTGCTGATTTCTTCTGATCTGATTGCAGCAGAATGATCTAGGGCAACATCCGTTACTGGTGGCAGGAAAGCGTTTTCTATCATAATTGTATCAAGGTAAGATGTGAAGTGTGTTAAATCATTATATAAATTACAGCTGTCTTGCTAAATGCATTCAGAATTCCAGGCTTCACTTAGTGCTAATTTGTGTGACAGATGCCCCACTTTAGTTGAAACATTAATTTATCATGTGTCTTTACGTTTATTCCTTAAGAACAATTTTTTTTCTGAAAACTTCAGAGTGGCAGATTAGTTTTCAATAAACTAACAAGCATTGTAGTAGTCTGCTATATGGTGCTTAATCCAAAAAATAAGCAAATCAGTGTCATGGTATCTTTTAGTATTGTCTTAATCATCAAAGTCACATTGATCTGGAAGGGATTTTGACTCAACCACAACTAAAAAATATTAGAGCTGGACAAATAAATCACAATGAATAATTTATTCAGCAAATGTTACAACTTCTATTCTTTCTGAACTGTCCGCAAGCATATAGAATCATAGCCTATGTCTACACTTACTAAAATTAGTTCAAATTAGTAAATTCGAACTAACTAATTTGAACTAATTTTAGTTAGGTTAAGGGGCTATCTGTAAGCAAGGATAGGCCTGCCTCCCAAGACTTGAGAAAGTGCAGGATCATCTTCTAGGATAGGTTGTAGATCTTTGATGATGTGCTGGAGGGATTTTAGCTAAGGGCTGTAGGTGATGGCCAGTGGTGTTCTGTTGTTTTCTTTGTTGGCTGTGTCCTGTAGTAGGTGACTCCTAGTACCAGTCTGGCTCTGTCGATCTATTTTTTCACTTCCCCAGTTGTGTACTATAGTTTTAGGAATGTTTGGACTACAAGCCATCAGAAACAGTTTCCTTTATGATGACACAGCATACCTGGTAGCTGAACTTTGTGACTTTTTCCTGTCGCACAACTACTTCAGATTTGGAGATGAATTATACCTTTCAGCTGCACAGCTATGGGTACCTGAATGGTCCCACAGTATGCCAACATTTTTATGAATGACCTAGAACATCGCTTTGTCAAATCTCGTCCCCAAGTGCCTCTCCTTTACCTGTGTTACATCGATGACATTTTCATCATCTCAATCCATGGGAAAGAGTCCCTTGAACAATTCTATCAGTATTTCAACAATTTCCATCCCACCATCTACTTCAGCCTGGACCAGTCCACACAAGTAATCCACTTCTTGGACACTAGAGTATGAATAAGGGATGGACACATTAACACCACCCTTTACCGAAAACCAACTGACTACACTACATACCTACATGCCTCCAGCTTCCACCCTGTACAGATTACACGATCCATCATCTACAGCCAAGTTCTAAAATACAACCGGATGTGCACCAATCCCTCAGATAGAGACAAAAGCCTACAAGATCTCTACCAAACATTGCTAAAACTACAGTACCCACCTGGGGAAGTGAAAAAACAGTTTTCTTCCTTCAACGTATTGAAGTTAAAAAATTTTCATTGTTTTGCAACTTCCACCCCTATTTGTATATCTTCTCTTTAGACTGGAAACAGAATGCTGCCCAGAGATGTGAGAGTCTGAGGAAGCAGAAACAATCACATACCAAAGACCTTCCTATCTCTGACCTGGGGAATGGCCATCTTGGTCAGAGCCAGCGGCAGAATGACAAAGAGGTTTAATAACTTTGATGGGCCACAGATGGGGTATGGAGAAAAATGAAGATAGAAACTCAACAGGAAGTTCTGGAGGAGCTGTATCATGACACACTCTATGATGTGTGCACTGAAAAAGTGCCAAGTGTCAGGCAACCCTGTGACTCATGCAAAGGACACTCTACTTGGTGGCTACTCTGAGGAACCATGAGCAAGGAGGTATCCAGAGGGCTGTTGGACAAAGGTGGAGGACAGGTTGGCCCAGCAGCTCTCCTTGTCGTCCACTGGTGACAGCACACCACACTAGTTGGTATTGGTGTGGGACATGAAGGCAAGGAAGTGGATCATATGGAACACAACCATGTAGAAATATTCTAAATTTACAATAAAACAGCTTCTCTTAGTAAAACAGCGGGTATCTTTGTATGCAAAGCCTTCCCTCCCCCCCCCCCTTTTTAGAATGAAAACAAGTGAAAATTTAAGGCAAACCTTCCAAATTTAACATTTTTTTCAAAACCAGGGAAATTATTGTTTTTCCCAACAGTTTTCCCAGAGAGAAAATTTTTCACAGGCTTAGGGCAACATGTAGTATTTTTGTTTTCTTAAATTAAAGAGTGACTGAATATTACCTGTGTGATGCTGTAATTACAGCTGAAGCTATAGGAAAACTCTGCTAATGCTAGCTGAACCACTTTTTGGAGAGAAGTTGAATAGGTCATTCTTTCCATGTTTCAACAAAGTTCATATCAAATCTGTGTAACACATCTAAAATTAGTTCTGACCTTGTCAAGCTCAGCCATAGCCTTCAGATATGGATCATTAAATTCAATCCTTGAAGCTGCAAAGAAAAGAGATGTAAAGACAGGATTTTCCTTAAATTTCATTTCATGATCTCTAACATTAGATTTAGCTTTGATTTTCACATATACCTTTGACATGTTCTGAAAGCCCTGATTAGTAACTTTTTAAAGTTAAGAACTGATGGGAAACACCGATTATTTTGTCATATTTTATCGTCATGGTAGCTTACACAGAAGACCAAATTTAAAAGAGATGAATAAGTTGGTAAAAGTTAAACACCGTTTCATTCACTTTTACATACTCAGATGTATTTAGACTCACTTTACCAATGTGTAATGGAGTTTAAGTGTGCATAACTCATGCTTTACTTTAACTTCCAGTTCCTTGGTATTTAAATTGTACCCTCCTAAAACCTTTACACAATGATAAAGTGTGTCTGAATATATCCAAAAGAATGTAAGAAGGTTTCATTTATAGCTGGAGTTAACTTACAAAATTAAAATGTCATTGAAACTTTAAAGTAAACAACTTTCCCATCTTCAAAGCGTCTGACGAAGTGGGCTTTTCTCCCACAAAAGCTCATGCGATAAATAAATCTGTTAGTCTTTAAAAGTGCCACAGGACTCTGTTGTCTTTCTACAATAGACTAACACGGCTACCCCTTTGGAATTTGACTATAATCTCAGTGTCATTGTTCTTTATATGTGATGTAAAACATTTTCCAAAATAAAACTGATCATACAAATGTGTGGAATGGAGTGATGTCCTATGGAACGAGGGACATTTTAGAGTTATAACCCCATGTTTAATTTTTAAAAATAGCACTCTGAGAGCTATGGGTAAATGTTAACAATAGTAAACAAAGCAGTAATGAACATTATGCTGGAAAACCCATGCAACAACACCAACTACTCTACAGCAGGGATTTGTTAGGGAGGAAAATTACAAAGCTTCCTCAGCTTCCACAGAACAATCCTGTGGAGGTGCAAGGAGGAGTAAAAAAAGAGGCTCTGGTTTGCTCTCACTCCACAGAACAGATCATGAAGAACTCTGTGAATCCTCAGAGATATTCCTTTATGGGCTCTGTCCCTGGCAACATGGAAATATAGTAGAAGAGAGTCACAAACACAGCATCTTCTGCTGCCTCATGAAGAGGGCTCAGTAATAAAGATAATATAACTCTTGTATGTATTATCTTTTCCTGAGAATCTCTGAAGTTACAGAGGCCTCTGTACTTTACTCCTAGCCTTGACCCACTCCTCTCCTAGCATACCTGGGCTGTGATCTCTCCTTCAGAACAAACTCTGGACCAGTTGAGAGCATCTCCACAGGATTCAGTAAAGATGCATGGAGTAGAAGGCAATGCTATAGAGACAGTTTGAGCCTCCCATCTATAGAACTGGAAGCCCACATGCAGACAGTCTCATTCTCATGCTGATCTGGCTAGGATGATCCCACTGAATTATCATTTGCAATATTTAGCACATATGATATTGTTTCCACATCACTAATCTTTTTTTCCCTTATTAGGAAGCAGAATTTATATTTCTTTTTCTGTAAAACTTGGTTTCTAAGGTATAAAAATCAGCTAAGTCAACTCTGACAGAGCAACAAATATCAAGCCAAGACAATTTAATATCGGGTGGCTCCTTATTAACACAGAAAAATGAAAAAAAGAGTTGAAGAAATTGCCATAGACAACTGAAAAAACATCTGAAGAAATGAGAAGGTCCAATATAATGAGCACAAAATGCAACTTAATTTTTAAAAATATAGTATTTAGCTCTCCATAGCTGGGGCTAGAAGAATCATTATATCATAAGTTTGTACCTTCCCAATGAAGCACACTGATTTGTTTTATCACAAATCAAGCCTCTTGAAGTCTCCTATGAAGGCTAGGTAAGATTTTCGCCTTTAAAAGTGACTTATCATAAAATAGAGAGGCTAAAAGGGAGAACATGAAAGTTTGCAGTAAGGGAAGTGGAGAATCACGCTAGCCAGATTAACTACTCACATAGGCGTCTACACTGGTAAATTAAGTCGACTTAAGCTTGGCTTAAGTCGACTTAATGTGCCCTGCGTCTACACTACAGTTTCCTTAAGTCGACTTAATGAAAATTAAGTCGACTTTATTAAACCACCTTTCTAATTGACCTAAGGCTTAATTCGACTTTCTAAAGTCGAATTAAGCCAGTGTAGCCCTGGGGTAGCCCTAAGTCGACTTAGGGCTACCCCAGGACTACACCAATGCTCTCCCTGCCGGGGGGGGGCACAGAGGGAGCCTGGCATGCCCCCCAAAGGGCAGGGCATGTGGGCACAGTGTGACACTGTCTGGATTTAGGGAAGCATTTATGATATTATTTTCT
>ML685903.1:7675499-7704122 GCA_007922175.1 Pelusios castaneus
TATTGATGACATCTTCATCATCTGGACCCATGGTAAAGATGCCCTTGAAGAATTCCACAGAGATTTCAACAATTTCCACAACACAATCAAACTTAGCCTGGAACACTCCACACAAGAGATCCACTTTCTGGACACTACAGTGCAAATTAGCGATGGGCACATAAAGACCTCCCTATACCGCAAACCTACTGATCGGTATAGTTACCTACATCCCTCGAGCTTCCATCCTCGACACACCACACGATCCATTGTGTACAGTCAAGCCCTAAGATATAACCGCATTTGCTCTGACCCTTTAGACAGAGACAGACACCTTCAGGATCTCTACCAGGCATTCTTAAAACTACAGTACAAACCCACAGAAGTGAAGAAACAAATTGACAGAGCCAGACGGGTACCCAGAAGTCAACTACTGCAGGAGAAGCCCATGAAAAACAACAACAGAACGCCACTGGTCGTCACCTACAACCCCCAAGCCAGACCTCTTCAACACATCATCAAAAATCTACAGCCTATTTTACAAGATGATCCCTCACTCTCTCAAGCCTTGGGAGACAGACCTCTCCTTGCTTTCAGACAGCCCCCTAATCTTAAAAGGATACTTACCAGCAACTACAGATCACAGAGCAGAAACACTAAAGCAGGAACACAGCCCTGCAGCAGACCACGCTGCCAACTTTGCCCTCATATCTACACTGATGACACCATCACAGGGCCTAATCATGCCACCTACTCCATCAAGGGTTCGTTCACCTGCTCATCCACCAATGTGATTTATGCCATCATGTGCCGGAAATGCCCCTCTGCCTTATATATTGGACAGACAGGACAGTCTCTGCGCCAAAGAATCAATGGACACAAATCTGACATCAGAAACTGCAATAATGAAAAACCTGTAGGGGAACACTTCAACCTCCCTGCTCACTCCCTTAACGACTTGTTAATAGCTGTGTTGATACAGATGAATAACAAATCACAGCTTCAAAGAGAGTCTGCAGAACTCGAATTTATATGCAAATTTGACTCAGTTGCCTTGGGGTTAAACAGGGACTATGGATTTTTCTCGCATTACATCAAGTGAATTGACCTCCCCCCTCCTCTATGTGCTGTTCCCCAGTGTTTTGAATCCTAACACCTACTTTGATTTGCTGTTACAGCCTGACCTGATGCTATGTCATACACTCCCCTGCATTTAATTTCCTCCCACTCTGTAACTTTCCTATCTTCAAAGCGTCTGACGAAGTGGGATTTTCTCCCACGAAAGCTCATGCGATTAATAAATCTGTTAGTCTTTAAAAGTGCCACAAGACTCTTTTGTCTATATCCTATTAAGTATTTCAACCTTTACAATTTTATATCCACATTTTTAAAAAATATCTTTTAATGGGCTTGCAGAGGTAATTCATTTATGATTGTGTCCTTAGCATTAATTGCCTTGATGACATTAACTCCCTAGATGTTTAGCTGTTTTAAAAATAATTTTCTCAAATGATAGATTTCAGACATTGTCTCTATCAGAGTTTTTTCCCCAGCTTTTGTTATCTGAAGCTATTTAAATTTTACATGTCCATGCATGACTGGGTCTCTCTTTTGCTTACTGAACAAAGCTGCTTCTCATGATGGACAAATCAAATAAATAATTTTGCCAATTATTGTGAATATTGACTATATTCTACATAGCGACTATTTCTGATCAATGAATAGAAATATTTGGCAATAAAATCGGGGATTAGCACAAGGGTTTGCTGTGAGATTTTCCAGGCTCTCGAGAGCATTCCAGCTAATCAGTGCTGGATTTAGATTGTCCTGTGTCAATCCTAATTTTACAGTCACTTCTAGTGCAACTTAGATTTGTGTCCAGTTTTACCACAAAACAGCCTTCCAGCCATCTAGCTACCCTCTACCCTCTTATTTCATGTGGTTATTGGGTGCATCTCTGCCTCTGGCTGGGCTGAATACTTCTTTCTCTATGAAATGGGTTGGTCTCTGTATAATAGGTTGGAATCTGGGAATCTATCATCCAGTCATTCTCAGTCTTTTCCTTCTCAGGACCCCACTCCATATATAGGATCTAGCCAAGACTTCCATTTCATTTAGCAATTTGGTCACAGGTGACTGTAACTCCCAAACAAAAAAAACCCATGGAATAATCCATTGTGCAGTAGCACAGCAAAGGTAATAAGAAAGCAGTCAACAAAGAGTGGTGCAATAAGGAACAGACCCAGCACAAGTGGGCCAGAAAACAGTAGAGAATGGGAGGGAGCTTACAGAAGCTCTGGAGTCCAACAATGGTAACAAGACCTGAAAGAGTGGATAGAGAGCATACAGAAATCAAGAAGTAAGGGGAGGAGAGAAGGAAAGGAAGGTCGCATACCCTTTTTGCCTGGAGAGAAAGAGTGATACATTTATTTGGGGATAAATAAAGGATATGAACAGGGATCAAGCAGGCACACATCTACCTCTGCAGTACAGACCAGACGTAAGGCTCTGAGTTTCTGTTCTATCCTTTTCAGCTTCTTATATTATGCCCATCACCATGGTCTCTTCACTTGTGCACTCCTTTCACTGTCCACATGACTGCATATCCAGAGCTAGATCTGGTTTAACAGCAGTAGCTGTTTGCTTATCTTTTACCAACAGTTTTGAATGCATGTGAATTCAGGCTCTTGTGTGAAGATGCCTTGAAAGTGTATTGGCAGCTATCAAACTATACAATACATTTCTTCAGGCCCAATTTGCTACTGCCTCCATGTGTTTTATATAGGCTAGTTTATTCATTTATTTTTTAAGTTTCCCAGCTGACAAGTCATCCTTTACTTTTTTGCCCAACTCAGTAGTTATCAGCACCAAATGTAATTTACAAATTTAGTGTGTAGAACAGCGGTTCTCAAACAGTGTGTCGTGGCACACTGGTGAGTGTGTAACGAGCTAAGCCTGTCCCTCCCCCACTGAGCTGCCGCAGCGAAACATGGGCTGCAACACATGCAGCCAACTTCTGTTAAACCAGGGTCAGGCTGGAGAAGGGAGGGGGACGCAGGCCCACCCATATCCACTGCATCCCAGCCCAGGGCCCTATCCAGTGGCAGAGTGGTCTGCTACTGTGGTCAGCAGGGCTCCAGCCGAAACACGCTGACCCCAGCCGGCTCTACCACCCGCTATGTGGCAGCCAGCTGCCCCTGGGCTACTTCCTCCCACCCCGGAGTCTGAGTGCCTGGGTCCACAGAGACTTCCTCAGGGTCCGTGGGGTAGATTGCTCAGGGGATCCCGACCAGGCCCTCAGTGTCCATAGGAGGCAGATCCGGCAGCTCCTCGGGCTCCTCTGCTGAGGGCAGCTCCTCCAGGTCATAAGGGCCTATCATTGTTCCTCCTGGGGGCTGAGGTCCTCTGCCAAAGGGAGCTCCTCAAGGTAGCAGGGGCCCAGAGGTTGCTCGGGGTCCTCCACAGGGAGAGTCACTGGTTCCAGACAGTGGTGCACCCGGGGCTGCTTCCCCCACTCTCTAGCCTCAGGGATCCCTTCCCAGTCACTGGGCCCAAGTAAACTGGGCAGGCCCTCCGGCCGTCTAGCCGGAGGGGATGGGGGCAGCCTCCTTATAGGGGCCCGGCTCGCCACCGGCGGGAAGCCACGTCCTTCCCGTGAGGCAGCTCCCTACTTATTGAGTTGTCTGGGTTGGCTTTTATATTTCCCTTTCCTTTTTGGGCTCCGCCCCTCCGCTTCCGGGGCTGGAGCCCTGCAGTTCCTAAGTCTGTCCGGGGGGGAGGGGCGTTCAGGATCTTCCTCAGGCCCAGGCTCTGAAGGAGGCCACAGCTCTTCTCTACAGGGAGAAGAGAGGCTATTGGCCAAAGTTCAGAGTGTGTATGTTAACTGTTTTTGCCTCTCACACCCTCTGTCTAAACTCTCACATAAGAACATAAGAACATAAGAAAGGCCGTACTGGGTCAGACCAGAGGTCCATCTAGCCCAGTATCTGTCTACCGACAGTGGCCAGTGCCCAGGTGCCCCAGAGGGAGTGAACCTAACAGGCAATGATCAAGTGATCACTCTCCTGCCATCCGTCTCCATCCTCTGATAAACAGAGGCTAGGGACACCATTCTTAACCCCTTTCTGGCTAATAGCCATTTATGGACTTAGCCACCATGAACTTATCCAGTTCCCTTTTAAATATTGTTAAAACTTCCCTGTACAATAGTTCCTCTGGTTGCTTCAAAGCTGGCTTTTTAAATCTCTACTCTCCCTGAGTTAGGCCTGTCACCTTGTCAAGGTATCCCATAGAATCTAGAGGTCAAAGGATAGCAGGCTAAGTCTCATTAATAAACTCTCAGCCTAGCCTAGCAGGCCACTTGGCTCAGCAAACAGCACCCAAAACCGACCACACTGTAACTTTCAGTTAAGCAAGCGAGGAGACAAACAGACAACAAACTCACCCCCTGGGTCATGTAGTCACTCCTTCTTCACCCTGACGACACCTCACAAAACTTTCCTCATAACTGCTCCCATTTGCTTGTTTGAACAGACTACAATTCTATAACTGCACTGAAAAAGAGGAAAGTTATAGGTAAATTGAAAGGTTTTTTCTCAGGTGCAATATAAAAATACAATTGAAATCAGTGTTTTCAGCCCAATTACGTATTTCTTTCCTTAAGCACAATATATGTACAAATTTACAAAGATTGAATACCTCCAAAAATATGAAGTCATGTGGCATATTTTTTCTTATATGGTTTAGCTGTGGCTTTCTTATTTAAATACATCTGTGATGAATCCCGAAGCTGCTGAGATTGCACCTTATTTATTCCTGATGAGCCACAAAAGTCACAGGGAGAGATTTAAAATATGGAAACTCTAAGGAAATTCATCGGCCATAATCGGGCATACTTCAAACAACCTGTTTAGTTAGTTAGCAATGGCTCCAAAGCTGGGCACCATAAAAAGTTTCTCAGTAAATTGTTTTTAAACCCAGAGCAGTTTGTAGGCATTATGGTTCCTTTATATTCTACATAAGATTTTCTTTATTTAGTAGACTTCTTGTTACATATATCTTTTCACATTTCAGTAACGCTTTGTATGCATTACTATTCTATCATAAGGTCATGCTGACACTTTAAAAGTCTGCTGCTCTACTCCCATTTGAAAGAGTCACCAAATCAAGGCATTTTTCAAGAAGTGGAATAGTATGTCAAAAATTAAATCCATGTACAGTAGAAGTAACTTAGAGTGTATTACCTGGGAAAATCCTGATGGTCACCCCTTCCTTGTTGGTTATCTCTCAAGGGTTATGTCTACACTACAGGCTCTGTTAAGTCTTTAGGTCTTTAGGTTGACTTAAAGTTGACCTTCTTAAGTTGACTTAGAGCGTCCACACTAAACACTCCAGTCAACTGCCTGGATCCACACTGGCAGGTTCTAGGTCAACGGAGGAGTGTTGTGGAGGCCTGGAGCTAAGTTCCCTCGAAGCTGCAGGTGTGCAACGGCCCAGGGGCCACCATACACCCACGCACCTCGATCCTTGCCACATCCATTTCCTTCTCCCCAACCCCCAATCCCCAGCCCCTTCTCCCCAGCTGCAGTTCTCCCTGCTGTGGCTCTCCCCTTCTCTCCAGCCCAAGTCCAATTAGATCAACTTAGGCTATTCCCCATCCACCCTGGCTTTAGGGTTTTTCAGACCTAGAGTTTTGATTTGAGCTTCCCCCAAGTATTAGTCACTGTATTTTTATAAACAGAGGTAGGGAATGTGTGTGAACAGATGAGTTTTGACCTGCTCCAGTTGTTTGGTAAGCTCTTTGGGGAAGAGATCATCTTTTTACTATGTCTATATGTAGTGCCTATGATAATGAGATCCTGATCCATAAGTGAAGCTTCTAAGTGCTGCCTTAAAATAATGACTATTTCACTTAAACAAGAAAAGCCTTGGCTACCATAATACATTAAAATGCAATACAATAACACCTAAAAATCAATGTGTGCCTTTATCTGTTCTTAAGTATCATATCTCTTTACAGTATTCTTAACTGTTGCACAGTGTCTAAGTAATGAAAAGAATATTTAAGAGATGGGAAAATTTTCTTTAAAAAAAGGCAGTCCAATTCCAATTCTCACTGAAACCAATGTAGAACAGATTATGCATCTGGGAACAGAGATGAAATACATGTTTCTAGAAATCACAACTATGAAATAACTTGAAAATCTGTGACATCATGAATTATTAATTATTTTCACACTTAGGAAAATATCAGAATTTATTAGGGGCTTTTCAAGATATGGAAAATATCTCACAAGTGAGGCAACTGTAAATCATGAGAGGTAGAATCAAGAATGAATTATTAAGGTCATTCCTTCAAGAACAAATGTGAACATTTTCCACATCTCCCTATACTACTATGTACACTGAGTATATATATATATATATGTCTGTATTCATGGGCTCTGTGCATATGTAATAGTTATCCTATCTATTTTAGGAATTTCTAAGGCACATGTTATTATGGCATCTAAGCACCACCACTGTTTATGTAATTTTAAATAAATAAAAGAAATCCTGTTACTAGTCATTTTCTTTATTTGAAAATGCAATATAAAGGTGTTAAATCCTAAAAGAAAGCATATAATAGATATCAAGAATTGATATAAATGTTAGATGATAGCTAATTCTCAGTGTTTTGATTAATAAAAAGGGAATACATGGCATCAAGAGTATACATTAACATTACTTTTGCCTGAAGACACAGTGTAATGAGTGGTTTACAATATAAGGGGGAAGGCTGAGCACTGCTCCAAGGATCTTACCAAATTGGGTAGTAAATGCACTGCAAAGATAATGGCAGATTATTACAGTGTTTGCTGTTTTTGACCCCAATCCTACAAATAAAAGCACAACTGAAAACTGGTATGCCTGCACACAGTTCCATTTCCTTTACAGTGAGTCCATGCAGAAATAAGGGTCTTCACTGGTATGTCTATTTGCAAAGTAGGAACCTTAGAGTTTTCCAGAGCCAGGAATACAGGAATGCCTTTTTATTATTAATTATTAATTATTATTATTATTATTATTATTATTAGTCGGTTAGTACAGTGTTGCACACATTGTTGGTAGTTAGCAAGCAATGACACTATATTTATATTAAATACAAACAATCAAAGATCAGGAGATCCAATCTCAAAATAGTGCAGATTTTTTTTAAAATGTAGTTCTTTCATGGATTCTCACTGAAAGACTTTTTCTCCCACAAAAGCTCATGCGATGGTTACATTTGTTAGTCTTTAAAAGAGCTATAGGACTCTTTGTTTGTTTTGCTGAACTAGATTGACACGGCTACCCCTTTGGAAGTTGAAAGTGTGTGTCCTAGGAAGGTTGATCAGATTGCATAAAGGAAGCCAGAGTCTATTTCAATCTAAGGGGCACCACAACAATACCTATATACTAGGGAAATCATAGAACAATAGAATCATAGGATTGTCAGGAACCCAGCGAAGCAGTTAGGTGGGAAGCTTGAGAAAGGTCAAAAGATTGAGGAAGAATGAAAATTCACATCGCTTGGCAGCTAACTCCACATGAAGGATAAGGGAGAGAAAAAGCTCTGGGGCAATGGGGAGAGCGGTGGTCCTGCCTGTGCTCCACTCTTTCCCAATCCCTTTGTAGGGCAATGCATCCCCAGAGGGCTAGAAAGGGAAAAGCTCCTGCATGTTGGGATGTGTACAGAGGAGGGAAAAAGTTCCTTATGTCCTTGCCATTATGGTGCTGATGTGTGGCAGAATTTATTTGTCACATTACCTATGTCACTCTAGTACCATGTCGCTCTATGAAAATTATTCTACATAGCTACCAAGTCAGTGAAATTACTTCCCCATAAAAAAATGGGCCTCTATTTACTGGTTCCTTATAAGAGGTTGTGAAGTGTTGGTAAAGTTTTATACTAGGGAAAAAAACCCTGAAAAGTATCTCGAAACCATTCTCTGTCAGTACACAACCTGACCTACCTCATACAGTCCATTAACTCTACCGTTTGAGTAATATGCCAGTGTAATAGTCAAATGAATGCAGTATATATAAACGGAGGCATCCATGGCAAACTGAGGGTTAAAACTGAAAAAACCTGAGAGCTAAGCTAAAGGAAAAGTCTATTTTTACAGCAGTAGTGCTGGTGAGAAGAGGGAACCCGGAGGTCATTTTAGTTCACATTATTTTTTTCTATAAAAGCTAAAACCTCCAGACTTGTAAAAATCATGTCCCTGTGGTAATAGCAGCTTTGTGGATTTTCCAGACAATAGGGCATCAGAAAGAGTCACCTGATCCACTTTTAAGACCTGGTGAGAACTGTGGAATATAATGGACTGCAAAACACCTGAAACAGCTGGTATCATGAGCACTTCCTCTCTAATTCTGTTGGACAACAGACACAAAGCCTGCCCTGTAATTACATCCTACCCTGATCTGCATTTGCAGTCATGTAATTAATACTTCCTCTGTAAAGCAATGGAATAATTTAGAGAGCAGATATTTCAGTCTTAGTCTGGGAAAAGTTAGAGAGAGCCCTGCATGTGCATTTTAGCTACAGGGAAGTGCTTTTCTGGTTCCATTTGCTCACAGTAACTGTAATTAGATGCTGAGAGCGCTCTTTGTGCTTGGAAAAGAAAATGATACTTCCTTCCTGTTTAAAAGCCACAAGTGAGGGAGGGGGTTGGGAAGCCTATACTTATTCAGTAAGGTTTGTGAAAATGATAAACTTAGATGGCCAAGCAGGCTGAGCCTGCACAGTAAATGTTGTGTGGTGCCATACACAAAAGAACATTATTAAGCTTACTGTTGTGGAAGCAAAATACTCTACCTCTCATAAATCTGCACTGGTTTTACTGCTCACATAATGGGCCCCATCCCACAAGGCATCAGCGTGGTAAAATAAACAGGAACTGCACATATGAGGGACTTGCACAATCAAGGCCAGCATCAGTTCCCAGCCTATCCATAGACTGGCATTAGGGCTTCTCTAAACCTTTGCCTATTGAGTTGGTCATAAGGAAACTTCTGTGACAGCAGCCAGAAGTAAAATTAAGTCAACAATGGGGGAGTAATATGGAAGTGCTCCATGACCATCCATGCTCAGCTTTCTCACAAAACTTGGTGCATTCAATCTTTCTGATCTGTCCTTATTTTTTTTAAAAAAAGACACACACACCTTACAAATCCACAATATATCCTTGTGTCTTCCTATTTTTAGCTCTCTGTGTTGCAGGTACAAGGTATGCATGTGCACAGATATAAAGTATAGCACCTGTACAAGTAAATTAAATTTAAATCTATAGTGTTTGGACTCATTACTGTAGAATACTGCACTATTTGTATGTGGCTTTCAACTCTTACCTGCCCTCCACTAATTCTTTCCCCCTATCCTCAGGTAATCACTTTCCACTCTTTCTCTTGGCTAACAGAGTGGCTTTGTCCTAATTAATACTTCATCACAGTAGTGACCTTCTTTTTCTAATCTGGTGGCTCTACTTGATTCATTGTTTTCATTTATAGGTCCTACTCAAACCAAGGGATCATTTTCCTCATTGAATTTCCTATAATCCATGTATAAAATTTCCTGAAGCACATCAATCAATGTTAAAATACAAAAACTGTCAACACTCTAATACTGTCCTTAGTTAGTGAAAATGGTCACATCCCTTAGAAACAAGAGATTTGACAGGCATCCATACAATCAAAAGGGGTTTGCCTTCAACATCTTTATTCTGGAGTTTTGACTGATATTTTTAATGACATATGAGAAAGAGAGAGAGGAAATCATACCAATTACTTCTTCAGTTGCACATTGCTAAACTTCTAGCACATTTTCAGGCTACATTTAATCATATCATTGATTCAGTGAGAAGCAAGTCTTCAGCTGTAACCTCTGCATTGTTACTTAAACTTTATAGGATAATATTGTTGAGATTATATCATCAGCAAACCTGCTCTCTACCAGAAATGAATAGCATAGGAGTTACAAAGTACAAAACTAATAGCTCTGAACCTCTTTTTTTCAAAAGGCAGATACAAAAACTGCATGTTATATAAGTGTCTCCTGCCTACCATGAGCAAATACATCGAGGGAAAAGGATTTTTTTTAATGTATCAGAATGTAGATTTTTAATATCCAGTTAAACAGACTGAAATGATCATAAATCAAAAAGTAATACACACAGAAGATATTAAAAAACGACAATGTCTACCCAACATTTTAGCATCTGATAGGAATGCTATAGTCCAGTGGTTTTCAATGGCTATGTTGCAACACAAAAGTGTGTTGCAGCACAGCAGCTGAGTGTATCAGCCTGCTGCCGAAAGCTCCAGCCTGTGCTGAAAGAAATCCTTGGGAACAAGGAGTATGTCAACACTAGAAAAAGTTAGGTTGACTTTGTTAAGTCGACTTAATAAGGTTGACTTTAAGTTGACCTAAAGTCGACCTTATTAAGTCGACTTAACAAAGTGCTACCCTGAACTGGGACTTAGTAAGTCAACCTAACTGCCCTTAAGTCAACTTAATAAAGTCGACTTAAGAGTTAATCCATGTCCACACTGTGCTTAGGTCGACCTAAGGAGTCGACTTAAGGGTTAGGTCGACCTAACCGGCAGTTCTTATTAGGTCTACCTAAGCTTTCATTAAGTCAATTTAAGGAATTTCTTAAGTCGACTTAATGAAAGCCTGGTGTGGACAAGGACTAAGTTAGGTCGACTTAAGCCTCCTTAAGTCGACCTAACTTGCAAGTGTAGACATAGCCAAGGTGAGCTTTGGCAGCAGGCTACTGCCCTTTTAAGAAGCTGAAAATGAAATCCCCAGCAGCAGCAGATTTCTGTGGCAGACGGGGGGCGTTTCATGGCAGAAAGCTTTTGCAGTAGAGGGGGCTGCCCCTGCAGTCTCCCACCGCCAAAACTGCTTGCAGAGACATTTTTCTTTGGTAGCAAGAGGCACTTTAAATTAAGAGGGACGCTGTAACCCTCTGCTTCCATGAGCACAGAATCATAGAAATATCACTGAAAAGTTTCCTGTTCTGAACCTAGTAAACCTAGACCAGGGTTGTCAAACATGCAGTCCGCGGCTGTGAACCTCTTCCATCCGGTCCATAACTGCACTTGGCAGTATCACACTCTGTCCCTAACAGAGAGAGAGTGGTCTCGCATACCCAGCACTCTGCAATGCCACAAGAGTATCAGGTCTCGCAACATCACGGAGTGCTGGATCTGTGAGCTTGTGTGCTGCAAGACCACACTCTCTCCCTAACAAAGAGAGAGAAAGAGGGTGCCATAGTATTTTGATTTATGGTATGTACAGCCCACTTGAAGTGCATTTAAGTCAAATCTGGCCCTCCACAACAAATGAGTTTGACACCCCTGACCTAGCCCACCCCTGGCAGATTTTTGTCTAATATGTTCTTAAAAATCACCTATAGGAGGGATTCCTTGGCCTCCTTTGGAAGCCTTTTCCAGATCTTAACTACTCATAGTTAGAATTTTTTCCCCTAATATCTGACATAAATTTCCCTTGCTGCAGAGTAAGTCCATTACTTTTTGTCCTAACTAAAGTGGGCATGGAAAACATCACAGTTCTCTTCATAACATCCATTAACATATTTAAAGACTATGATCAAGTCTCCACCTCACTCTTCTTTTCTCAAGATTAAACATGCCCAGGTATTTTAACCTTTCCTCCTAGGTCAAGTTTTTTAAACCTTTTGTATTTTTATTGCTGTCCTCTGCACTCTGTCCAATTTATCCACATCTTTCCTAAAGTGTGGTGCCGAAAACTGGGCACATCTGAAGTCCCATCAGTCCCAAGTAAAGTGGGACATTTACCTCCTGTGTCATGCATACAACACTCCTTTAATACACCTGAAAATTATATTACTCTTCTTTGCAATTGCATCACACTGTCATCTCCTCCTTAATTTGTGATCCATTATAATTCCCAGATCCTTTTGAGCAGTACTATCACCTAGCCAGTTAATCCCCATAATTAGTTGTGTATTTGATTTTTCCTTTCCAAGTGCAGTACTTTATGGTTGTCTTAACTGAATTTCATCTGGTTGATTTCAGACCAGTTTTCCAATTTCTCAAGGTTGTTTTGAATTCTTATCCTGTCTTCCAAAGTGCTTTGCAATCCATCCAAGCTTGGTATCATCCACAAATCTTACAAGCATACTCTCCATTCCATTATCCAAGTTATCAATGAAAGTACTGAGCAAAAGCCACAACTGACCCCTGTGGGACCTCAGTAGATAAGTTCTCCAAGTTCAGCAGCAAACCATAACTACTCTTTGAGTATAATTCTTCAAGGAATTGTGCACCCACATTATAGTCATTTCATCTAGGTCACATTTCCTTAATTTGTTTATGAGAATGTCAGGTAGGACTTTCTTAAGTCTTACTAAAGACAAGGTATATCACATCTATTGCTTCAATCATCCACTAGGGTAGTAACCCTGCCAAAGAAAAAAATTAGGTTGGTTTGTCATGATTTCTTCTTAACTAATCCTTGCTGGCTATTCTTTATAACCCTGTTATCCTTTAGGTGCTTACAAACTGATTGCTTAATAATTTGTTCCAGTATCTTTCCAGATATTAAAATTACGCAGGCTTGTCCATATTTCCTTGTTTCTGCTTTGTTCCCCTTTTTAGAGATAGGTTTATGTTTGCCCTTTTCCAGTCCTCAGGAACCTCACCCATCCTTCATAAACTCTTGAAAATAATTGCTAATCCCCTAAATACCTAGGAGAATGCTAGTCTCCTGAGAATGCTAGTCTCCTAAGTACTCTAGGAGGAATTTCATCAGATCCTGCTGATTTAAATACTAATTTATCTGAATATTCTTTAACATGTTTTGTCCCTATTTTAGCCATGCTTCATATACATATTTTATACGTTTTGTATAAAAATGTAAATTCTTTTAATCTAGACAGATCCCTGTTCACACCTTTCACCCAGGGTACTTTGACACAAGAAATAACTATGGAGTTTGAGAAAAATTTGGCTACTTTAGTGTTTCAAAGCTAGCAAGACCCTTATTGAAATACCAAGGCCCCCATCCATTAAGCCCAGTCTTCACCACTTACATTTTCTTATGGACACAGGTAAACCTTTATGGTTGCCTTCACACCACTTGTCCGTAGGAAATACTGGTCAACCCTCATTTTTTTTCCAAGGGTGAACAGTACCAACTGCACCCCCATTCTACCATATCTTGGTTGGATGTTTTTTAAAAGATCAGAATATTATAAGGGGTGGAGAATGGACGGGAATATTATTAATAATTATTTTGGAAGTATTCAGAAATGAAGCAGGTACCTCACAAAAAACAAGGAACGAGCAGTGTCCCAAAGAGATATAATCTGAATACAACATGGCAATACTTGAGCATTACTAGTAGTGATTTTAAATAGAGAGAGCGCAAGAGAAATGGGACAGGACAAAGTAACAATAACAGGATTGCATTCTTATGGCTTGGCATGTACATATACTTAAGGTAGGGTAGGTGCACATTCTGCTAATGACATCAGTTTGAGTTGTTTGGTTTAACTTTCCTCCCAGTCACTTCTCATGGGAGAATGTTAAGAGTAATTTACATAAGAACATAAGATCTGCCATACTGAATCAGACTATGGTTCATCTTGCCCAGAATGCTGTCCCTGACAGTGACCCATACCAGAGCTTCAGTGGGAGTTATAGGGTGATCTACTCCTGTTTTCCATTCCTAGCTTCTTGTAATTTGAACTAAATAAGAAAGATCGAATACACAGCATTACACAAACTGAAGTACACTTCTAATTCTCAAATGGAGAGCTATTATCTATATCTCTGAGCTGACAGACTGTGAATTAACAATTACTTACATTTCAGTGTATGCAGTATGGGAATTAATAAGACCATTTGCTCATCTGGGGATATGACTATAATGCAGTGTCCTCCCAGAGATAGCCTCAAGTATTCTTAAATAAATTCTTTCGCTTTCCTCTTTCATTTAGCACAACTGATGTGCAATCAGGATAAAATAAAATCTGTGGTCCTTGGAAAGAAGAGTTTCTCATTTCCCTTGATAGAAGCAAGATCTTGTTCTGAAAATTGCTACAAACTGATGAGCTGTCTGGTTTATCTTTCGGTTTCAACTCTTTGTTCACTGACGTCATCCCTACAGAATCCATTTTCCCATATCTGAAAAGTAGCCTGGCCCTTGAGTGTCCCAAACCATGCAGTGGTACAATTCTAAAATATAATACACTTCAAAAGTAGTAGAGCTCCATCCTGCTTTACTTGTGCACCCCATACTCCTTGGTAAGATTGTCTCCATTGCTCTACAATTTAGCTCTAATCTAAAAGAAAGAAAGAAAGAAAGAAAGAAAGAAAGAAAGAAACCCTTTAAAATGAAAGGGTTATTAACATTATTGAAGGGGGAGTTCTCAGAATGTAACCACATTGTGTAATTTGAACAATGTATTGCACAGGTTCTGAAAAATTATCTTTAGAATACTTTGCAATTCTGAAACTTTTTTGCAATGTAGACTACATCTCGTAGGCACCTGTTGTTCCATTTGCAATCATATAAAATCCGTGTGGCAACTCCAGCAATCTCCTACATGGAAAATTTATATTAGGAAAGTATTTAATATCCCTTAATGCGATTTAGCAGCTGAAAGCAAGAAGGAGAGTTAGCATACCGTAACAAGCCAGATCTCCATGGACCGTACTTTGAAAAACACTGATTTAGAATAATATTTTATAGTTTGAATAATGCGTTTCCACTGGTGCTCTGTGTGGTATGGATGGGGCCTTGTCTTGTGTGAATGGTTTAATTAGCTCCTTCACAATACTAACATCTCACTGAAATCACTGGAACTGCTGCACACTGAATTCAATCGGCATATTTAAGGTCATAAGAGTGCACTGTAAATACTAAAACCTATTTGCTACCTGCCTATCCTATAGAATACAGCAGGGACTGTAGGACCAAGGGGGCCTGTTGAGGAAGGAAGTCTTTCTGAGTCCCTCTCCAGGGGAATGAACATTCAAACCCCACATTTCATGGTCACCCCTTGTTCCGCGCAGACACATGTTGATCTGCTAGAAAACATAGAACCATCTCTGCAGGGTGGCCTCTTCATCAGTGACAGAGCCCAGTGCCCCTCTGATCTATGACCAGCATGGTTCAAGAAGACCTATGCTGCTAGTGCTTCCACACACTATTGCTGCTCCTGGGATCAGCCAAAACATGCATTCAACCTCAAGCTACGTTAACTTGTCAGGAGACTTGGTAATTCCCCAGCAGGGATCCATCTCTCCCAAGCTCTCAACCTTCCATGCCTCCACCCTCTCATGTCAATTCCTAGATGTGTAGTACAGAAGTCTAGTCTACAATAACACTTCTATGCTCATTAAACATTCATGAAACAGTAGACATGTATGCATGGACATGGTGTCTGTACCTCAGTCACCCTCCTCTAAAAATTTGACCCTATGCTACAGGTCCTATATAAACAGAGAGTATTGGGGGGAGGAGTTGTGTTGTTTTCATTAGATCTAAATGACAGAGTTGCATTTAAAACAACATATTTGAAATCTGTCTGCTGCCCTCAAAGAGTGTGTCTACACTTGTGAATTAAGTCGACTTAAGCCTGCTTAAGTCGACTTAATTTAATCTGCATCTACACTACAATTTCCTTAAGTCAACTTCAGCTGCTGCTTAAGTCGACTTAAGGAAATTTAAAGTCAAATATATTAAACCTACTTTAAAGTTGACTTTACTGGCTAAGTCAATTTAGCCAGCGTGGACATGGATTAGACCTAAATCGGCTTTAAATTGACTTAAAGAGCCCCAGGGCTCCCCCACTGACCTCCCTGCCAGGGTAGCTGGCACAGCCAGAGCCTGGCATGCCGACCCACAGGGCAGGACACAGCCCTGCCCACCCCGCTCCTGTACCCTGCCCCTTTCCCTGTCCTGCTCAGCCCTCATTGTACCAGGGTATAATGGGGCAAATGCTGAGCCCCATGTCACTTTGGAAGGGGTGCCCCCCCTGCCACCATAGACCAATCCCAGGTCCACCTAGTCCCTAAAAGTCGACTTAGGCATCCAGTGTGGACACTCCAAGTCGATTTGGCAAGGTCCACTTTAAGTCGACTTAATTTTATAGTGTAGACATGCTAAGTCGACTTATTTGGCCAAGTGTATACAAAGCCAAAGTGACTATGATGATTTTAGTGACTATGATAATTTTAACTCTGTGCTTGCAAGTGGCCAATTAGTGAACTGGTGAATTAGGCATTCACATCTTCACTTCTCTTTCTAACATATGTCAAATTGGGGCCCATATAACCTGACAGAATCTGTTCTTTTAGGGCAGCCATTCCATCCAGAAGGTAATCTATTGTGTATTCTAATTTCAAATGAATATGATATGAACACTCATAATGGTTGCTGTATCTAAAGGTATGGAAAGTAGGATTGGAATGTGCCAGATGTCCCAGTTTTCCTGGAACACTCCTACATTTACATAAATAAACACATACATATACACATCCCGTTGTCAAGAACTATTGTTCCCAGGCCCGCATCTGCGACCCCCGTCTCCACTTGCAGTGGGTAGTTTCTACCCTGGCTAAGCGTGTCTCCAATTCCTGATGATGATGATCCTGTAATGTGGGGGAGAGGACAGAGAGGAAGAGGGAGAAATGGAACAAGTCAAGAAGAAGCAAAACACACTGTTAGCAAGAACAACTTATCTAGAAGGGAAAAGGGGACAAAAAGTGGGGGAATGGAATAGGATGGGGAAGAGAAAGAAAGAAAGTAAAGGGAGGAGAAGTTTGGAAGGTAGGTATGGAAATGATTTAATTAAAGAGAGAGGATGAAGACAGGAAGGAGTGGGTGGAAGGGACAAAGTGAGAAAGAAGGGAAATAAGGAGGAGTGGAAGAAATACTCATAGAGAAGAAAAAGAAAGGAGAGAGAAATAGAGAACAAAAAGTGAGGAAGAAGGGGATATGAAACAAGAATCATAAGAGAAATTCCATCACATGGAGAACAGCAGCTCGCCAGAGTTGTAGATTGCAAATAATTAATGCAAAAAGTTACTTTCCCCTTCTCTCTTCTTTCATGCTGTTCACTGAGTTTTGCACACAACATTATAGGAGTGGTCTGCGTAGGAAGTAGCTAGGGGATCAAATTAAAACTCGGGTATTAAACAGCCCCTCACATTTCAGAAATTTCTATGAACTCCCAGAGTTCTCTCCACAGCCGGTGCATGCAGCTGTGATTGGAACAGCTACACAATCTCATATTTTCTTTCTCGACTCTGCTACATGGGGAAAAGAATTGTAGGTGCAAAGAAAGGCCAGCCAAAATGTGGTGTAGGTGTGCATGGCTCTCAGGCCCTTGTGTTGCCGTTCCTAAGTTCAGCTCTTCCCTTGGGTTTCCAACAGATTTTCTATTCTGTGATTTCCAACATTTGTAATTTTTAAAAAGGATTTTTGTTTTCTTATTCTTAGTTTGATTGCCCCCTTGCTATGAAAAAAACCTAAGGAGGAGACACAGCCCAGTGGAACTGTCACATACTTTCTTCATGGCGTTTCCTGTGCCTCTCCCACTTCTAGTAGGAGAGGTTCCTCATATCACATCACATCAGTGGGAGAAAGATGTGGAGTAGAAACCCAGCAAAGCCTTAGGTGCCATAGGGAAACTCGGTTCCATCCCTGTGGATCTGGGCACATCAGTATAAGGAGCCAGTCACTCCCTTTGGAGCACCATGCTGCCATTGGCCATTTCCTCCTCAGTTTCTAAGCCTACTCCCCAATGAGGGGACTAGCTAATATAGATGGACTATTATTTCCGAGAAACTCAAATCACCATGGGACCATTCTGTAGGGAGCAGAGCCTGCCATCTTGACCAATGAGCTGCAATTCCACTTTGTGCTTGCTAAGGAGTCATAGGAAGCAGGGAATATGAACCTTAGCTACTGCTCCTCCTTTTGCGCACCTCCACCTGGGCTTCCCAGTTACTTTTGTCCAATTTTGTCTTCACTGATGGTATGGGAGCATAAAACTCTCTTGAATGAAAGATATAAATCTTGCATGTAAACATCCAATGAATCAGAACACCAGGAAAAGCCCCCTAATATTGAAAAGCCATCATCAGTAGGGCTTTGTGAAAATAGCAAAGGGTTTTCCACAGTATTCTGCAGAAAATATTTTCCTGCATCATTCTGCCACCTCGCAGTGTCAATTTACCAAAAAATGATTAAGACTTTTAAGGCCAGAAGGAATCATTATGATCATTCAGTCTGATCTCCTCTATAACACAGGCCAAAGAATCTCACCCAGTAATCCCTGTATCAAGTCCTTCACTTCTATTTGAACTGTACCAAGATATCTAATTTTGATTTTAAGATGTCAAGAAAATCTACCACATCCATTATTAATTTTTTTGCATTGGTTACATTATCATCACTGTCAAACATAGGCACCTAAAACAGTCTTATGCCATTTCCCATTGTCATTCACATTTTTCATGTTTGAATATTTCAGTTTTTCTTGATTCCTTTCCGCTTCAAGAAACAGGTCTTTTTAAAGCACAAAGAATATACATTACTGGTCATGACATGTATTTTCTTTGTACATAACAAATGAAATCAGATTACACTAGTTGCACCTAGACGACCATCATTTTTTAGTTCAGAGATCAATTTATATTTATGTATCAGAATGAGATCTAATATAAAGTTACCCTGAGTTGCTTCCAATAATTTCTGTGTAAGAATATTATCAATATTGTTTAGGAACTCCAGTAATGTTTTACTAATGGGAGCATGAAATTTCCAACATATATTGCCCTCATGATGATGCAATTATTCTTTCTACACATTATATCCAGATGTTTAAGAAAGAATTCTTTTTGTTCCCTCATCTGTTTTGGTGGTATATGTAGCACATCTCAACCCATACGTGCAACATCTTGTGTTATCAGTTACTACTCTGAACTGTAAACACTTCATATGTTTCAGCTTAAAAACTGATCTTAATCAAAATAAAATTTTATATTTCTAATTTTGAAAATGAGATCTTTTTGCATGAAAATATGATAATTTTCTGATGGAAAATGGAGCTACTTTCATTTCAAGCCTATCTTCGTATTGAGCTGAGAACTGAAATTTCCTCTGTGTGTGTGTGTAAGTAAAACCAACTTTGCAAACCTGGAGGTTTTCAAATTTCATTTCAAGCTCTCCACATACACCTGGCTCAGAAAGGGGCATCTACCACAAAAGCAAAGTATAAATATGGCCAACCAAAGCAAACAAAGGAATAGATGCAGACTGGTTACTAGTGCGTCAAATTATTTGCTATAAATAGGTTTTCCAACAAATTAAGTCATTTTTATTTCTTTTTCCAAATTGTTTTTGTAAGAGTTCCCCACCATTAAAAATTATTTTATGTCCAGTTTAGTAATCCTTACTCATGCTGGTAAGCACTTACTCATGTGAGAAGTCCCATTAAGTATTCATATGTCAGGGTAGCACAGCTGGATATTTCAAGTACAGTTTGTTAATATACTTCACACTATGGGTTGTTTGCCAGTCATTCACTTTGACTCCTCATGACTGGCTGCCTATGTCATAAAATATTGTATTTGCTCCTTGATTGGATAAAAATGTATAAAAGGAAGACTAGCCAATGATGGATCATATTGTTTCAGTCAGCCTGCCTCTGAATATTTATATTTGTATAAAGAACATAATCCAAATATTCTTGTGCTCAAAACCTCATTTACAGAAATATTCATAAATTGTGATTAAAGGGTCACTTAAATGGCCAAACTAAAGAAATAATTACATTTCAAATGAATATATTGTAAGCCTTGTTTCTGCAGTATTTATAAAGCTCTATTTTCACAGACTTAGTTCTCCTTAGGGAAAAGTAATTAAAAAACCCAAAACTTATTATAACCCAGTATCTGTAAATGTTGATGTATTAATGATACCTTTTCAAAATGCAGTGGGTTTTTTAGGCACTGTTTCCTAGACGCAGAAGAAATATATTATAACCTGATATCTGTAAATTTATTAACGTACATAAAATTCATAAGAGGCACATAAAATCATTTATGGCTAAACTAATAAATGGAGTGAGAGTTAAAATGAGCATGTGGACTGTCATATTTTGCAAGCAAAGACTTGCAGAGCCGTTCAGTGTCAAAACAAATCCTGCCAAACATGATAACTTCTGCCATACTGCAGCCAAATTAGTTAAATAAATGTAGAAAACTGGAATGTAATTTGAGGTGACTAATGCAGAGATATAATACTGCAGTAAGGATGCGTCTCAATAGGGTATTTACTGATCAGGTTGCAAGATAGGAAATAAATGCATGCAACCATACAGATGGCTGAAGACAGACCCCTTTTACTCCAGACACCTGATCTAGAGCTTTGAAAACATTCCGTTTAGAAAAATTCTACTTCCTTCCCATATTGTCTTGAATGTATTGCCTTAACTTTAATGTCATTTTAGTTTATTCATAGATAAAATTTAAACCTGAAATCAGAAAATGGATCCTATTTCTCCAATTCTCACTATTTAGCATTATTATACAGTAGTGCCCAAGGACCACATTCATGATTGGAACCCATTGTGCTGGCTGCGGTACAAAACTACACAATCATAATACAGTCATAGTATTATAGAAATGTAGGGCTGGAAGAGATTATATTGTCTAGCCCCTGGAACTGAGAGAGAACCAAATAAATGTAGATTATCTTTCACAGGTATTTGTTTAATCTGTTCTTTAAAACCTCCAGTAACTTGAATTCTACAACCTCCCTTGGAAACCTTTTTCAGAGCTTAACTACCCTTCTACTTATAAAGTTTTTCCTATCAAACACAAATCTCTCTTGATGCAGATTAAGCCAATTACTTCTTGTCCTACCTTCAGAGGATGTGGAGAACAGTTGATCACCATCATCTTTATAACAGCCCTTAACATATTTGAAGACTGTTATCAGCTCCCGGGATAGTTGCCTGCCACAAAGAACTTATACTGTAATTGATAAACCTTATTCATTCAAGACCCCTATTGAAGTTGTAGGCCCCAGTTAAGCAAAGCATTTAAACATGTGGTGAAGACCAACCGTATTCAGCAAAGCAACTGAGTGTGCATTGTAGTTAGTACTGTGTGGAAGTCCCCCTGAAATCATTATTAAACACATGGCTAAATGCTTTGCTGAGCTGGGGCCTGGTAGATTGCTAAATCAGGGCCACATTCTTCCTCTTTGTGACATCGTCGCACACACTCCAAAAAAGTTATTGTGATTGAATGAAGGGGGAAAAATAATCAGATGAAAAATACAGAACATATAGTCTTTTAATGATAATTGCCTCTAAATTATATTAGTTACAGCATTTTCCATAAGGCATAAGGAATTCTTTAGCATTTCTAAATTTCAGACACATAAGCCAGAGTTTTCAAAAGGACTGAGCACCCACAAGCAGGGCTAGATTATCCACAGAATTTGGTTTCCATGTAGGCATCAAAAGAAGAGGCCAGATTTTCAAAAGAGTGCAGCATGCTGTGTGCTGAGCCCTGCTGAAACGCTGATCACACATGTCAAAGTATCTCTCCTGAAAATCAGGAACTGACAAGCTGGACCATAATGTAGTAGAGTTTATGCAAAACCGTGGCTTTTAAAATCACCGAGGTCTTTGGAAATTTGCTTGAGCAAAGGTCTTTATGAAAACCAGGGCTTGGCTGTGTCTTGCACACACAGCCCCATAGTAAAAGGCAGGAAGAGCAATGCAGGTCTGGCAGTAAAGGAAGACATTCTATCCCCGTAGAGCGCAATTCCACACCAGCAAACTACTTCTGTTCAGAACATATATTCAGAGGGTGCTTACTATAGATTTCATTGTGTCTTAAAAATATGCAATGACTTTTTAAAAAATATCCATATTTCTCTCTCACTGAGTGCTATAAAGATGTGTTGTTTTAAAAAAGGCAGGTAGTGGCAAAAATATCTAGTGCATTTTCTGACATGCTACCTTTTTAATAGGAATCCAACAGAAGTATTTTTTTAACCAAATCTAAATTTTATTTATTCCTATTTATTATTATAATCACATTTCTATAACATGTCCAGTATTTGATTGAAAAGGTCTAAAGTAATAGTACAGTGTTAAGCCCTGGCAGATCTGAAGAGTTTGCAATTATAAAATAAGAAGATACCAAGTCCAAGAGGACCACTAATTTATGAAAAACACTGAAAACATGCAAGAATAAATCTATTTGGACACCAGCGTTGTTTATTTCAGCCTTTGCAAGATTTATTTTTAAAGTACTATTCTTAGAACTGTTTTATAAATTCCATTTGGAGCAGAAGAAACAATTGTATTTGGTTTATGCAGTTCCTGAGTTTCCCAACAAGGCCTAGGGAACAGTGAGCAGGAACTGGCAGATTCGATTACTCAAAGTGGCCACTCATTCTTTATTTTAGTTTGACATAAAACTTGGCACAAACCTATTACTAGCAATATTCATTTATCGCTGTAGTTACTTTTAAACTGCAAATCTGTTTTGCATCTATGGCAAAAATAGAGCCAACATGTACACGGACTGAAGACACATCCAATTATCTGGGCAATTTATTTTATGAACTTATACTGAATTAAAAAGGGAGTGTTACCAGCACCCAGCAAGTGTTCTTTCTCTGCAAGCTGCAAATCAGCAGAAAAAGGCTTCTTGAACTCGCACATTGAAAGATCTGGCTTTATAATATGTTACCTGAATGTGTTCTGGTTAAAACAGGAACTGACAGTCTGATTGATCGCCCCTATTTCTTGCCTTATTGTCACAAATTACTTTCAGAATGCTAGTAATAGCACAGAGTTCAAGTCCTATAAAAGGCATAGCTCCCCAGCTGGGCTTTCACCATCCTAAGTGTTTCTTCTTATTAGCCAGTGGAAATTATTTACTGTTAGAATCCTGGTTTTCCTTTATGAGTGCTGCATGAACACTTAAATCAAGCATACTAGACGACTCCATAGCTCAGAGGATCAGTGCTGAGAATGGGATAAAGAGCCTTTTGCCGCTCAGTTGCTAGATAAAAATTCAGCCACAACAAGGCAATAACTGTTGTGACAATAGGTAACCATTTGGTGGCCTATATAAAATGAATTGGTGGTGTCAATCCCTACCTTAATTTCACAATTGTCTCTTACAAACATTATTAAATGTTGGCAACTATATGTGGATTCCAGCTTCATTTCTCCATGCAACAGGAGAATGCGGGGCCTTGAAGACCTAGGTGGTAGAATCTCCATCTTTGGAGATTTTTAAGGCCTGGTTAGACAAAACCCTGGCTCAGGTGATTTAGTGGGAGTGGTCCTACGTTTTAGCAGGGGGTTAGACTAGATGACCTTGTGAGGTCCCTTCCATCCCTATTATTCTGTGATTCTATGTCCCAGATCATAGAGGCAGTTTGCGGTAGAACTGAGAATGAACTCAATCCCAATCCTGTATTTTACATGCAAGGCTATTGCTCATTCCTGAGATTATAGGGCAAAATTTACCAGCAGCAGCATTACCATCCAGGAGTCTCCAACCAAATATTATATGTATCAGCAGAATTCAGACCATGCAATAGTAAAGCATTGATTTGCATGCTGCTACGACCTGATCCTGCAGCTAGTAAATAACACTATTGCTACCCTATGACATATGGTTAACACAACCCTTTCTATGCATCTCACTGGTGGTTAGCAATGCACAGAGATCAACACAAAGGATCTCTCCTGCCTAGTGGAAGTATATATTAGATCTTCAGCAAGCACCATATTCTTGACTACTTCCTTGAACGGGGGAGGTAACAATTCAGTACGGTCATTGTGAAGACTTTAACTTCAATATGTCAGGATAAATCCTGAAGAGAGTTGATCAGTGGGTTAGGACAGTGGTCTGCAGCTGTGATCCAATGCAGAAATTCTATTTATTCACAAAGATTATAGAATAGTCCAGAGCTAAAGCTTATAATATTTCTTCATCACAGTTCTTTTACTTCTCCCATTGCTACTCACTTCCTGTGTTCTTTTCTAGTACATTCTACATACTCTGACTTGATGCCACATCGCCATCACCAATGTTATCCAGTTATAGTAGGAATCCAGAATTTTGAGAATATTTTACAACTTTTCATCAATTAACAACACAAACTAATTAATAAAAAATAATATTTCCTCTCATATTTGGCTGGACATTAAAGATAGTCAAATCAAGACTAGAAAGAAGATGTTAATGTTTAATGGTGAGGTCAGTTAACTTTCTGGTTGTTTGATGAAAACTCAGAAAGAACTATAACATTTTAAGGTTTTCATTGAAAAGATATAAAAATATCATTTTTTCTTTTGAAAAAGCCCAACATTTTTCACTTTGTTCAAAAATTTTCAAGGAAAGTATTTTTCCATTCTGACCATCTCTATAAACAGCCTTTCAAGGAACATCATGCCTGAGTCAATTTTGCCTGCCTATTGGAGGACTCCTCACAAAGCCGTGAATCTTCTGGACTAAATGTTTGATGGTTCTCATCTAATAAAAATACTTTACCATTCATTTGGGGGATAAAGCTTCTCAGTGACCTGTATTTTTTTTAATACATTTTACTATTAACTAAAGTGAATTCATACACTATACCAGAGGAGGCGGGTTAGTGGTAAAAACATCTAAATTGGAATGTAGATTAGAATACTGAGGCTATGTACACACGATCAGATTAAAGCGCAACAAGGCAATCGCGCTACAAAACTCACGTGACCTTTATTGCGGGACAACGCGTACACACGTTGCTCCCTGCAACGCAACAAAATTACACGCATTATCGCGGTTGAGCGCAATGACTTCTGGGCACCTATCCCATCGTTCCATTTTCCCTGAATCGGCGCTATGAATCATGGGATGAAGGAAAGGAACGCAAAGCGCCATGGGTAAACTCTCAGTTTCCCATGGTGCTTTGTGTTCCCCTAGCGTCTTCCTCGTTGCCAATAGCAACTCGCGCCTATTTTCAACAGTGCAGTGACGCAACGCACCACTTGCAATCAATCGCTACAGCGACAGCATGGATCCTGCTATGATCTCCATTGTCGCCTTCAACATTCTGAATACATCTCGGCTTGTTGCTCAGTACGCAATGAGCTCCGAGTCAGATGAGGACACCGAGGAGCAGGGGCTGATCGATGCCATGCAGAGCAACAGCACCGCGTTGCTCAGCTCCTTCACCGATCATCTGCACACGGTGCAACGCCGTTTCTGGTCGCGAGAGACGAGCACCGAGTGGTGGGATCGCATTGTTATGCAGCTGTGGGATGACGAGCAGTGGGTACAGAACTTTCGAATGCGGAAAGCAACCTTTCTGGAACTGTGTTCAGAGTTAGCCCCTGCCCTGCGACGGAAAGACACCAACATGAGGTCAGCCCTAACTGTGGAGAAGCGTGTTGCGATTGCTGTATGGAAGATGGCGACTCCCGACTGCTATCGGTCCGTTGCAAACCAGTTTGGAGTCGGGAGGACCACCGTCGGATTAGCCCTCTCACAAGTGTGCCAAGCCATCAATCGCATCCTGCTACGGAGGACAGTGACATTGGGCAATGTTCGAGAGATTGTGGACGGCTTTGCTGCCATGGGATTCCCTAACTGCGGGGGAGCCATAGACGGCACACACATCCCTATTTTGGCTCCAGACCATCTCGCGACGGAGTACATAAACAGGAAGGGCTACTTCTCCATGGTGCTGCAAGCACTCGTGGATCACAAGGGTCGTTTCACGGACATCAATGCTGGGTGGTCGGGAAAGGTGCATGATGCCCGCATTTTCAGGAACACTGGTCTGTACCGGAAGCTGCAAGGGGGCACCTTTTTCCCTGATCAAAAAATAACAGTGGGGGAGGTGGAGATGCCCATAGTCATCCTCGGAGACCCAGCATACCCACTGATGCCATGGCTCATGAAACCCTACACCGGGAACCTTGATCGCAGCAAGGAGCGGTTCAATTACCGATTGAGCCGCTGCAGAATGACTGTGGAGTGTGCCTTCGGCCGTTTAAAAGGGCGCTGGCGCTGTTTGTATGGGAGGCTGGACTTGGCGGAGGACAACATCCCTGCCGTGATTGCGTCATGTTGTGTCCTCCATAACATTTGTGAAAGTAGGGGAGAAAAGTTTTCCCCTACGTGGGCTACGGAGGCACAGCGCCTCGAGGAAGCATTCGAGCAGCCAGCCACTAGGAGTATTAGGGTGGCACAAGGAGAAGCTGCTCGCATAAGGGAGGCACTCAGGGAGCATTTCAATGATGCCCTTCCCTAGTTCAGTTCCATGACGCATGAGGTGCACCTTAGGATCATTTCAATAATGTGTATAAATAAATGCATTCTTCAAAGTATTTGTTACTGTTTTTATTGAAACCTGAAAGATGGGGGTGGGGTTACAGGTTGGTGTAGCTCCGGGTCTCGTAAAAGTAGCTTGGGGGGGGGGGACTGGATGTTGTCCTGTACCGGGGTGGAGGGTGGCCTTCAAAGAAATGCTTTGAGGGACTGCGGTGTGTGGGAGGCATACACGGCTGAACTGTCTGGAGTGGAGCCCGGACATTTATCGCCTGGGACTGCAAAGCTATCATGTTCTTTAGCAGTTCTGTTTGCTCCTTCATGACGCTTATCAGTTCGTCCCTGTGTTTCTGCCTCCTCTGCTGGGATTCCTCTCTCCAGGCTCTATTCTCCCTTGCGGATTCTTGTGTTGCTTTCAGCAGGTCGTTAAACATCTCCTCCCTGTTTCTTCGAGAACGCCGCCTAATGTTTCTCATTCGGTCAGCTGGGGTAGACACCGGCCTTGTGAAGCTCAATTCTAATACAAAAATAACAATATAGACATTGTTAACACATAGCATAGATAGCCAATGTAACCTTCCAGTAGCACATTCCACTGGAAGGTACAGGGCGGTCAACACACTACGCTGCGCTGAAGCAGACAAGGTACATTCTAATAGACGGCTTACCGGGTGCTAAGAATCGGAAGAGGGCACACAGATGGAACCCAATATCCCTCTCCTCAGAGTGCCCCTTCCATCTAGAATACATCTCCTACATGCCGCCGGTAGCAGGCCGGGACCGTATGCTGCTGCACTGTGTGCTGCCATGGTTCCCAGGGCTGTGCTTTGCAGCTGGAGAGGCAGAGTGTCCGTCTTTGGGAGCGCAGACACAAACGCTCTCCCATCTAACCTGAGTATTAGGCTCTGGAGGTACATCGAGGAAACCTTTTCTGACCTAAATGCAGATGATTATTTTACAATCACTGCTTGTATTGATGCCCTGCTAATGAATGCAGAGTAAATAGCGTGCAGAGCGGGGACCCGCAAGCACCCCCACCCCAGACAATGATATTTTAGCAGGAGCAGAGCTGAATGAAGGAGAAACTTACCTGAACCCCCCTCTGCCGCCTCAGAGAACAAGCTGCAGTTCAAGCCTTGGGTGGACGTCTCAGCGGGGCTGCTGAAGAGCTCCTGGCTACACGCGGTTGCGCTTTCCTCCGTGTCATCCTCCATCTCCTCCTCCTCCTCCTCCTCAACAACGTCCTCATCCTGCTCGGCTCTGGCAATCACCGGACGAGGAGGGGCTGAAGTGTCCACGGGACTTTTGGCAGTGGTTGTGGGGTCCCCGCTGAGGATGGCTTCTATTTCCTTATAGTACCTGCATGTTGCAGGCGCTGATCCGGAACGGCGGTTTCCCTCCTTCGCTCGGTGATAGGTAATTCTGAGCTCCTTCACCTTTGATCTGCACTGCACTGTGTCTCTATCATGCCCTCTCTCTGACATGGCCCGAGAAATTATGCCAAATGTGTCATAATTCCTCCTGCTGCCGCGTAGCTGCGCCTGCACGGCGGACTCTCCCCAGATGCTGATCAGGTCCAGCACCTCTGCCGTGCTCCAAAGGGGTGCGCGTCTTCCACGGCGGGCCGCCATTGCTACTGATGATCGGAGCACAAACACACTCCACGAGGAAGAGAGCAGGAAGTGAAAGAGACTTGAAATTTGAAAATCCCGGGAATAAGTTCGGGGCAGGGCGGGGACAGTTTCGTCACGGCCACAGAGCGGGTGGGGGGAAGACCAGAGAGGACGACTTGGGAATGCTGGGACAGTTCCGGACTCCAGTCAATGCGCGGTAAGCGTACACACGAGCTCAAACGCGCAATATATGATCCGCAACAGCTGTTACCACTCTCGTCGGAGTGGTTGTTGGATTGCGCGACAACAAGGCACTTAACGCGCAAGAGCCCTGTTGCACGTGTGTACGCCGTTGTTGCTATCGCGCGGTAATGAGCTTTAATGCGCGATAATCTGATCGTGTGTACAAGGCCTGAGAGGGTTGGTTGCTCTTTAGAGGAACACAGAGTGCTCTGAAATGTCTTTCTGTTAAGGTCTGCATCTGCTTGCATGGACAATTTTTATTAACAAGCACATAAGTGGCATGATAAAGATGAAAAACAGTTCAAAATAGAAAATAGGAAGATAAAACAAAGATGTATACGTAAAAAGCAAAAGTTGAAAGAAAGAAAGAAAGAAAGAAAGAAAGAAAGAAAGAAAGAAAGAA
>ML685903.1:7704132-7715843 GCA_007922175.1 Pelusios castaneus
GAAAGAAAGAAAGAAAGAAAGAAAGAAAGAAAGAAAGAAAGAAAGAAAGAAAGAAAGAAAGAAAGAAAGACGTCAAAAGGAGGTGTCACACATTTTACCCATTCAATGGCCCTGCGATCAACCGTGTGGAATCGGGAAAGTCTTGATAGATCAGCATGAGAGGAGCAGCCATTCAATAGGTGTGTCATGTCCTCAACCTCACCACAGCTACACAGAAAACTGTTCCTGTATCCCTAGCTGTTGCTATTTGCCACACACAACACTACCCCACACCTAAATGGCTGAGCTTGCACCAGAAATAGCATGGTAGCTTGAAGCCAAGTTGTTTCTCATTATGCTGAGTGATGAGGCAGGAATTTCTCATCAAAGGTGCAGTTCATTACCATTCTGCTTGCCACCTAATCCAGATTGGTCATCTGCTGGTGAGGCACTTCCTAGATATCTTTGGAAAGTGGCATTTGTGGTATCTCCTGGATTTTGTCAAGGAGGTTCTTTGCTGCAGTATGCCTGTTGGTAGGAGGTGGAATATTAGAGTGAACTGGTAGCCACTTGATGTTTGTTGGTCTGATAGGCCCTATTATTTTTATAATTTCAGTCAGCTATACATCAGCTAACTTTATGTGAAAAGAGTCTAGTCACACAGCTGCACAGTATTCTTCAACTGAGTAATGGAGAGCTAACACCACTGGTTTCTTTAGGAGGCCACTGCTGCTCTTACTCTTCTAAGCTACATTGGTGAAATGGTCTGTGTAGGTAAGTATGCGACCTAGAGTTCTCCTAGAGATATACTGGTTTTGGGTCATGTGTCAGTCATTCAAGAACATGTTGAACTCAAGAATATGTTGAACTCTCATAAAGCACTGATATGTTTGAGATGGAAACATGATGACAGTCTTTGACACATTGGGTTTATGTCTCCTCTTTTTGAAACAGTGCCAATGGCTCATGTCTTCGTTCAGGTTATCATCAACCTTTTTGAGTCTGTCTCTTGAAGCTGGGCAGATGCCATCTGTATATCTGAATGGTCTTGAAATTGTTGGAGGCAAGTCATTTGTAAGTATGTTGGAAAAAGTCAGAGCAAGAACAGATTCATACGCACAGACAATGAAAATACTGTGAAACTTTTAGTCAGGGGAGAGATTTGTTCTGTTAGCTGTGACCAAAATTCTTCCTTTACATATTAGTATGCACCATCCTGAGCTGTATTCTGGTTGTTGAGCTAGCTGCACTTTCCTCTTGGCACATTTCACTCATGACATAATTGCTTGTTGGATATAGCTTGCAAAGTAGTTTGAGATCCTTTAAAATACCTGATATATAAATGTATTGTTTTGTAAGTATTGTTATTTCTAAATTTTCTGAGGGCCTATCATATGCATAATCAGTAAATCAGATAAAGTAACTAGATTTTTAAACATGTGCAAACACAAAGTTCCAACCTAAAGGATTAACAATCAAAAGGCCTAAACCAATATGCAATTATCCTATTTGCAGTGATTTCAAAATGTCTTTTGACCTCAACCCGACCTTTCATGTAAAATCAGATTCAGTAATCATGTTATTTATTGATCGTGGAGCATGTTGGAGAAGGTAGCAGTTTAGGGGCAATGTCCAAAGCTGACGTGTCCTTGGCTTTATGAAGGAAGCAAAAGCTTCATTTTCTCATCCATTAAAATTCCAGAAGTCAATTTATAAATGATAGTTAAGACACTTAAGTAGCTATTATTCCTAAATCTTCTAGTTCTAGAGAACCTCAGTTTTATCGCTTACTTCCTTTAAGATGCGATAAATACAGAGCTGAAGTTGAATCTATTGATTTTTTAGTATTTTACTGCTACACCTACACTTGAAACAAGTAACAGAGAACCACAGCAAGAAGAATTTATGACCTTACAAATGAAGGCAGCATGTGATAAATACTGCAGTATCAGTTGTTCAGGTAAGTAATATATTCTCTTGTAAAACTAGCACTGAAAGCTGAGTTATTTATGAAGTAAAAGAAGTCTGGCTTCTTTAACCTCTCATGCTAATTTACTTTAAGATAACACGGCGATAGACTTGTGTGCCACCTTTTTTTTTTTTTTCTATTTTTAATTGCTATGCCCTCTCTCATTAATGTATCCTATTTCTTCCATTTATCATGTAAAAGGAGTGAATGTTATTTCACCTTCAAAACTGAAATACTGTTTCTTGATATAAGCTGATGATTTTCAACTCCCCTATAAAAAAATAAAAAGGAAATTGCTTTTCTGGCTGCTAGCCATGCTGAAGCTGAGAACATGGCTTTTAGTAAAGGTAAAGCATCCAAATGAATAACTTCCTTTTGAAAGAACAAGAGACTATCTTTGCAGTCATTCAGAACAAGCTACTACTTAGACACTAATGGAAGAAATACAGGAAATAAAGACAACTTCCCATGTGTAGTGTGGCATGCATCATACAAAGCAGAAAACTTTGGTTTCAGCCAATCAACAGTCTGAATCTTATTCATTAAAAGGAGAAAAGGCTCAGGTCCAACTTCTACCTTCACCTCCATCTGTGAATTAAGTGGGATTGCCCATGATTTAACCAAAGATAAAGGCCCCACATGTACAGTGGCCATCTCCGAGCCTTTGTTTGTCTTTTAATCACAGAAGTATAAGGATTTATAGTTGAAAACCCTTTTCTGTTTTGTTAGCATTCCCAACCCTCAAAGCGAACACTAAAACCTTGGAAAATGTCTTTGTCTATTTCCAAAGGTAGGCTATTCCTTTATGATCATTAGATTTTATTACTATTATTAAATAACAGCAAATATGATTATGCACATTCACAATGCATAACATCCTGGTATCTGAGTGCCATTTACATGGTTTACACAGGAAGCAATTAATACTACCTAGATATAGGGAACAAACATACTTCAGCCCCAGCAGCACAACAGCTTTAAGGAAAACTAAGGATCCAGTCCTCCATTGGTTCTACATAGGCATACTCATATGTCCACACACAGCTCCATGGGATCCTTGATACTACTAATTAGGGTCCCAATCCTGCAACTGTTTCTGTGAATCCCTGCACATACACAAAGACCAGCTGGCTTCTGTGCACTTGCACTTTATCCTCTAAATCCACATTTCTAATTTGATCTATCCTGTAAACTCCAAAAGAGATTTAATTAATGGAAATATCACTATGAAAGGTCAGCTGTTGCAGAGCTTCAATACTCTAGCCATTCACTTTCCAGATCAAATTTCACATATAGCTGAGGTCCCAATTATCATATATTTGGTATGCTTATTTCATATTTGCCTGCAAGATTTTTCTGCTGCCTGCATCATCAGTTAGAAAAACTAGTTAGTTGCAGCAGAAAGGGAAAGCCAATCGAATGTGACATATTTGGGGTTGGGAAGGAATTTTCCTCCAGGGCAGATTGGCTTGGGTGCTGGGGGCTTTTTGCCTTCCTCTATAGGATTGGGCATGGCTCACTTGCTGGTTGATTCTCTGTATTTTAAAGTCTTTAAATCATGATTTGAGGACTTTAATAACTCAGTCATAGGTTAGAGGTTCATTACAGGAGTGGGTGGGTGAGGTTTTGTGGCCTGCATTGTGCGGGAGGTCAGACTAGATGATCATATTGGTCCCTTCTGACCTTAGAGTCTATGGCTATGTCTACACTACAAAAAGTTAGGTCGACTTTGTTAAGTCGACTTAATATGGTCGACTTTAAGTCAACTTAAAGTCAACCTTATTAAGTCAACTTAACAAAGTGGTGTCCATGGATGTGGACTAAGTCCACTTTGTTAAGGCGACCTAACTGTCCTTAAGTCGACTTAACAAAGTGGACTTAAGCGTCCACACTGGGCTTAGATAGACCTAAAGAAGGGTTAGGTCAACCTAAGGAGGGTTAGGTTGACCTAGCCAGCGGTTCTTAGTAAGTTGACTTAAGCTTTCATTGTCGACTTTAGGAATTTAAGTCGACAATGAAAGTCTGGTGTAAACATGGAGTAATTTAGGTCGATTTAAGCCTCCTTAAGTAGACCTCAATTGCTAGTGTAGACATAGCTTATGAGTCTATGAGTATGTCACCCCCAGCTGTAGATTTATATCATATTCCTATGCCAAAATTAGGTACATGGATTCATTGTGTAATAGTTACTCTGCCATCACTGATATAGCATCCACATGGCAGTAGCTCCCAAAGGAAGGGACTTATGATATCAACTGAGTATCCTGGGGAAAGGGGCAGAATGTTCTCTGGCAAGTAAAACTAAAGTAAGGGAGAAGCAAAGTGCACATGATCTATACATATTCCTGACATCCTGTCCCATCACAATGGAACCAGGCTAGTTTCTCTTCCTTCAGGGCTCTTTTTATTTGCAGAAAGGAGGTTAATATTTGTATCAGTATCCTAAACATCACTGTCTAGTAAAACATGCTGGTAGTAAATAACTATCTTGAAATTCCAGATATTTCTTTATCAGGGGCAGGAAAAAAAAGTATTCTTCTTTCCTTTCACACCCATGCTCTTATATCAAGAATTGATTTTACAAGTGAAATGCCTATTTTAGGCTTTTGGAGAAGAAGAAGACAGTAGAATTAATACTTTTTTTCATCCTAAGAACCACAGCAAAGATAAGGAGGTGGTGGGGGGGGTGTCTTTGAAAAATATCAGGGTAATAAACTCTACTTAAAACCTATTACATTATTTTAAAACCTTCAGATATGGCCAGCAAGGATTCCAGCCATATGAGCAGATTTAGAAGGCTTTGAAGGGAGTGCCCTTAGGCGTATGTAAATACAACAGTCTAGTCAGAGATGATAACAGTGAAAGTACCTGAGGCAGGTGCCATTCAATTCCTTTGTCACCTAGCAAACAAGAGGCATACTCTGACAGCTGTCTCTGTCTGTAAACTCTGGCACAAGGGCAGAAATACATAGAAAGGGAAAGGAATTTAGGAAGAATGCCAGAAAGCACACTGTCATGTAGCTAATGAAGTAATAAGAGAGATTATGACAGGATCTACAGATTGATAGGGATGTAGAGAATTTGAATAGTGAGAGTTCTTTCTGACTCAGAACCACTCCCTCATCTCACAGACTTTAATGCAAGAAGGGATCATCTATTCTAATCATCTAGAATCTTGCCTTTTCCCCCCTTCTGGAATCCCATAACTTCTGGTTGAGTTACTGAAGTCCTCAATTCAGCATAACATCCCTCTTCAGCAAAGCACTTAAAAATGTGTTTAAAGTTAAGTTTATGCTTAAGTCCTATTTACTTCAATGGGTCTTAAACATCTGTTTAAGTGCTTTGCCGGGTTGGGGTCTTATGCATTTTTTGAGTTTTAAAATTCATCAATTATAGTTTCTCTCTCCCTCTTAGTTATACTCACTGTTCTATTGGAGCTTAGCTATACATTTGGGAGGAGAGGATAGATAGCACCCATAAGATATTTAAATTTCTAAAACATTTCTAAAATCATTTTTCTGTCAAAAATGTGGCATATACAGAATCCATGAGGTATGATGTGACAAAGATTATATTGGGACTCAACTAGAATTACAACTATAATTCATGCCTGGCTTCCTAGCACATGTATTTATTCAAGACTTATGACAATAAAGCCTCTATACCACACAACAGTATCATGACTTATTAAACAGAGAGAAATATTATGTTGTGAAAATTTGGGATTGACAGCCTTATGCCACTATGTAATATTAATTTTAAAATATGCAATTAAATTGTCTTATTTTTTTCTATCATTTGCATTCGTGGACTTCTAATAGTTTGGATGCAGTTTTGTGCAAGAGTTATGCATTATCTTGGCAGATACTTAGTGAAAAAAGTATACATATCATTTATACAATCAACCATAAAAGACAAATCTGTGAGAGCTGTAGGTTCATAAGTTCACAACAAATGTTTTATTACATGAACACATTTGCTTTAAGTTTGCCTAAAACTACAGACAAGTCAGGCTTCTGCCCTAAGTTAAAGCTCCTCTGTGATTTAGAAATAATAAAATTCCATGTCTCATTTGATTGCTGTGGTAGAGACAAACAGGAAGGGGAACTATTCAGATACTTGAAGGATTGAAATATAAATGCACTTGCCAAATCAAAACCTCAACAGACTGGACTATTTTGTCTAAACTTGAACCATAGTGAGATTAATCAATTTAGTGGGATTTGTGTTGCTTGAAATTCACTTTAAACTGAGCTAGTTAATTAATTGGCCCATCCCCTTCCAAACCATTTCCGTATATCAGCATAAACTGGTAATGGATTCTATAAAACTCATTTATCCATTAACACAACAATAAAATACCATAGCAATTTTGACAGCAATTAGCATCCACAGACACAGAGAGAATCCATAAGAATTCTTTCAGTCAGTAAATCAAAACACACATTTTCCAAAATCCCTAACTTGTTTATACTCTCACTCCCCACAATGTGTTTTCCCATATCCTCATAGGATTTCAGTAGCTCCTTCCACCCCATGTACAAATTGACATACATTTGTGTTATTCTCCATTAAATTTCTATAGACTGCTTTGTAAGACCCCTTCATCATTTCTCCTGTACGCACACAATGAGACTTTTGAAATAGTCAGAATATTCACTTCTAAACATGGCATTGCCCATCCCAAAAGGGTGGGAGTGGGCCATCTTAACCATCACCTGGGTGAGGAACAAACGCCTAAACAAATTGAAGGCTATCTAGGGGCTCATAGGACACAGCATGCAATAAGAGTTAGGGGTAGAAGATGCAGAGAGGCCACATAGCACTGTCAATGATATATTTTTGCTCAGTCATCCAGAGTTCATCAGAGGAACTCCACTTCTTTCACGGCTTTGGTACATTCTCATGGAACCCCAGCAGAGCAGAACAAGATGGGATGAAGGGTTTCTGCTTATGCAGGACAAGTAACAATCAGCTCATGAGTTTGAAAGGCTGGCGGGTAGAGGGGAAAAAAATATTTTCACTTGAAAACTAAGTAAATTTGCTGTGGGGAGGATGGGGTATATAAAACACAAACATGAGCTCCCATGACATGAGTTAGTTTGTGAATTATTTTTGAGAGTAGAAATGGACTTGGGTTTGGGAGTTTAAATTTCTTAATAAAATAGAACATATTTTAAATGAAGGATTTAGTCTGATAGTATCCCTTTATAAAAACAAAACTATATTTTTAGGGAATGGAAGCTCATTTGTTTGCCATGATGCATACCTGAACTCAAAGAAAGTAAACTGAAATAAGCAAACTATAATTATTTAGAAGATTAACAATATACTACCTGCCATTGTGTCCCAAATTTCATTCTCATTGGGTCTACACATCCTTAGGACTGAGAAAGAGCCAGGAGAACAACATAAAGAGATCTATATGTTTACATTTACTAAAAGATTGGATATTACAGCCTGCTGCAACCAGAAACAAAATGGGATGCATTAGTAGGAGTGTTGTAAGCAAGACATAAAAAGTAAGTTCTTCTGCTCTACTCCACGCTGATAAGGCCTCAACAGGAGTATTGAGTACAATTCTGGGCACCACATTTCAGGAAAGATGTGGACAAATTGGAGAAAGTCCAGAGAAGAGCAACAAAAATGATAAAACATCTAGAAAACATGATTTATGAGGGAACACAGAAAAAAAATGGTTTGTTTAGTCTGGAGAAGAGACGACCGGGGTATGGGGGACAGGCGACAGTTTTTGAGTACATAAAAGTTTGTTACAAGGAGGAGGGGGGGAAGTCTTCTCTTTAACCTCTGAGAATCGAAGCAATGGACTTAAATTGAAGCCAGGGAGGTTTAGATTGGACATTCAGAAAAACTTCCTAACTATCAGGGTAGTTAAGCACCAGAATAAATTGCTAAGGGAGGTTGTGGAATCTCTATTATTTGGAGATTTTTAAGAGTAGATTAAGCAAACACCTGTCAGGGATGGTCTAGCTAATACTTAGTTCTGCCTTGAGTGCAGGGGATTGGACTAGAAAACCTCTTGAGGTCCCTTCCAGTTCTATGTTTCTATGATTCTATAAAAGTGATCGCTATAGAGATGCAGCTAGTTGCCTCATCTAGATTAAAGGGGCAAAACACAGACAAGCATGCTGGTAAAGTCTCCTATATCTTCATAAACACATATGAAACAGCTCTGTATGACCAAGTAAGCAAAAAGTGAAGGAACTCTTGTGGAAAGTAAGCTAAATTCTCAGGGCTAATAATATACTGCCAAAGATTTCTAGCACTCACACCTTCTAGTATTGTTATTTCTTTGAATTATGTTAATTATGTCATTCTTTCTTATGTTATGTTGATTACACAAGGAGTGAAATTCCTTTTGGGTATTGGCGACTCTCTCACGCTACTACATAAGGGTTCTGTTCTGCATCGATAACCATTTGTATATTGAGAAAATTCAGTTTAAGTCAAGAGTGCTGAACAGGGCCTGAGCTACTTATCAATATCCTCAGCAGCAGGAGCAGTTGCACAGAATACAGCATAAAGGATGATTTATAGATGGAGACTGATAATAGGGGAAATCTTCCTCAGTCCAACATCTGCTTTAAATACACAATGGGATGACAGAGATTCTACAGCTGTTGCTATTGCTATAATTGTCTCTGCCCCGTTTTGCCATTCTTTATCACAACAGGCCCAGGCTATTTCAATCTCCATTTGCAGGCTGAGTTATGTGGGAGAAGGGAAATTGTCCTTTGCCACATTTTCTGTATGCACAACATGCCTTACACATCTTTAGCTTAGTGTATATCCTCCTCCAGCATGTGCCTGGGATGCTGTTGTTTATTTGCAGACTGCAGAGGCAGAAGAGGCCCTAAGAAGGGAGACACCACAGGGACAGCAATGTCACCCCACTCATCCTGGAGTTCACGGGCCAAAAATAAACAGAGGCTAACAAAATGGAGAAAGTAATCTATATGCAGGGATAGGAGAAAGGTAAAATGCATCAGAAGAGTGACAGTTGGGGACAACTAACAGAGGGTATGTCTACACTGGCAACTTAGGTCGATTTAGGGATGCTTAAGTCAACCTACATAAAGCCACGTCTACACTGGGCTTTTATTAAGTCGATTTAAGCACTTTATTAAGTCGACTTAATAACACCACCTCTGAAGGTCTACTTAAACCTTAAGTCGACTCAAAGCCAGTATGGCTGGGGAATAGTGCTAAGTCGACCTTATTAAGTCGACTTAAAGCCAGTGTGGATGACTATGTCTACTGCTAAGTCAACTTAAAGTGTAGCCACTCTGTTAAATCGACTCCACAAGGTCGACTTCAAGTAGACCTTGTTAAGTCAACTTAACAGAGTCGACTTAACTTTACAAGTGTAGACATAGCCAGAGAACCTTAGGGCAAGGGGCTGTAGTTGGGTTGGTGAGAATCAGTCCTCCACATTGATGTACTGAAGTCACACGAAACATACATTCTCAACGCTACCAATGTAGCTATCACACAATTCTGTTTGAAGGAAATATGTGTAAAAGAAACTAAACAGATGAGATGACAAATAGGGGACAGGATTGCTTTCTTGGTCACTCCCCTAAGCTGCAGAAAAGGAAGCATTTCAGAATACAATCAGTCTTTTCTACCCAGTTATGAATGTCACAATCTAGCTGCAGAAGGGAGCTGCTGCCTAAGGACACAGGTGGAATGCATTGCTGCAGGGCTATAAAACCAGTGGAGGTTCCTTGCTGCAGTTCAGGAGATGGGAAATCAGCTCTCCCCTTCCACCCTACAGCTGTAGCAGGGAGCATGGTAGAGTGTTCCGCCTGGACCCATAGGCACTGGTGTCCCTGCTGGAGCCAGAGGGAATGGTGGTCAGCACTCCCCTCCTCAGGCTCCAACAGAGAGCAAAGTGCTCTGCCTCAGTAGCCTGAGTGAGAGGAGAACTGGTCTTTCATGCCCCTGGATGCAGAAGGGAGTCACTGCCTAGGGACCCATGGAGACCTCACAGAGCTATAGGACACAAGGGGTTTCACTGCTACAGCCAGCGGGACAGGAAATCAGTGAGGATGTTCCCACTGAACTACTTCTGTCTGTCTGCAGTAGGGGGAAGAAGGGTTGCTGTCGGAGACTGGTGGCCCTTCAGGGTTGTAAAAATTATATCTGTGGCCCTCAAGCCATTTCAGAAGCACTGATCTAGAGCATTCTGAGCTCTTTTAACACCATGCCCACATGACACATTCCTTCAGGTCCTAAATAATAAGACACCTCTATGACTTGATCTTTCTTTTCACTATGAAGGAAAAAAAAACCATAATGTCCTCTCATGGCTGCAAGTCTCTAAAAACGTGCTTTTAGCTATAGAGAACAAAATATTTTTTCTTTAAAAGTGCTCCGCCCATCAAGTGCCTTTCTTATTTAACATACAAGTCTATACTGATCTGGTTGCTTTTTAATACAAAGAGATCCTCCTTCATCTAAATCAGCATGTGAATACTATGTTGCTGTCTTACTGATATCAGAAATAACATAAATTAAAAAGGGTTTTGTTAAATACTAGATTAAATGGTCTGGGGAAATGGAGGAAAGTTTGTGGAAGATGTGCCTCTTAACAACATGGGAGGAGTCTTGCTGCTTTCCAATATGTTATTACCTTGGGAACTCTACCTTTTGGATATCTCTTGAGCAAAAAGTTGTTGGGGATTTTGTTGCTATTTGTTTGTTTGTTTGTTTGTTTGTTTGATTGATTGATTGATTGATTGATTGATTGATTGATTGATTGATTTTTTTGAGTGCTTGTTGCTTTACTTGTCCTTTCCCTCCGGCTTACATAAGGAAATTCTAATAAATGCCATACCTCTTCAGTCTATGATGTCAATATGCCAAAATTACCATACATATGATGGATTATTAAGAAACATTCAACAATGTGCTGTGTTTCATTTTTAGTTGAGCTTCATGTGTTTACTTTCCCTTTAGTCTCTGGAGAAGAGTGACATTGTGTATTCTGTTGCAGAAACTAACATGGATGGCTGCCCTCTTTGGGATGAGGTCCATTTCTATTGCTGTAAATGAAGGATTGACATGTGGCATCTATCCATATTTAGTTAAGGATTTGGGATGTCACAGGCTTTAAGACTTGCTCTCCCACAAATTCTCTGCCAAAATCCTACTTAATGCCTAGTATCACATCAGTTTCTTTGGAGTTTCATGACTATACAGGGAATAAATTCTTCTGGAAGTAGCAAATGCACAAATGAAGAAGATATTCTGCTTTTCTGCAACCATATTCAAATTTCTTACATAAATGCGCCCACACCTAAATCTGTCTCATCTTGTTGATGTGCATGTAAAATTCACACCCTGACTTTTGTAAATGCAACCCAGCCATGAAAGAAGTTTGTTCATGAGTCATAGCCTTACAAACATTGAGGTAATTGTGAAAGCATCTCTTCTTAGTTTCTAATTAGGGTATTAAGTCTTGATACCCTGAATTAAGCTTGAGAACAAAATTCTAAAGTTGTTTTAAAAAAAACATTCAATAGAGTTTAATCTTGTAGGTAAGAAGAGGCAAAACAAATGCATTCCTTATTTCAACAGATATTAAAAATAATTAGCTCACCTTTTTGGGCAATGACAGGTGGTGCTGTTGAGATTGCAGTAGAGAGCATCTAAGAAGGATTGAAAGGGAGATAGATACATCATCTGCACAGACGCCAACAGATCAACCAATATAATCACAAGTATAGTTTCTGGGCCA
>ML685903.1:7717610-7729701 GCA_007922175.1 Pelusios castaneus
TTAGTTAGTTAGTTAGTTAGTTAGTTAGTTAGTTAGTTAGTTAGTTAAAGTTTTCTCAGGCTTTAAATTAGCTCCTATATATTTTCTATAGCTTTTTAGCCCACTAAATTCTCCTAAATTCTCTACTTCCTGCTCAAGAATTGAGGAGCCTGGACTATCAGACTCCTTTAGCATGCCAGGGCCAAAAGTGGTCCTTTGCCTCTTACCACTAGGTTATGAAGGAAGGATATGAGTATGTTAATCTATAGTATGTTGTACCACATGTACCTCTAGAACAATATTGTTTCCTTTGTAATTCTGACTGATTACTTTTCCATTTGATTATTATTCCATTTATCTCACTAAAAACCTTTAAGACTGCATTTTGTTCTTAATGTGAGTGTTCTTGTCATACATCCCAAGGATCTTTCCAAAACTCTGTATGGCCAGATTCTGGGACAAGAACCTTATTATGTTCTGATCATATGAATTGCCAACCCTATAATCTATATTTTGTATATATTAATATTAATCCTCTAAAATCAGGCAACAGACTGGTAAGGGTCATATGATGTTCAGGACTCACTTGCTGGGGCAGAGGGAGGAGCAGACCCTAACCCCACTCTACTGCACACTCACTTTCACTAGGATTTGGCATCCCTACTCTCTGCTTAGCAAGTGACGTTTAGACCGACTTCCTCAATCCAGGCATGCTAAGCAATTCAGCTGTCCTCTACTCATACATTAAGGATAATAGCATTTCATTACCCCTGCATTCAATGCTCAAGTAAATTATAACTCACAACCAGCCAAAATTCATTGATCACTTTGGTAAAGCAGTGGTGTCTGCTGAATTCTTAGGCAGAGGTGGTGTGTTTATGCAAATATAGTGTTCACTCCAGAAGTCTTTTTTCCTACTTTGTCTCTAGATGTCAGGGGATAGCTCATTCAGATCATGACTTACTCAAGTTTAGGCAGTATGCAAAGCAGCGTTCATATGTTCTCAGAGTGTCAATTAATTTTATTACAAATACAGCAAAGAAAAAAAAATCAGAAAATAGTGCCAAATAGCAGTGAGGAGTTTCTTTAAAGGATACCCTCCCTTCCAAACCCAGCCCATATAAATGCATGTGATTGTGTAGAAAGATCAGTCTTGGCATACATAATTGGTATTGCAGGAATCTGGTGTGCTAATGTTTCACTGTGTATAACTCAGCTAGCCAGACATAGCCAGATTTTTAATCTAGATGCTGTCTAAACATGGTTAATCATGGAAGATTTCCCAATACAGTATATCGGCATGCCGTATGAATAATGAAATATTTCTTTAATTATGTTCAAAAGTCCTAAATGACAGAGTTTTTAAGCAGCCTCTTCTGCAATTGATCCCATTGCCATTGTGGTCAAAAGAAAGATTCTCATTGATTTCATCTGGAGTTGGATTGGGTCCCATAAAACACTATTGCATGATGGCTCCCAGTTTCATTAAAACAAGGGGGCAGTCCTGTGGCACCTTAAAGACTAACAAATTTATTTGGGCAAAAGCTTTTATGGGCTAAAACCCATTTCATCAGTTGCTTCATTTTGCTGAAACAAACTAACAAGGCTACCCCTTTGGAACTTGATACCATGCAAGTTTCATTGAAGTCTTTCCTCATTACATGAAAAATATTTGACTCATAGCTCATATTTTCAGGAAGTTGTTCTAAGGAAAAGTACACTCCCTCCACACCAAGAAAATAGAAGAAATTATGGATTGATGCGAGTAGCTTGTCCAGCCTTCAGAAGCAGGGACCCAGTTAGATACATAAGAATCTTACTGACTTCAGTGAGAGTTGACAAGAGCCAGCCTTAGCACTTTCACATGGGCCTGCAAACATCACCCTATACATCATGTGCTTCTATTCACACAGCTGACCTAAGGTTTTTTGGAAGATCAGTAAGATAAAATTCCCTCTCTACCATCATTATTAGCCTTCTGCTGCAGAAAAGGATTACAACTATTGGTTCCAGTCAACTCTAAAAGTTAGTTTGTAATAGTTTATGCTTTCAAGGCTATCTTCACAGGAAAAAGGATGTGACACTTATTTTTCATTTTTCAAATTAAAACTTGTGTTCTCCTATGCATTCCCAAGCACCTTGTCTGCCACTGGCTCTCTACCACAGGACGCTGTACACAAACCAATTGTAGCACTGGATCTCTTGTTTCTCCAAATTAAGGAAGTTATTTGCTGGGGAAAAAGAGGCCAAAGGCCAGATGAGTTGTTTGTACATATCTGAAAACAAAATTGGCCCTCACATATAAACTTCTTTATTTAATTGATTGAGGCAGAGACATCAAGCCCCATGTGGTTTCATCCATTCCCACATATTTGAGTTGAGTGTAGAAGAGAAGCCAAAATTAAACTTATTTACATTTTTTGTACCATTTATGTACTTTAAAAAACAAATCCATCAAAGGATTGTAAGTGTCAAAAGGCTTTGTTTTGCACTTGAAATATCTTTTTGCAGCAATTCAAATCATGCCTTTGCCATTCTGTTAGAATTCCTTTGTGAGGTCACTGTAGTACGAAAAAAAATCACATTCAGTCAGAATATAAGATGTCAGCACATACAGCAGCCAACATAAAGACCACATTAATTTTAAAAATCAGGTATATTAATAATATACACTACTTAAAAATAAGAGAAAGAATGCAAAAAGAAGCCTTATCTGGAATTTATACATACAATTTATCATGATGTGGAGACTATGAGAAATATGGCTATTAGTTGTTTCTGCAAAGATATTAAGGTTTCTTGCCTGTAACAGGAGGTTCTTTGAGATGTGTGATCCTAACTATATTTTGCTGACTTACAGGCAATGAAGATTGGAACTTGGCAAATGGCCATCACATGTGTGTATCAGGCCATGCAACTGAGGAGGAAAAGACAAGTTCTGTCTGAAACTCAAGTTCTGATGATGACCTATGAATGAACATGCCCATGGCCTGGAAACTGTGGAAGGGTCCAGTGTCAGCCCTATGAAGTTTATGGACTTCACAGGGGGTCAATGTGGCTTTCTCATGATTGATTCAGACACTTAGGGAAGGTAGTAGATTGAGCAGGAATTGGATCGCCTGTTGGTTTTCTTCATAGTATCTGCCTGTAGGAAGCCAATTATTGAAATACAGGAAGATGGTGAATCCCTTTCTTCTCATCCAAGCTTCCACCAATAAAAAACTTCTATAAAGAATCTGGGTGCTTTGACTAGCACAAAGTGGAGGGATCTGAATTGATAATTATCTTGAGCAAAGAGGAACCTGAGGAATATAGTGTGAGATGAGTGAATGTCTATGTGAAAATGTGCATCTTTCATGTTGAGAACCATGAATCGTGTGGCCTCCTATAGGAAAGGAATTATTGAAGCCAAAGAGATCATGCAGAATTTTTGCTTTTGTATTAATATATTTTCTCGATATATTCTGGAGGCTGAGGCTTAGCTTTCATCCCCTGTTCTTTTGGGAGATTAGGTAATAAGGTGAGTAAAATCCCATCTCTTGATGTTGAGGTGGAACCCTTTCTATGGTTCATAGAATCACAGAATCATAGGCTGGGAAGGGACCTTATGAGGTCATCTAGTCCATCCCCCTGCTAAAAGCAGGACCACTCCCAATAAATCATCCCAGCCAGGGTATTGTCCAACCAGACCTTAAATATCTCCAAAGACGGAGATTCCACCACCTCCCTAGGTAAACCATTCCAATGCTTCACCACCCTCCTATTGAGAAAGTTTTTTCTAATATCCAACCTCGACATCCCCAGCTACAACTTTAAACCATTGCTCCTTGTTCCGTCCTCTGTTACTACTGACAACAGCCTAGCTCCCTCCTCTTTGGAGCACCCCTTCAAGTAGTTGAAGGTTGCTATCAAATCTCCCCTCAGTCTTCTCTTCTGCAGATTAAATAAGTCTAATTCCTTCAGTCTCTCCTTGTACGTCATGTGCCCCAGCCCTTTAATCATTTTCGCTGGCCTCCGCTGGACTCCTTCTAATCTGTCAACATCCTTTCTGTAGTGGGGAGCCCAAAACTGGACACAGTATTCCAGATGCGGCCTCACCAGTGCTGAATAGAGGGGAATAATCACATCCCTCGATCTGCTGGCAACGCTCCTACTGATGCAGCCTTTGGCCTTTTTGGCAAAAAGAGTGCACCGTTGACTCATATCCAGCTTCCCGTCAGAGTGGTTCCTATACCAATTCTGGGTGTCTAAGTTATGCTACCCACAGACACCAATAATGCCAGTAGAAGGATCAAGAGGTGGAGGAGGGACCCTGGCATGGGGGACCTCGCATCCCTTTGCCAATCGTGTCTGACAGGAGGCCAGGCCCCGATCTTCTGGGCTTCCATCTAGGGCTGTCTCTGCTTGGTACTGCAGAGACTCCTGAGAAACTTTTGACTCACTGGAAGAAAATGCTGGATTCCATGCTACCACTGGCATTGATGGTACAGGTGGCTGTGTAGTGAGGCTGACGGGTGGGATGGGAGAACTTCTGTCTCCTCAGGATAGCCTCTTCTTCTGGAATAACAATATCCCAGAAAAGAGACGGTCCTTATAGTGAGTGAATGAGGATAGGGGAAAGCAAAAATGTCCTGCAGGGAGACATAGGTCTCAGACCACCCTGAGTGTGGGGAGAGTCCATGGTAGAGCCATCAGATCCAAAGTTTCCTTGGTCACAGAGGAAGTCAGATCCATCTGGGCCAAGATGCTAGAGGAATCATGTCAGCTATAGATGTGGAAGGGAGCGCCAGAGGCTGTTTGTCATTGACCTTGGCCCTCAGAACCAGTGTTGGAATCAATGAATCCATACCCTTACATGCCACTTTCTATTGCCAAGAAAATTTATTTGGGCATAAGTCTTTAGCAGCTGTGTGTGCAGGCTCTCCTGACTTTGAAGGAGTTGGGACAGTCTTCAATGAAGACGGTTGGTCCCTATGCCTATGGAAGTGCCCCATCCCCTCAAAGGAAGCCTTTCCTTTAGGCTCAGAAGTCTTTGCTTCTGTTCCTGAGTTTGTGCTTGTATTGCCTTAGACTTAGAAGTCTTAGCTTCTGTTCCTGAGTTTGTGCTTCTACTGCCAGCTAAATGAGGTTGATATATTGAGTGAGGGACACTGGGTCCAATCTGACTGGGGTTACATTACCTTCTTCATCAGGTGTTTCTTAAGTTTGAGATCCCATACATTATGAATTCTGGGAGAAAAGGAACAGCAAATGTTGTACTTGGCTGAGATGTAAGCTCACGCAGGTGGCAGCAGAAGTGTTGATGTTAGATATTCATAGAAAAGAAGCAAGGACAGGAAACACGATTTCTAAACCCCAGGCCCCTGGGAATAATCCCAGCCTTCTTGGGGGGGAAAAAGGGAAAACAACTAAGTACACTGTGCTAGAAAAATATTAAAACTATTTACAATATATTTTCAGAAATGATGCAGTACAAAGTCGCCGAGGACACTGAAGACACAGACTCTGATCATTTAGCAGAAAGAAGGAACTGGAGAGGCATCCGCCCTCACCATCTTTTATGCCCTTGGTTCAAAGCATGAGGAGAGCTACAGTACAAGTGCAGACCAAGAGACAATGAAAAAAAAATTCCAGACTCAGGCACTTGGTGCACATGCATACCCCACAGGTGGGATAAATATAAGGACCATCTGTTGAAGAAGAACAGAACTGTTTATTCTACAATTTATTAGTGAGATGAGTGAGTTTTATGGGCTAAATTCTGAAATCCTTGCTCCTTCTGTATCTACGTGGAAAGTATTCAATGTCTGTGGAAGAGAATAGTTCCATCACCCTTTCCTTGGTGTCATGGAAACCCCTCTGCAATCGTTCCAGGCAGTTCCAGCTTCTGCAGTTGAAGAGACCAGGCTGGGCAGAACAGCAGACAAATGAGCCTGAAAATGTTAAGAGTTCTCATATGGAAAAACATGTCTGGGATCCACGAGGTCTGGGGAAGCACAACGCATGGTGGGTATTGCACAAGGGGTCAGAGTGGAATGGATTTTGGTGGTGAGTATGTAATTGGGGAGGGTGGGTTGAAGAAGGAGGAAATTTCATACACATTGCCAGCTGAGGGAGAACAGTTCTGAGAGATCCCCTTGTTGCAATGTTGGCAGGACATCTCTGGGTAATCCCTAGCCAGTGGAATTTTGCTAGAAGCCACAAAAAGAGATTGGCCCAGGATGAAGTAACCATTACCCACAGTGAACTCTCTGCTCTCCTGCTCTCCCCAGAAATAAGCAGAGACTATAAGATGCAAGTGGCATCCTCCTTCCCCACAAATTTGGGTTGTGAGTAGAAGAGAAACCCTAAACTCCCCCAAACAGAGGCACTGTCCAGGCAAGAGATTTACCCTATGGAGGATTTAGAGTAAGAGTTGGAGAGATCAGCTAGTTCCCTCAGACTGCTCCTCACAACCCACGCTGAATGGCACAAGGAAAGTCATCAGACTAGTCTTTTGAGCTGTGGATAGTCTTTACTTCACTGACTGACTGTCTGCACCCTTCCTCCTCCAGCCCATTTCCCTCACAGTCCCTTCCTTCACTAACTTCCCTCTGCCTTCTGAGCCTAATCCAAAGCCCACTGAAGTCAATGGAAAAACTACCACTGACTTTTCTTTTCTTTCCTTTATTACTCCCTTGTTCTTGTTCTTATTAACTTATCCTTCCATTCATATTTTCTCCTCTGCCCCCATAACATGTGGAAGGGAATCCAAAACTTCGTACTCACCTGATATTTACCGACGACCATCCTAATCATTTTGCTTCTCTGGCATATACCTTTCCCCCACCTTTTAATCTGTCCAGTCTAAATTTTTAACTGTCTTCCTAGATGTTTTAGAGCATCTATCGCAACGTGACCTTTTATCTTGTTTAGAGCCTTCAGGTATGTCACAATACAGAATAAGAAGTAATAATCTCCAGCGTACCTGAACTATCGCTTGGGCACTCTAGGCTGGTGGGACCCATATTTGTGCACGTTATTCTTAGAAGAACCACATTTAGAAGGCCTCAAAGGATGATGTCATCTCTAATACTTGTAAATGCCTGAAACCCCGTCATTTCCAACATTTCTTCTTTCAGAGATGCCACTCTTAGAAATGATGAAAGGCAGCTTGATAGTAATGATTACAGAGATAGAAGTAGGCCACAGAGTTATCAATTATGGACCTTCAAATCATTATTTTTGAAGACTCCCTAACTTTGTTACCCAGATCTAATTAAAAAGTATTCTGTTTATACCAATTTCTTTTACAGTTCTAGTTTTCAAGATGATTTTTCATTTTAATTCCCAAGACCTTTTGCTTTCATGTCACACATCCATTCTTTAAAAGAGAGAAAAACAAAAAGCCTGTCACATATCTGGTAATGTATTGTTGTCTTTATAGTTCTTTTGAGAAACTGGTGTTATGTACTGAGACAAATTCTTTGCCATTAGTGGCCTTGTGTATCAACAACTTGGCACTCTCTTATAAAGCAATAAGTCTAGAATACTGAGGAATTCTTAGAAACTTGCCTCTTTGACCAAACATGGGCAAAGGAGAACTTGTATCAGAACGTAATAACAATATAAAACATTCTGTAAGTAGCTTTTTTACTGTATCATGAATCAATCAAGAACTTTACTACAAGACTATATTTTGGCACAGAAGCTTACCATTTGTTTTTCTTGTTCTCTTCATTTTCTTTCAAGATGGATCTTTTTTAGTTATCTTCTTTTTTTGCTCTCTTTTTTAGATCCTAAACAGAAATAAATGTGGTTTTCCACATTACATATGTCTATAAACATTAGAATTTGTTTCCATATGTGTCTGTTGGATTGTATAAAGGACTGGGAGGGTAGAATTTATACTTGTTTTGCCTTCCTTTCCTTAAAAAGGAAAGATGTATTGGTTTGCCAGTGAAATTCAGTGTAAATCAGGAAACATTATGGATAGAATGTTTTTCAGTGTTTCTCAAGTTGTATAAGGGGAAGTTAAATTGCATATTTTAATTTATCTTTGAAATAGGTAAGGAGAATGAAATATTATGTCATCATGATCTAAAACTTGTTGTCTATCATCCTGTTTTTGTATCTGTTCTTCAAATTCTGTGCTTCTTAAGTGCTTTTTGGTTATTGGATTTTTGTTTGTTTGTTTGTTTGTTTGTGTTTTTGCATGATGGTCCAATGCCATCATAGCACAGCATGATACATCATGTTGCACAGGAAATTCAAAATGACAATACTGCAGATGAAACACATGGTGGTTATAAAACCACACACACACACACACACAATTAAATTAATTAAATTTAATTTTAAAAAAAACACCAGCTTAGCACTACGATACCTCCCAGCATAAGATTAATTTATTATTAATTAATTTTGGAAAGCAATGTCATCTAGAAGAATAAATACAGACTTGAGAGTCTAAAGTTCCTGAAAGCTAATCCTTGGTATCGCACTTATTTTCTGTACAGCCTTAGGCAAGTGACAATGTTTCTGCTCATAAGGACCTAACAGGCCTGTTACAGAGGAGGCCCCATACAGTGATGTCTCTTGTAGACCTTACTTCTGTTCTTTCCATTTTAAATGTATATGGTTGCTTTTTTGTTTGGAAACACATAACTCATACGAGTTAAACACATTTTCTTAAGCCTCTTGATACCGCTATCCTTATGACAATAGCAAGATCACCTTCTAATCTGTAAAGGTCCTAATAACCAAGAAAAACAGTGGAATAGTTTAGTTAACAAAGAAGAATAGATGATGTAAATAGTGCAGAAGCATCTGGAGTTGTTATTCAGCTGCTGAGGTATAAAAGTATTTCACAACCTTGAAAGACAGTCACATAATCTAAATAGCAATTTAATCAATTTTGATGCACCATGCTTTTGATAGTCAAAGTCAAAAGTGCCTGTTTTCTTACTATTTCTATTCAACATTATTCTATAATGTAGGGTGCATATTAGCACAGACAGAATAAACTATAAATGATGTCCTGCTGTTTAGGTAATTATTAAAATGAGTCACATTCAAAAATGATTTGGTGTAAGTTACAGATGGGTATGTCCCCATTGAAAGATCTTTTTTCTGACCTCCTACTGTCATATTAGTGGAACGCAGACCCAGTGATACGGGCAGAGTTATGCTCAACAGTCAGCATGAGCCAACTCTCAATAGCCTATTCACTGTTTAACAAATCACAGCTTCAAAGAGAGACTGCAGAACTCGAACTTATATGCAAATTTGACTCAGTTGTCTTGGGGTTAAACAGGGACTATGGATTTTTCTCGCATTACAACAAGTGATTTGACCTCCCCCTCCTCTATGTGCTGTTCCCCAGTGTTTTGAATCCTAACACCTATTTTGATTTGCTGTTACAGCCTGACCTGATGCTATGTCATACACTCCCCTGCATTTGATTTCCTCCCACTCTGTAACTTTCCTATCTTCAAAGCGGGACGAAGTGGGATTTTCTCCCACGAAAGCTCATGCGATAAATAAATCTGTTAGTCTTTAAAAGTGCCACAGGACTCTGTTGTCTTTCTACAATAGACTAACACGGCTACCCCTTTGGAATTTGACTGTTTACTCAGTCCTTGTTCATGCAAAACTCTCATTGAACTCAATGGGCCATATCATAATTGCAGTGATCAGCTGCTCTGGAACTCAGCCAGAGCTCAGTGGCCCAGCTAAGCTCTGTACTCAGAATGGGTGCGTCTACACTTGTAAATTAAATCGACTTAAGCTTGCTTAAACAAGTTGCTTAAGTTGACTTAAGGAAAATAAAGTCGACTTAAGGAAAATTAAGTGTAGACATAGCCAAAGTTACTCCATTTCTGATTGGAGAAGTCTTCTCAGAAGTGATTGTAGAGCCTTTCTATGTAAGCCCTGCTCTGGGAATGACAGACAAATCCATGAAGAGGTAAGAACACCCCCTGCTCAGAGGAACCCCCAAAAGGTCCTAGTTTACCTCAGGACTTGGAATGAGTCCTCCCCATCTTGAGACTCTGGTATCCCACTATCCTGATTGCTCTGCACAAATTATTGCAGCTCCAAAGCGGCAGCCACCTCAGTAATCTCTCTTCAGTACAACAGAGAGGTAGAACCCAAGAGAGTCAGTAGAGGGGATGAAAGTTCATTAATATGAGCTGTCAGCCTTCTTCTAGGTCACTGTAAGAACACGACATGAAGCATCTAAGGCAAAGAAACTTCTTTAACATCCTATGAAGGAGTTGCCATACATATTAGGAACAGCTTATCAATGGGCAAACTAAAGGGATAAATGGCATGTCCAGAAATAGAATCCAAAAGACCTGACTTCCAGTCTCCTCCTTTGATTATAATATTACTTACACTCCTTTATTTACTTCAATGGCCTCAGTCTAATTTTAATGAACTATAATATTTTAAATTCCTCTCTAATTGGAGCCTTTCATAATTTCATTTGTTTATACAAGGCCTGTTTCTACCTTCATTCAAATCTACAAATGACTACAATGGAAGCAAGATTGGGTCCACAATGATGTGTTCTAGAAAAGAAAGACCCTATTCTGGAAAATTATAATCGCTGCAAAGCTACTTCCAAGTATTTTAACATTAGCTTTTCAGCTGCAGTCTTGACAACTAGAAGTAGTTTTTTCCTGTTTGAAATACACTATTTTTTTCTAAACAATGTAAATAAAGATCTGTAGGTTTTTTTCAATGTTATTGAAAGAAAATAAGAAAGGAAAGAAGAAAAACAATACAGGACTTGCTCCCACTCAATGAATTATATAAGGCTTTCAAATAACTGAAACAAACAAAAACATAAATGAAATAAATAAATAGTTATTTCAAATTTTTAAAAAATGATAAACCATTTTGACTTGGGACATCCTCTTCAAAAGTCCAGTTTTCATATAACTTAGATGAAAAGGAAGTATATATAATTTCTTGGAATTAGTATACAGATACAACATTCTTATTACAGGCTTAAAGATGTGCAGGTCAGGTAACAGAATAAGACACTTGGGGCCAGGTTACCTGGCCTTCTCTGCTCTTCCAATTTTGCCTCAATCAGAAAGCAGCCAGATCACCCCTCAGGGTGGATATACTGGAGTGGGAGAGTCCCCAGGGGGTGCAAAGTAAAGGGTTCTTATATCAGAACTCTACAGCTTGCAGTATAAAGAGTGTGAAGGCGTGCATTGGAAGGATAGCCAGAACACGCTGTACTCTAGCTATTTGTGACTGGCAGATTTGGGGGAGGGAAGTAGCCAGTCAGCATACACTGAAACAAATAATTTTTTAAATTTTTTTTTAGCAGGACTGAGACTAGTTTAGCACCAATCTCAGGGTCAGGAAGCTGTAATTAGCTCCCTTTTAGTCCTTCCTTTCAGCTATGTCCAATCTGTTCAGCTATAGAAATAAAAAGAGGTAAGCATGACAGCTCTGCTAAAACTTAGAAAATCTCTCATAAAAATTTGATCTGTCATTGGTCAACTTTAGCTTGTGCTACCAGGAAATGTAGTAAAAGGATATCATTGGCTTTGGCTATATTATTGATGGCATCTATATTTATAGGGCAAAGCTGCTTGCAGATGCTTCAAAGAATAGAGAGACAATTCTTCCATAGCAGTAACTCTATTTTCTCATTTTGTTCTTGAGCACACCTCTTACTGTGGATAATGTATGAAAATTCTAACTTCCTTTCATATTTGTTTCCTATAAATATGTCAGAGCAATGGTACAACACAAAATCTTATTTCAAAACAACCAACCTAGCTTTTTATATCTGCTTTGGATATACTAGCTCTATAAAGCAACTTTCCAGGACAGAAATAAACTCTCCATATTCTGTCATATATAAATTGAGTAAAATCCATTAAGTGCCCTATTGCCATAAAATACACTGGTTGCTGAGATAAATACCACGGTGAGGAGCAAAAATCTAGGGCAGACCTAGACCAACCACAGATGAGAATTTTATGTGGGCAGCTTCTGCATACTATGTGACTGATGAGGAGCATGTCAGAAACACAGTTATAGAAAGAGAAAACGAAGTTTAGATAGATAGATAGATAGATAGATAGATAGATAGATAGATAGATAG
>ML685903.1:7729711-7875988 GCA_007922175.1 Pelusios castaneus
TAGATAGATAGATAGATAGATAGATAGATAGATAGATAGATAGATAGATAGATAGCTTTAAGGCATCAAGAAATGTTATCTGGAGCACCAAAAAATATAGAAAGTTTAAGGTTGTTAACTCACTGTTTTATGAATCCAGCCAATTCATGTTAACCATGCAATGACTGAGGTGGCTTTTTGGACTGCAGAAGTAGTTTTAAGAATGTGCAGAAAATAATATAAATCTTGCACTGCTCTCTGTGCAATACAAACGAACCAAAGGAAATCATTATATTCATATTTAAAATCTGTAATTACAAGTCAGATGTTACTAATGACATTGAACATTTTGTTACTGACATCAGTAGAAGAAAGATAGCACCCTAAGCTTATGTTCAGTGAAACCCTTTCCAAATGCATTTGGGGATGCATTTATGGCAAAAGAATATGCAGCAAAACACCTGTTCTCCTATACTGTAAAAAAAGAAAAAGAAAAAAAAAGACTTTGTAATGAATTTGAGCAATTAAAAACTATTTGCAACCAATGTTATGAACAGAGCTTCATGTAACATGACATATCTCTGACTAAAGCTTTTAATCCTTGACCCTACTTCATTTATTATGCAAGTATCATGTAGGCTCAATATTAAATTTCACCTTATAAAATCAAACTGGATATGTGAAGTAAGGATCCATAAACTTGCAGAAGTGAAATCATTCACTGAAATTCATTGCATCTCTATGGAGATAATAAGGGAGGACTGTCATTTTAATTGGTCCAATAAAGCCAACTCTTAAGACAGTAAATGTATGTAAAAGCTAGATCAAAGACAGCCTGTGCAACTAGTCTGCTGGCAGCATCATTGAAACAGAATTCACAGCCCTTCCAACACAGCATTGAGGAAGCTCACTGCCATGCTCTGATCCTCAGAGCTTTTAAATTTTTTTATAGAGATCTTAATCAACAGATCACTGATTTTTAACATTGTTTCGTGGTAGCAAACAGAAGAAGAGCGTAGTGGATGGGGAGAAGGAAACAGAGAAAAAAGGGAAGATGTGCAGATGAGGAAAGGATGCCCAGTGCATTCAAATGTCCCGAGGGCCTTCATTTGCCTCTGCATGTGATCCTGAACTAAAGAGACAAAGAGGACATTAATTAGTAGACTTGACTCTCGTGTTTCCCAATGACATCATCTCCTCACAGTGGTCCATATCCTCATCCTGTGCACTGGGAAATAACCCTCCCCTGCATGCAATGTTTTGAATCCACTTCTTTGATCTCAAGGCTACAGTAGCCTCTGATCTTGACATGCTACTCTATCTAGAGTACTTATATTGGCACATTACCTCATAATCTGTAATGTATTTATCCTCCCCCCTCAGAGGTAGGGAAATGATATTATCACTATTTTACACAAATGGAAATAATTAAGAGAAAATGGTTTGCCCAAGGTCAGACAGGAAATTGAACTCAGACCTCTCAAATACTAGATTAGCACCCTAGCCACTAGGACATTTTTTTCATCTCTGTTCATAGACTCATAGACTCTAAGGTCAGAAGGGAACTATATGATCATCTAGTCTGACTTCCTGCACAATGCAGACCACAAAACCTCACCTACCTGCTCCTATAATAAACCTCCAACCTAATAGTGATTTAAAGATTTTAAAGTACAGAGAATCTACTAGCAAGTGAGCCATGCCCCATGCTACAGAGGAAGGCCAACCCCCAACCCAGAGCCCTTGCCAATCTGCCCTGGGGAAAAATTCCTTCCTGACCCCAAATATGGCAATCAATTAAATCCTGAGCATGTGGGCAAGACTCACCAGCCAGACACCCAAGAAAAAACTCTCTATAAAAATGCAGAACCCACCCATCTAAGGTCCCTTCTCAGGGGGCAGGGGAATCTGCTGTGGATCTCCATAGTGTCAGATCCTCTGTCTCCCAGATATTCCAAAGAGGTGGCTTCCCAGAACTTGCCCTCCAAACAATGGAACTAAACTGGTCCCACTAAGGCACTTGCAACTGTGGAGGAAAAAGCAGGACTTGTCTTATAAAAGGGAAGGGACCGGTTGCAGTTTACTTTTATCTCCAATGTCAGGCAAGGGCACTGGAGAACATATGCGCTTGATGAGGTCCAATAAGCACAACTTACAAGCATTCTTTCCTCCCCATGAATGCAATAAAACAGTCAAGCATAACTTCTACCCCAGCAATGCTGAAACAGCTGCTCATCTCGCAAAATTATACAATAAGCAACACATTACTTTCTGACCCAAAATGTTTATGTTCTATAGTATACATACTGATCATAAGGATATTTACATGCAAAAATTCCAATCTGAAAACTTATTTCCTATAAGCCCACCATACTCAGATAGTGTAATACCTGACTACATGTATGGCTGTTATAAAAGAAGACTCATGGGAACAGAAAGCAATAAAGGTTTCATAGAGCTATCCTAAGAAGAAGTCATACTTCAATAATTAGAATAATTTCTAGCAATTTCCATGAGACATAGACCCCATTAATGTATGATATAATAATAATACCTGGTCCACAGGAAATTGTGAAGTACTTTGAGAACTTTAGGTTGAAGGTCCAAAGAAATACAAACTATTGCTGTTACTGTTATTACTACATATCCCTTTTAAGGCTTGGCTTTACTGTGAATTTAAAAGTGCATTGCCTAATAGCAGCGTTGCACTGTCCCCAGTACATAGAGTAACGTAAAACAATAGCAGTAATGGAAATTCAGAAGAAGAATTTTCAGCTTTATTTGAATTGATGTAACCATTCAACAATTCAGATCCTACCAGGGAGACAGCTCCAAACTAGAGGAACAGAGGTGAGAGCCCAGTATTTGGAATTCACAAATGGTAGAAAGGGAGACACAAAAAGTGAACCAAAAACTGGAGGTGGAGTCACATATCCAGTCAAATCTTATAAATAAAAAGGTGTTTCAAGATTCATAGCCCTTGTACTAGGATGAACCTAACTAGAAGGCATAAATACAGCAGCCAATGGAGTATTTAAATAGTAGAGTCAGTTGGAAAAACATAACCAGCACTAAATAAACAGGCAACATGTTTGTGGAGAGACTGTAAATAAAGGGTATAGACTAAACTAGATCTGCTAGGATACTGTTACAATAGCCAAAGAATTCCACATTTTGTAATGTTTAGAAAGTACTTTGAACCTTGTATTTGTTACCCACAAGACAAGTACCAATAATTAGGTGTAAACTGGATGTTAGAGGCAAAAGGGTTGTAAAAAAGGAAGAAAACCTTCTGATGCTCCACCAAGGAGTTTATAATTCAATAAAAGCAGTTTGACAACAATAAATTTCACTCAAGAAAGAGTTAAATGATTTTGGAACACACCCAAAACATAATCAAATCTGGATTTCTGCCTGGTTGTTAACACTGGTACATAAATATGGAATGGATAGTGACAAATTAATTTCCAGTTCTAGATTTTCAGGGCCGATAGCACCACTGCTCTGATGTACAGCTACAAGAAGAGGATAATAAAGCAAAAAAAAACAAAGTATTAAAAGCAATCAAATGGGGCCCCATGGTAGGAGACTAATTTGGAAAGAAGACTCAACAGGGCATTATTGTCTGAGCCTGAGAACAACCTAACGTTCAGCAGAATGAGCAGCTGTAGAAACCTACTGGCTCATATCAAAAAAATTAAGTAAAGAAACAACATTCAAAACAGAAGCAGAAAGCTGATCAGAATGTTAAAACACACCTAAAAATCAATGAAGAATAAGCACCCATTGCAAAATCAACTAGCCACAAATAACATTCTCAAATAAGTATATAGAACAGTAAATGATGGTCAGATGCTAACCTCAGACAATATGGGAAAAAGTAATAGAAGTACTGGTATTAAAAAGATATTCTTGCACTAAAATATGCCACCATGGCTAAATAGCAGAATAAAAGAAACGGTTAGAGGCAGAAAGGCAACCTTTACAAATTGGAAGTCAAATCCTAGTAAAGAAAATAGAAAGGCACGTGTACATTTACACTTGATGTGCCAGAGTTTAGTAAGGCAGGCCAAGAAAAACTCTGAAGAGCAAATAGCTAAGGACTCAAACACTAAAAGCACCAAAAACAAACAAACAAACAAACAAAAACCCCAAAACCGTAAGAAGTCTACCAAATTGTCTATGCACTTCTGGACACTCAAATTGCTAAAAGGATCACTCAAGGAAGATAAGGCTGTTGTGCAGAAGCAAAATGAATTCTTTGCATTGGCCTTCACAGAAGAAGATAAGAGAAAAAAATCCATACTCAAGCCATTCTGTTTAGGTGACAAATCTGAAGAACTGTCTCAGAGTGAGGTGCCAGTTAATTAGATTTTGTAATCAGTTGATAAATTAAAAGTAATAAGTAACTAGGATCAGATCATATTCACTCAAGAGTTCTGTAGGAGCTAAAACATGAAACTGCAGAACTACTAACTGTGGTATGTAACCTATTATTTAAATCAGCCCCTGCACAGACGATTGGAGGGTAGCTATTGTAATGCCTGTTTTTAAAAATGTCTCCAGACCAATTCCGTCAATTAGAGGCTGGTAAGTACTTCAGTACTAGACGAATTGAGTGAAACTATAGTAAAAAACAAAATCATCAAACATATAGAGGAATTTGATATGTTGAGGAAGAGTCAATATAGCTTTTGTAAAGGGAAATCATGTCTCATTATTCAATTCACGTTTTTTGAGCGTCTCAACAAGCATGTAGACATGGACGATCCAGTGAATATCGTATACTTGAACTTTCCGAAAACCTTTGACAACGTCTCATACCAAAGGCTCTTAAGCCAACAAGCAAGCAAGGGACAAGAGAGAAACTAGCAGGATATGGGGGTCTCACTGATTGATAACTGGTTAAAGAATAGGAAAAAAAGAATAGGCATCAATGGTCAGTTTTCACGATGAGGAGAGGTAAATAGCACGGTACTACAAGGTTCTGTACTGGAACCTTTGTGTTTTAACTTATTAATAAATAATCCAGAAAATGGGGGTGAACAGTAATGGGGCAAAATTTGCAGTCAATACAAAATTACTTAAGACAGTTAAGTCCAAAGCTGACTGCTACGAGTTACAAAGGGATCTCACAAAACTGGGCAACAAAATGGCTGATGAAATTCAATATTGATAAATGCAGAGTAAGGCACTTTGGAAACATAATCCCAACTGTACATACAAAGTGATGGGGCCTAAATTAGCTGACACCACTCAAGAGGGTCTTATAGTCACTATGGGCCATTCTCTGAAAACATCTGCTCAACAACAAACAAAACAACAGCAACAAAAACAAACACCTGAACATTAAGTATTGCCCATACCTTGAATAGTGCATGCAGATCTGGTCACCTCACCTCATAAAAAAGGTACATTAGAGCTTGAAAAGGTGCAGAGGAAGACAACAAAAATTATTAGTAATATGGACCTGTTTCCTTACAAGCGAAGATTAAAAAGACTGTGACTATTCCTCTTCCAAAAGAGAGGATTTAAGGAGAAATATGATGGAAGTCTATAAAATCATGAGTGGTATGGGAAAGTGAATAGAGAAGTATTTATTTACCCCTTCACAAAACACAGGAAGTAGGGATCACCCAATGAAATTAATAAGCAGCACATTTTAAAAAAAAAAACAAAAGAAAGTATTTCTTCACACAACTCACAGTTAATCTGTGGAACTTCTTGCCAAGAGATGCTGTAAAGTCCAAAAGTATAACTGGGTTAAAAAAAGACCTAGAGAAATTCATGGAGGATAGGTCCAACAGGAGCTATTAACCAAAATGGTCAGGGATGCAACAGAATGCTCCAGATGTCTCTAAACCTCCAACTGCCAGAACCTGGGACTAGACTACAGGTGATCCATCACTCAAAATTGCCTTGTTCTGTTCATTCTCTCAGAAGCACTGGGCACTGTCAGAGACAAAATACTGAGGTTGACAGATCATAGGTCTGACCCAGTATGGCTGTTCAAATGTTCATACATTCTCAAACTGAATTCTGTTCCAGCCAATGGCAAGGACCAATGCCAACTCCACACTTTTGTGTAGGTGAATGAGAGAAGGAATAACCATTTGGGTCCAAATTTTCCACTTTCACTGTCACTGAATAGCAACTTATTCCTTTACTGAAATCAATGACTGTATTGAATTCAATAGGGATTTTGCGGTTGACTTCAATGAGTTCAAGATTTCACCCAAAGCACCCTACAGAAGAAGGATGGAAGAATTGTGTCCTTTTAGTCAAGGGAATGGAAGAAAGCCAGAGCCATGAGAAATCAACTGCTTCTCAATTAAAGCCAGAAGGCCTGATTCTCCATTGATCTGCACAGATAAAATGCCGTTGAGTGCAAGGCTTTGCTTCGTTCTGCCAATTATCTTTAGTAGGGATCAGCAACCCCCGGCATGCATGCCAAGAGTGGCATGTGAGCCCATTCTGAGCGGCACATGGCATCCTCTGTGGTGCCACCAAAATTGCCACTGCTGCCACTGAAAGCTGCTCCGGGCAGCTTTTTTCAATGGCGGCTGTGGCAGTTCCCCAGGCACAAGTCAGAAAGAAGTGGCCCATAGTAGCTCCTTTCTGCAGCATGCCTGGGTACGCCCAGCCACAGCTACCGCTGAAAGGAGCCACTACAGGTCACTTCTTTCTGCAGTGTGCCTGGGGATCCCCCCACCTTAGCTGCTGCCAAAAGGAGCCAGTTTCTCTCTGCAATGGGTCTGGGGACCCGTGCCTCAGCCGCCACCAAAAGTAGCCACTCTGTGCAGCCTCTTTCCACAATGTGCCTAGGGACCCCTAGCCCAGATGCCCCTGAAAGGAGCCGTTCTGGGCATGGCCTTGGATGATGTAGATTGTTCTGCCCTCGGACCTGGAATTCCTGCTGGGGCATAGGGCATGTCTGGGGCATGTCTCAGAACAACCTTCCCAGCCACCACCAAAGAAAGCACCCGGAGCGGCTTTTGGCAGCAGGGGGCACTCCAGCAGTGATTGCCACTGAATTTTCAGGTAGCAGCCGCTTTTTTTTTTTCCGCTAGGTGGACCACCAGCACAGGCTGAGGAATGGGGAGAAGGGATTAGCCTGGTGGTTGGCAAAAGGTTTACTGTTGGAGCGAAAAGAGACAGTGATTTGACTCAGGTTGCACAGTAACTTAGTGGCAAAGATATTACTAAAATTCAGTACTTTCTGACTCTCAGCTCTGTGCTAATTCTTCCATGACACATTGCCTTACAGGGCATGGCTTTAATCACTCAAGGCCACTGATTATTTGTGTTAAGGAACCACTTATATATAGTGACTGATGAGAAATCTCTATTTTTCCTTTGTTTCCATAATTTTCATTCCTATAGACAACAAATAATTGCAGTTCACTGCAGTAAAAGAGGTAAATCTTAAGTTTTGCTGCTTGCAGATATGTGATTTCAGGTTGCACAGTTGGTATCTTTTACAAGCTAAACAGAGTAACTTATGGTCACTATTTAGATGGGAGCCCTTCATGGCAAACTTAAATGTTTTACATGGCATTTTTTATTCAAGAGATGAAGCTTAAATACTTACATTTGACAATCAAGCCCACAGCATTTATTATGATGTGGTAGCTTCCAAATTAGCAAGTACAATATTTATAAAGGAGGTAAGATCCCATTTTTCCCTTTATTCTGCAGAGTCCTCTCCACACAGACTTCTTATTCCAGTACAACAAAAAATACTCAATTTGACTCCACATAGAGAATATGTGTTTACCTGAATTATAGCCAGAAAGTTTACACTACTTTGCCAAAAAAAGGACACATTTCACAGAAACCATTCAATAGAGCTCTAGTAAATCCTGTCCCATTAACAAAATCCAGGCTTAATGCTGATTTTGTCATGTGCCTTCATTTCAACTGGTACTGATTTTCTTTTTCTTGGACCCAGCTAACGCTAAGTATACCACAACATTAGCTTATTTCATGTCAAAATATATTGTGTTACACATACTGACTGATCAGGAGTTGTTTTCTCTAAACATAGCAAAGATTTCCTCTTATTGTTTCAGGATATTTCTAAAACGTGCCTCTGAGCTTAAGGCTAGAGTTTGATTAATGCATGATTTCCTCTTTAAAATTAGAAACAGGAATCATGAGTGGTGGTTAATAATTTTCATTTGCTCTTCTGCTCTGTTTTCCAAGCAGTCTAATTAAGGCCTGGTTCCCAAGTCTGATTAGGCTTCTTTTACATCTGACTGCAGTTTGCAGATAGTGCTTCAAGGCAGGAACTCATGCTCATTTTCAGTAAATAGTAACAATCTGGAAAGGAACAAGAAGGTTGGGCTTTTTTCTCCTCTAATGAGAGAAATTGTAATGTCTATTGCAGGAATCAACAACATAATTTAACAATACATGTTGGAATTGGAGGCAAACAAGGAACTGATTTATGGTTTTCAGAACAGCATGTTGTTAGTAACAGGTTTTTTTTACCTTTACTGAATGTGTTGGATTGAATAGCGCTGGGTGAGGCTATGCTGGGTTTGGATTCAACATGAATCCAGAGAATTGTAATGCTTCCTTCTCTACTCAAACTGTTTAGTCTTTGTGACTCCTAGATTGATGCATTCATCACATTGTGCAATATCTACTGGACATCCCAATTAAAGGACAGATTCCATCCTTGTTGACTAACAGCTGGAGAGACACTAAACTGTGCAAATATCCCAATAATATATCTGAAACAGGAAGCTGAATAGGGTTGCCACCAATCCAGTTTTTACCTGGGCAGCCTGGTTTTTGGCTTCTGTGTTTGGGTGCCACTCTGTTGAGAGAGGATCAGTTTGACACAGATCCCACATCTAGTAATTGGAGGAAAGGATGTGCGTCTCCTCCCACACTCATCCCTATGCCCCTCTTAAGCTTGGTATTTTTTTTAAAAAAAGAAAGAAAACCTGATGGTTTTACCCATCAGTAGATTATTTCTAAAAACAAATATACTTTAATGACTACTTGCTCTCCCAATCCCCCAGGCTACGTCTACACTGGAGCCTTAGGTGGACTTAAGGAAGGTTAAGTTGGCCTACAGACTCCTGCGTCCACATTGGGCTTGTATTAAGTCAACTTAAGAGCTTCTTTAAGTCGACTTAATACTACCACCTCTTATGGTCAACTTAACACTTAAGTCGACCTTATTGGCTTCCAGGCCCCCTCCCAGCTAGCCACAACACACCATTCCTCCATCAACCTAGTACCTGCCGTTGTGGATACAGGCAGTCAACAGGAGTTTTCAATGTGGACTCTCTAAGTCGACTTAACAAGGTAACTTAAAGTCGACCTTGTTAGGTCAATTTAACAGAGCCTCCAGTGTAGACATACCTATATAGTGTCTTCACCAATGCACTACAGCAGCGCAGCTGTATTTGATGCTTTTTCACCCATTTAGTAGTTCTAGTGTAGATCTGCCCTTTGAGTTTTTAAAAGCTGTTTACTAGTAATAGAATATGAAAAAGATCAGAAGCAGTGGAATGTTTTAATTACACATCATCTTTTAATGTATTCCCTTAACCTGACATAGACATGATTTCTACATTAGTCTTAATTTTGTATGTCTAGGAAAACAATTATTTCAATGAAATATTTTTAATGAAGCTGCTATTTGTTGATGGGAAGAAAAATGCTAATATAAATATTTCCCTATAAGAGACTTCTTTAAAGTAGTTTTTATTGGGCTCTAAGGCTGTGTCTACACTTGTAAATTAAGTCGACTTAAGCTTGCTTAAGTCGACTTAATTTACCCTGCATCTACACTACAGTTTCCTTAAGTCGACTTAAGAAAAATAAAGTCAACTTAATGAAAATTAAGTCGACTTTATTAAACCTCCTTTAATTCAACTTAAGGCTTTAGTCGACTCCCTAGAATCGACTTAAGCCAGTGTAGATGTGGGGTAGCCCTAAGTCGACTTAAGACTACCCCTGGACTACACCAATGCCCTCCCTGTTGGGGGGGGCACAGAGGGAGCCTGGCATGCCCCCCCCACAGGGCAGAGCCCTGCCCACCCTGCTCCTATGCCCTGCCAGGGTCCCTGACCCCCTTTGCCCCATTGTACCTATGTACAATGGGGCAAAGGCTGAGCCCCCTTGCAGTGAGTGTAAGGGGAACTATAGAGCTACTCAGTTACACTTGTGAGAAGGGGAAGATGACTTTCTTTTAACAAAATCTCGACATTAATTTTATTTGGTTAAATCTTTAAACGACAGTAGTGACTCTCATGACAGTTTTGAAGAGAAGGGAAATAAAACAGACAAGGGGAAGAGTGGGAAATGAAGGCTTGCTTATCTTGGAAATAGGAGTTGTATGAAAAAGCTGTTTTGGGAGACTGACAAATTCATAAATTCTGTTATTGTTTCCAGGATTTGCAATTACCATCTAATCATTTAAGTGCTTCTCAGAATAAGCAGTTTGGGGTGTGTTTGTAGAAAGTACTTTTTGATGACTCAAACACAAGATTCACAGATTCCAGGACCAGAATTATACACTTTGCAAGTGTTCTCCATTCTTCTTCTGCCTCCATTCTTCTTGTGCCTCAAGTACTGCAGATCACATTCAGATTTTGTTATTAATCCATTTTGTCCTCTTGACATCACTAGGACATAAGTCAGAAATGTATATTAAAGCAATAAGAAAAATATGTTGAAGTTATTTTTGGCCTTTTATATGTCAGGACATCATTCATTTAAAAAAGTAATTCAATGTGGGGTTTGACATGTCATTTAAGTTTGGTCTTATTACCAGCAGGGCAGGTAACCTATTAACATTACCTGACACTTCCTATTACAAGATTATGTTTTCAGTTGCTTATAATTTTCCTAAATGTAACTTGTTCTGACTACAGTTTTCCATGCCAGGTATCTGCCTCAGCCTATGCATTTTTTGAAAGTTTCAGCCAATAGTTTCAGCTATTTATGAGAATGAGGCTAGAAAAAGTATAATGTTTTGCAGTGCTAAAATAATTCTACTGACCTTTTCCTTGAGAATCCCTAACACAATGATTCTTTGGGACAGAAGCTTGAAATAAGGGGTTTGAATGATTTTTGTATAAGGGATGTGCCATTTACTGTCCCTATGAAAATTCACCCAAATTTGTCCAAGTTTGAAGCCTTTCAAAAATAGCAGTTTGCACACGCTCAGTAGAGACTGTAGAGCTCAATAGCTAAAATCTTCGATGATTCCATCCTCACTGAGCATTCTCCATCCTCTCAAGGGGTGCATCTACACTTACAAATTAAGTCGACTTAAGGAGGCTTAAGTCGACTTAAAACTATTCCATGTCCACACTGGGCTTTCCTTAAGTCGACTTAAGCAGTTCCTTAAGTTGACTTAAGGAAAAGTTAAGATGACCTAATAATACCTCGTTTTAGGTCGACTTAAGCCAGTGTGGTCGGGGTTAGCACCTAAATCGACCTTATTAAGTCGACTTAAAGTGTTAAGTTGACTTAATAAGTCAAAAAGGGGCTATGTCTACACTAGGAAAGTTAAGTCGACTTTTAAGTCAACTTAATAAGTTCGACTTTAAGTCAACTTAATAAAGTTGACTTAAATTTTCTACTGTAGACATAGCCAAGGGTCCTAGAACTGACCAGACTGTACATTTACCTTCTCCACAAAGTAACTGAGCATGCTCCAGTCTAGGGCTACAGAGGCAGGGGTAGATTTTTCCCTGTAACTGTTGCTTTCCCTGTAACTGATTTTCCCCTGTAACTGCATGGGGTCTGGATGGCATTGGGTACTGAAACTGCGAGGAAGAAGCCTGTCTCTCCAGTGTTGTCTTAGATGCAAAATCTAAAGTGCAGTTGACCTGGGCTAAGTGATCAGTCCTTTGGAATTGGAATTAACCTGAATGTTGTTATGATTTTTGGTGTAAGGGATCATATATCACGAGAGCAAGTTTACGTGGGTGGCAAGATGGATCAGAATACTCAAGGGCTCTATCTGTGTTTCCAAGTTGAAGCTGTTGCATTGCTTGAGGAGACCACACTTGATACCTAACTGATTAAATTTAAGGACTGATCTACACTACAGAATTTTGTCAACAAGTCAAGCCTTGTTCACAAAGGAGTGGAGCTGTACACATTGAAATGCTCCTTCTACCAATGTAACTCCCTTGCTATGCTGATGTAATAAAATCACTTCAACAAGAGGTGTAGGACTGATGTCAGTGTAGTTAAGGTGACAACAATCTGCCCTGAGGTTACTATTCATGCTTCTGAGCCACTCCAGACAGCTTGACAACCTCCACATGGGCAACCGAGCAGTGTAGATTCAGAGATTCTAAGGCTAGAACAGCCCATTCTGATAATCTAGGCTGACATTCTGTGTAACAGAGGCCATAGACCTTCCCCAAAGTGATTTATTTTGAAGTAGAGCATGTCTTTAAAAAATCAATCTTGATTTAAGAATTGCCAGTGATGAGAATCCACCACAACCCTCAGTAAGTTGTTGCAATAGTTAATTACCCCCACTGTTAATAATTTAAAATGTTATTTCCAGTCTGAATTTGTCCAGCTTCAACTTCCAAGCACTGGATCATACTATACCTTTCTCTGCAAGATTGAGACCCCATTATAGAATATCCATTCCCCATGCAAGTACTCATAGACCATAATCAAATCACTTCTTTACCTTCTCTTCGTTAACCAAAATAGATTGAGATCCTAGAGTCGATCACTATAAGGCACATTTTCTAATCCTTTAATAAGTCTCATGGCTCTTCCATAAACCCTCTCCAATTTATCTACATTCTTCTTTAACTCTGGACCCCAGCAACAGTGAGATTAATGCCAAGTACAGAGATAAAATAACCTCTTTATTCCATACTAAAGATTTCCATTTACACATCCAAGAAGGACACCGCTAACATGTTCAGCTGATTGTCAACCATGCCTCCATATCTTTTCCAGTGTCACTGCTTCCTAAAACAGAGTTCCCCATCCCATAAATAGGCACTATTCTCTTTGTCTCTAGATATGAATTTATATTTAGACATTTTTAGATGCCTATTTTATTTTCTGGCACCCAATTTACAAAGCAATCCACTCAACCCCCTTCATTATTTACCACTCCCACAATCTTTAAGTTACCTGCAACATCTATCAGTAGTGACTTCATGTTTTCTTCCAGGTCATTGAAAAAAGTGTTAAACAGAATTGGGTAAAGGACTGATCCCTGAAAGATCCCACTAGAAAAACACCCAACTGGTGATGATATGCTGTTTACAATTACATTTTGAGACCTATCAGTTGACCAGTTTTTAATCCATTTAATGTTCCATATTAATATTTCATTGTTATAGATTTTAATAAAAGTGTTATGCAGTACCAAGTCAAATGCCTTACAGAAGTTTAATGAAATTCCATCAACAACCAAAACTTGTAATCAACCAAACTTGTATTCTCATCAAAAAAGTACCAGGTTAGTTTCACAGGATCTATTTTCCATAAATCCACATTCATTGGTATTAATTATATTACCCATCTCTACTACTCTCCTGTACATATTTATTAACTGTGTCTTATACCACCCAGCCATTTTCTTGTCTGGGAATGGTATCAGACTGATAAAACACTAGGGTCACCCTGTGTATATATTCATACATCATTAGCTTTCTTTCAATCTTCTGGAATTTTCCCAATATTCCGAAACATAGCAAAAATCAATGTTAATAGACCAGTGAACTCCTCAGCCAGCTCTTTATAAATTCTTAGATGCAAGTCATATGGATCTGGCGATTTAAAAATATTTAACTTTAGGAGCTGCTGTTTAACATCCTGACGAGTGACTACTAGAATGGAAAATGTGTCATCATTGTCATATAATATCACTACATCATCTGGCTTTTTACAAAATGTAGGACAGAAATATTTATTAAACACTTCTTCCTTTGATGCATTATTAGTGATAATTCTACCATTTCCATCCAATAATTAACCAATATTCTTAGTATTTTCCTATTTTTAATAGACTTTAAAATCTCTTTCTTATTCTCCTTAACACTATTGGCCACAGATTTTGCCTTGTGTCCCTTTGCTTCCCTTTGTGTTGCATTAGTTTTATATCCATCATCTAGCTATATAATTTCACTTCCCTTTCCTTCTAACTAGTATAGCCTTCTTTCTTGAGTGCAGCTATGTGGTAGGTGGGGGAGGGGTGGACATATGGTGAAGTGCTCATAAACTATTCCCTATTATAATTCAGATTTTTCTGGTTAAATTCTTCTCCCCAGTTAATCTGGCTCATAATTCTTTTCAGCATGAAGAAGGAAGCTGCCTGACACATATGCATAGGGGACATAGACCAGTCCAGGGGGTGGGAGTGGCATAGATTGGGTCAAAGAGCTGCTGAAATTAGGATTGGAGATGGAGGGGAAAGAGAATCTGTGACCGGGAACTGTGGGATGGGAGTGGGTATTGGAAGCTGAGGAAAGGGTGAGACTGAGAGCTGGTGGGGAAGAGAAGAGGAAGGGAGAAAGATCTGATGAGGAGCTGGAGGTGGGGAAGAGAACTGAGAGTAGCTGGGTAAAGGACTGAAAAAAAAAAGGAGCCAGCAAAGCGGAAGGCTGGGACAAGGAATGGCGAGGACATGGGTGGGGGAGACTGGACTTGGATAAGAAGACTGGGGAGGAAGACTAGGACTGGGAGGCAGTGGGGTGGAGGTGGGGGACAACAACTAGAGACTACAGGGAAAGACAAATTGAACAAAGGGCTAGGAGCAGGCAATTTGGACTGGCTGAACATGGGAAATAGGGACAAGAACCGGTCAGGGGAAGGAACTGAGATGACCTAGGCAATGAGACTAGGACAGGAAATAAGGAGAGACAGACTCAAAAGGGAACCAAAGGAGAAAAGTAGGACAGACTGGGCAAAGAGATTGGGATTAGGATGAGAAACTGAGGAGCAGAGGCTCAGAATGGGTAGGCAAGGACAATGGAGCTGGGGACAAGGAGCCAAGGATGGGGAAGAGACTAGAATGCGACAGGGACAGATTTGATAGGGCAGAGCAGAAGCAATCAAGTTAGGGGCAAATGGGCAGAAGAGTCTGTGCCCTTTCAAGCACACGTTCTTCCAGAACCTAGAATAGAACCCCAGATTCCTGAGTTTCACCATTCTTCTGCTGAGAAGAAAAAGCTCTATATAGTTGAAAAGCTTGTCTCTGTCATCACCAGAAGTTTGTCCAATAAAAGATATTACCTGGCCAACTTTATATGCCATTTTTCTGCGGTCAGAAAATATCTGTGAAACCCTTTGGCCCACTGTATGACTCATTCCCTTATAGTGCTAGTCCTTGCAGAAGATGACAACGTATTACTGTTATCAGTTACTCTATTAGCATTAATGGAAAAGATTTTAAAGGTTCCAACCCTGCTGATGGTTGGTGTCCATATGATGCCATATGAAATTTCTGTTCTTCCTATTTGCATTGTTTAAAAACCTAAGAAATTATACACTAACAGCTATATTAAAAGAACATTAAGATTGCAAAGTCAAGCACTCAAAAGTTAGCAAACATTAGAATTAAGATTGCTTGTGCAAACTTAACAGACCTATCTTTTTCTCATCCATGATTACTAATGGAAATCAAGTAGCATCTGGTCTAACAAGTAAAATTGACATGTAGTGTACACTTCCAAATAAATGATTTACATATAGTGACTTGAAAGCGCTTATTCTTAAGATAGTGGGTGTTTTGGGTGCACAACGAATAGAAAACTAAACTCAATTAAAAACATGCTTCACAATAGCAAAATGCATGTATATTGTAATTCTTTATAGGTATACATTTATACATCATTTGTCAGACTGCTTGCAAGAGTTCTACTAGACATTTTTCCAGAAACAGATTTCATCCATACTAACACTTGCAATATTGTGGTTATTACCTTATTGGTTTGCTTTAAATTTTCAAATGTAAATAGAAAGTCATTAAGCTACTTTAAACATTAAACACATATGCTCTTATTCGCATTTACCATAAGACCTTTTTTTAAATCACTCTAACCATATAAAAGGACCTTAAGGTGAGTGTAAATATAAGATAAGCCATGCTGGATCAGACCAATGGTCCATCTAGCCCAATATTCTGTCTTCCAATAGCAGCCAGTGCCAACTGTTTCAGAGGATATAAACAGAACAAGTAATCATCAAGTGACCCATTCCCCAGTGATGTCATTGGTACTGGGCACATGGGGCACATGCCCCGAGTTCCAGCGCCAGTATTCCAAGTCTGATAGGAACCTGGGGCCATGTGCTGGCCACCGCTGGTGGCCCGGTGTGGAGAGCCCTGCAAATCTGCAGATATCTGCATTATATCCACAGATATCCATAGGATACAATACGGATATCCATAGACCATTTCTTGCAGATGCAGATTGGATACAGATCCACATATTTTTATCTGTGCATAGCTAGAGCCCTGCAAATATGCGGATACCCATGGATATCCACATTATATCCACATCCACAGATACAACATGGATATTCGCGGACAAATTCTTACAGATGCAGATCAGATGCGGATCCACATATTTGTATCTGCGCTGGGCTCTACCAATGTGGTCCTGGCTGGGGTTGAGGGCTCAGGGCCCAGCCGCCGGCAGCAGCCCGATCCAGCCCCCACCGGGTTCGAGGACCTGGGCTCAGCCAACACTGGTGACCCAATGCGGCCCAAGCCAGAACCGAGGACTCGGGGCTTAGCCACCACCGGGGGCCTGATCCAGCCCTCTCCGAAGCTGGGGATCCGGGGCCCGGCCACCACCAGTGGCCCAATGTAGCCCCCACCAGGGCCAGGTCGCAGGCTGGCAGCTGCAGGATCCGGATCCAGGCCCCAGCCAGGGACCTGGGGGGTGGAACAGGCTCCCCGGGGGGGAGGGGGAAATGGATTGGGCCTCCTGGGGATGGATCGGGCCCAGGGGTGGGGCGCGGGCCTGGGCCCTGAACCTATTTTGGGGGCAGCAACGCCCCTGCCATTCTCTGTCTCCCATTCCTAGCTGCTGGCAACTGCCAAGTGAAACTGCCAGTCACCATTAGATGGCAGTCATTTTAAGTTGTCACTTTCATCCTTTTCCAATGAATGTCTGAGACTTTCAAATGTTCTTCCACTTAGTAGACACCACATTTCATTTGAAGCATTCTTCCATGCATCTAATGAAAATGATTTTATTTATATTGTATTTTGCTCATTGTCTGTGTGAAGTTATTTATTCATGCTGGTTTTGATTTTGTTTTAGACCATAAATATGTGCTATTTGGTTAATTATTTCCTTTTATTATCTACTTTACAATAAAAAATTTTGAGCAGACAACCTTTTGCCAATTATCTTTTGGATTAAATTTTGTTAAGATATTCAGAATATCTCAAGTATCAATATCCACATATTTTTTTAATTATATTGTTTTGACTTAACACCAAGTTGGTAATTATAATCATTCAAACCAGTGTCTTAGAAATGGAAGGTTCTAGATCTCATTAACAACAATCTCCTTTAGACATCCAGTCCCACTTTTATTAACATACTTTATATTATTTTAGGAGGACAAGCCATTTGGAATTTTCTTAACCAAGAAATTATATTTGAGAAAAGTATAATGCAGTATTGCCATTGTTTAAAATTCAACTGCACTCACTAAAGTTAAATATTCCATGGATACTTATATAGTTATTCCCATTAAACACTTATGGAAATCAGAAGACAACAGCTGATCACATACTTTTAAAGGAATATTTTGTACCTGGACTTATTACCTTCAAACTAAGAAATGTCAGACAAGTTCTTCACAGAAAGGCAGAGAGAAACTGAAATCAGCAGCATTTTCAAAATTAGTATAAAGTTAAGAAATGATTATTCAGTGTATCTGGGCATCGATTTCTAGGACCAGTAGTTTAGCTAACAAATAAAGGCCCATGATTAACATGAGCCAGAAAGAAAAGTGCTCACATGCACTTGTTTAACGTCCACCCCCGTGGTGTTGCTCATCGGGAGTTGTGAGCGGACGGTGGGTTCTTTGGCCGTCGGGATAATAGCCCGACTCTTATCCGGTGACTGAGTGGAGGCCTTAATAGTTAAGTCAGTGATCGGGGAAATCAAGTAATAGAGGATTGAACCGATCCAGCCGGCAATCCAGGTGGGTATCAAAAGGGTCGAACACTATTCCCATAGGGGGGTTGGTAAAAAAGAGGCAAAAATGAAAGGGATTAACAGGGGAACGAGAATTAACAAAGAGACAAGTTAAAGTAATAATAGGGAGGTTTTATTCATGGTTACACGTATTCAAAGAGGTCTGCTTAAGCGCTTTTAATTGAAGTTTCCTGTTTACTAATATCTTTACCAACAATTTTGTTGCTACAAGGCTTAAAGAAAAAGAAATGTGCACATAAGTTTTAAGTTTCACTAAAGCTATCTAAAGATTATGTCTATCCCCCCTGTACTCTCAGGGACCAGGGTACTAAACTACTTGTTCCCTATCCTTATCCCTATCCCCCCTGTACTCTCAGGGACCAGGGTGCTAAACTACTTTAGTCCTGTACTCCCAGGACTCGGGGTACTAAAAACTTCCCGTTACCAGTAGCTACTTAAACCCAAACTTAAACTTAAACCAGCCTTCACCGAGGTCTGAGGTTTTTATATTTTTATACTCACCAAACTTTACCAACGTGTCAGTCTCGTCACTCGAAATTCTAATGGGGAAAGGCAACCAGGATGATTCGAGGAGCGGGCAACCAGGATTCGAGGACTAAAAAACAAGAGCGCCTTTGAACCGTGTTCTTGGGATCACTCTTGGAAGATGCACCTTGCCTTCTGGTTTCAGGCGTTCATATTTATAGGGTTTTGCACCCCTCTTTCTCAAGCTGCAGGGTGTTTTGAGCTTTTCACACCTCGATTTTGGGGTTTAGAGCTTTTCACACCTTTGGCATGAAGCTGTTCCCATACCTTTGTCTCCTATACTTATTTATAGGTATAGGACTCGCATTCCTCGTGTGGGCAACTTGAGTGCCGGCTGAGTTCTTGGTAACTTGAGTGACAGCTGAGTTCTTGGTATTGGGTTCAAGTGAGCAAGTTCTATTTTAGACCTTTGAAGATTGGTTCAGGCTTGGGCCTACTCTTGCTATGTACTATTGCTATGCTATTGCTAAAGTGTGAATTCCCAATATCTATACCTACTTTCTACAAAAAGCAATCCTGTTTTGATCAGGGTCTCATTTAAGCTGAATGGTTTTAACAGCATTATACCAATGTTAAGTATTGACTTAAAATTAAAGAGTGTATTCTCTCCTTCTGTGTAAAACATCTGCATTATTTGAAACTTTGAAAACTTAGAATCAAATTGTGCCCTTCTGTAGAGCAGTTCCATGGATGATCATTAATAATGTTTTCCCAGTGTAGGCAGTCCTATAGAGGGCCTGAGAAGTGACCTATGCAAGTTCTGAGGTGTACTGAACCAGGGTGGAACACATCCTTCCAATACTCTCCTGCTCACAAGTTTGTATGTCTAACCAAAAGGTGCTTACTAGAGCAATATTAAGTCTTGATTCCTGATATTTAAGATTTGACCCACCAGTACAAAGCATAAGCAAGCCATTGAGGTCAATGGCTATTCTACCTGACTAAAAACTAAATAATTTGTTCTTGAAAGCATATATTCAGAGAAGAATGCAAAGAGGCACACAGAAATACAATTTTTGTACAACTTTATAAAGTATGGGATTCCCACACGAGCTTCATTAATTTAGTGTTGAAGTAGCTAGACTGTTGCTTGTTATACACTTAAAAGTTACATCAAAAAAGTTACGTCTGTCAGGGGTGTGTAAAACCACATCCCTAACTGACATAGCTCTGCTGACATAATCCCCATTGTAGATGCAACTGTGTAGAAGGAAAAATGCTTTCATCAGCCTAGCTATCATCATTCAGGACGCTGGTGTCCCACACTGATGGAATAACCCCTTCTGTTGATGGGTGATAAGTCTATACTATGGGGATATCCCAGCAGAGTTTTATCTAAATTGCTGTGTTGATACAGGACAGTGTAGACATTCACCAGTACAACCTTTAAAAAGCAAGGAAACAAGCATTTAAGTCATTTAACGTCCCATTCACCACTTCCTCTCTCAATATTCACTACCTCCTTTCCACCACACACTGCCTGTATTTCTCCACTCTCATCCGGAATAACCAACATGTAATCTTAACTTAAATAGAATACGCCAATGCACACACATATGCAGATTTCACTTAAGTAATGTGTACACAAAAACTAGTGCTAATCTTAGAACAATTGCTAACATAGATCATCCACTCTCATAACTTTTCCCAAACATTACAGAAAGCCATATTCCATAGACACCATTTAAAAATTTGACACCAGATCTCATTTACTTACACACATCACTACAAAACCACATTTAGAACACATACAATCTGATTTATGAAAACCACAGCAACCCTAAAAGAACCATCACTACTCAACAGTGTGTACTCAGTAAACATGGTTGGAATTAAGGCTGCCCACTGGTTGTTCAGGATGAGGGTAGAGATATCTGAGCTGTCGGAGGGGGAAGGGAACGAGCTGAAGCTGAAGAAAGGAACCAATGAGTGGAGTGGAAATGGGGTACTGAATGACATCTGTTTATTTTCTTGCTCTTCATAGTTTGTGTTTGTGGGATATTCAATCTAGCATCTTTAACTCTCAGTTAACTGAATATTTTGTGGTACTAATATAAAGACCTGCCCACCTCACATAATGACATATGTAAAAATCTATCCTCAGCAACAAATATAATCACAAAATTAGCCCTAATTCACATGACAAACCCTGCCAGACATCAGGCCTTCAACTCCTTAAGAACATGGGGGGAAGTGATGGGTTTTTGCCTGTGTCTGGACGGGTTAACAATGGAGCTGTGAGTGCTTTGCAACTCTGAAAATCAAGCCACATACCTACATATGTATTTTCTGCCTAACTGACATCAAAGGCTATGTCTACACTTACAAAAGCTAATTCGAATTAGTTAACTAAGTAATTCGAACTAATAACTAGCATGGCCCCACTAGAATGCTAGTTCGAACTAGCCATGGCCATTCAGGGCACTTGCTTAGTTCGAATTAGTCAGTTGCAGGAAGGTCAATCTGCTGATTAGTTCGAACTAAGCAGTTAGTTTGAACTAACATGGCCACATTGGATTGGTTCGAATTAACGGATCAAATTAACTGTTAATTCGAACTAGGCAATCGAATTTATTAGTTCGAATTAAGGAAGCCCTAAATTCGAACTAATGAAAGCCTAGTGTTGTGTAGAAACAAACTTTGCAGGCCTCAAAACTTGCCAAATAACAGCATGTATGTAAAAGAAAGATGTTGCAATCGCTAACGGTCAGCAGAAACTGTGAGTTGTTCAAAATAAGGATGGAATGTTTCAAAAGATGAGTTTCCTCCACCCGGTGCATCAGACTTATCTTATGTTTTTATCTGGTTTGTACTAGTTGTACTGACTCTGCTTTTTCTTATAAATACTCTGGAAATCTGCATGTGATCAGAGCTCACTTAACAGATGGGCAAATTCCAAAGGGGTAGCCGTGTTAGTCTATTATAGAAAGACAACAGAGTCCTGTGAAAAGTGCCACAGGACTCTGTAGTCTTAACAGATGGGGATACTCTGTCCATTAACTGTTTCTCCCTGCAATTGCTTGGAATAAAGTTGGTGCCTTGCTGGAACCTGATATCACTTGATTAGTAGTTTTTCTTTAACAGTGGCCAAGGCTTAAGTTAGTTCGAATTAAGGTTTCTTACTTTGAACTAACTTGCAAGTGTAGACATAGCCAAGAGCTTTGGATCTGGCCATAAAGCTGTACAAAAATAAAAACAAAATGGTTCAAAACCCCCATGTTGTACTCTCTGCTGGCTCAACTAAAATAAAATAATCTATGATTGTCTACCATTTAGGTGGCGAGGAGAATATATCCTTCTGCCTGTCTCAACACATGCAACGGAACAATAAAACCATGGAAAACATTCCATTACTTCCAATGTGTAAACATTATACAGAGTCTGTAAATGAATCTAAAACATAGTATGAAGCAAAGTTCTATGAACCACATAGTCCTGTAAAAACTCCAGAGTCAGTAACAGTAACACCATTTCAAGTATCACCTTCCCCTTCATTTCTGGAAGGCTCTTCTCAATTATTCTGTATTCATCCAGAAGTGGCCTACCAATTCACAATACCTCAAAAGGTAATTTTCTCTATCTGTATAAATTCTTAAAATTTTGATGAGAGAACAAAGAAGCCTCAGCTCCTTCCCCCTTAATAGATTTTAAGCAATAATATCCTGTTCCTCTCTTGTATATTCATATATACAGCAAATCTAGAAAAAGTAGTATGCTGTATCTGTCATAATATTGCAGGATCATTTTCTACAGTAAAGGCTGCCTATTCCAAGCTTGCTAGCTCATCCTGCTCCAAACTTGCTTTCTTTTGGTCAGCGCCTAAGCTGTCCTGAGCAACTGCAATTTCTGCAGACTTCAGTGGGAGGAGTCATGGAAGTTTCCTCTGGTCAGGATCAGGTCCCTTAGTATGTCAGTGGAATCACATGAGCTCTCTCAACATAAATGGGAAACACAAAGCTCCCACTGACTCCAATGATACCTATTCATGCACATCTAAGGGTATATCTTAATATCTACACTGCAATGTGAGTCCAGAGTTGTGGGACTCGATTCAGCTGCCCCATGTTAGGGAACCCTGGATTTCAGCGTCTACATTATATTTTAACATAGGTTGAGCATTTTCTGATCCATGTTTTAACCTAGGGCTCTGGCATCTGCATGCAGGCACAGACCCAAGTTAAAGTAACGATATCACATGGTCCTTAGCGTCCACACCCAGAATGTGGCCGCTCTAGCCTTACAAACATGGTGCACTGTGGGAAAACTTTACTGAGCACCCTGCATATCACCAATAAGCAGGTCACTTTGCAAAAGGATTAATCGGTTTGCTTTCCATTGCAGACCCAGGAGGTTCTCTGACAGTGGGCTTGCAGATCAGTGATCAGAAGAGAATGGGTTAAAACTGACCTGAGCTGCTGCTGTTTACAAAAGAGGGGGCCTTCCAGGCCCGAAGGGTGCTGACACTCTGGCTTAGTACAATTGCACTCTACATGCAACTGAGGTTAGCCTTGAACTCGGGCTCAAGAATGGGCTTATACTGCAGCATAGGCATACCCAATCAGCAGAATTTGGACCACATCTTTATATAACCAGGAGAAATCTTTAAGAACAAATTCTCATTTGACAATTAGCAACCTGGTGAAATTACTCTCAAATCACAATATATTATTATGCACTCATACCACTTCAGAGCAAAGATGCTGGGTGATTACAGCCTCCAAAGATAACCTACGGTACTAAAAAAGGTGACTCGAGCAATACTCGTATAGTATTAGTCATTACTATAGCAATATCACAGTGTGTTAGTGGATATTGTGCTGCTAAAGGTGCCATCTTTGAAGGGATATGTGAAACTGAGGTCCCGAAAATGTGTGGTCACCAAAGATCTGATAAAACTTTTTGCAAGAGCTTGAATATTGATCCTGATGTCTTGTTCAAAATGCATTTTGAGTACTTTCAGTCTATCTAAAATCCTCATTCAGTTTCTATTGAACACAGTGTTCTTTTTCACAGAATGTTCTAACCATTATGTAGTGTCACTGAGGATTGTTAAATGGCTCCCATGTTTCTACTCAGGATTACATTTCAGTGGCAGGTGTGGGGATTAGAGATTTCATAGAAATAGAATTTATTGCTATAGAATCATTTGTACAAGGTGGCACAGGCATCAGATTTAATAATAAACTAGAATAACCCCAAAAGAGCATCTATAATAATGTCTGTGTTTCAGCTCTGCATCTTGGAAGTTACCAGATTTGTTTTCAAACTGAGTACAAACATCACACTGCAGATTCTATCTTGTATGCCAAGTTTCAGTCCAGAATGAATTTTTACAGCTAAATTATAAATCCCTGAAAATAGGGGGCTATAAGGGAAATGCTGACTACACTATCATAAATAAAATCCTGTCTCTGAAGGATTTCCAAGATTTCCAGTTCATAAAAAGTTTAATGTTTCAATTGAGACTTACACCAAACTTCAAATAATGATACACTACAAATGACAGCAAGCATTACAAATAAAGGGGAATTTGCTCACGACATATTGCTGGTAACTGTTCAATGTCCCAGAAGTTGAACCCATCAAGTTAAAAGAATAGCATGATAGACCAGATCCTGTAAACCACACATTTGCTTCCAAATAGGTTTTATTTTGCCATACTGTTTCCTGCAAGCATTTTTCTGTTCTAAAATATAACATTTGCAAGTCACAGTTCTATTACATATATAGATCGTTTTACAATAATTGATTTTTCACAGGATAATGCCTTAAACATTTATACTTGAACTGAGACCATTTCCCCCCCTAGACAATCTCTTGGCCCTATTTTGCATTTAGAAATGGCTGTTCCCATCATGTTGAGAAGTATTTCAATTGGCTATACTGACAAAACAAACTCCATATTGAATAGTTTATACATTTTCTATAATCACAAACAACTGACTTATGGAGATGAAGTGGGGTGTGCTTGTTGGGTGACTGGTAATAGTTTCCAGCTTTAAATTCTAGATGACCAGTTCAAATTTAGGCAGAGGTTATTAGCACCTAAATCACTAATATCTGATGCTCGTTCAGTGCTGTTTGTGAAATAAATTAGTACTCTCCCTCCAGTTCCATCTGGACGAAGCTCCACATTAACAAACCAGCAACACAGCTGGCATACATTGTGGCAGTCATGGCAAAGATTTCAAGGATTTGATGGGTATTGAAACTAAATTACACTCACTCTCACTGTTCAGCAGCTTTGGGATGACTCTAATTTAAGACATCTGAGGCCCCTAATAGTATGCTCCCAGTCCCAGTTACACAGAGACACTCTAGGGGTGCGTCTACACTTACAAGTTAGGTCGGTGTAAGGAGGCTTAAGTAGACCTAAACTACTCCCCATCCACACTGGGCTTTCCTTAAGTCAATTTAAGCATTTCCTTAAGTTGACTTAAGGAAAAGTTAAGTCGATTTAATAACACCTCATTTTAGGTCGACTTAACGCTTAAGTCGACTTTATTAGGTCGACTTAAGCCAGTGTGGACAGGGATTAGCACCTAAATCGACCTTATTAAGTTGACTTAAAGTGTTAAGTCGATTTAATAAGTTCGAAAAGGGTCTATGTCTACACTAGAAAAGTTAAGTCAACTTTTGTTAAGTTGACTTAATACGGTCGACTTTAAGTCGACTTAAAGTCAACCTTATTAAGTCAACTTAAAGTCAACCTTATTAAGTCGACTTAATAAAGTCGACTTAACTTTTCTAGTGTAGATATAGCCTAGGAGTCCTGTGGCACTTTTAAAGACTAACAAATTCCATAGACACACAGGCTATGTCTCCACTTGGAAATTTAAGTCGACTTAAACTAAGTCAGCTTAACTAAGTTGACTTAAAGTCGACTTAAAGTCGACTTAGTTAAGTTGACTTAGTGTGTCTACACTATAAAATTAAGTTGACTTCAAGGGGAACTTACAAAGTCGACATAGAGCGTCCACACTGGATGCTCTAGGTCGACTTTGTGGGGCTAGGGGGACCTGGGACAGGTCCACGGGGGCAGGGGGGCACCCCTTGCCAAGTGCCAGGGGGCTCAGCCTTTGCCCCATTGTACCTAGTGTGGCAGAGTACTCTCCAACTCGTGCCGCCTAATGTCCAATCCCCTGGCGTAGTAGGGCCTATGGTAAGTCAGTCTCCCTGGCAACCCACTTTTCCCTGTCAGGGCCCTGGCTTCACTGCCCTGGACTCAGTCCTTGTAGAAGGGAAGTTTTTCTGCTACCCCTGCTGCAGTGGACGAGGCAAGCCTCCCAGGCCTTGTCTAGTCTCCTTCCCTTCCTCTAACCTTTTTGATGTTGCTCTTGTTCTGTTCTGCTTCGCTTTCTCTCCTCGCCTCGCCTCGCCTCGCCTCGCCTCTCCACTCCACTCCACTCCACTCCACTCCACTCCTCCAGCCTCCTCTAAACTCCCTCACCTGAGCTGGTGGAGGTGGGGCTTTTTATTGGGCCAAGAACAGCCCTTAACAGGGCCCAGGTGTCCCTAATTGCCCCGCAGCTGTTTCTCCTTTGCCTGCTGGGAACAGTGCTTTCAGCATTCTAGGGCTGACAAACCTGCCTTCAATTACCCTTCTAAAGCCATCTGGCCTGACTTTGCCACACTAGGTACAATGGGGCAAAGGGGATCAGGGACCCTGGCAGGGCATAGGGGCAGGGTGGGAAGGGCTCTGCCCTGCCAGGTGGGGGGGCATGCCAGGCTACCCCTGTGTCCCCCCCTACCCCGGCAGGGAGGGCATTGGTGTAGCCCTGGGGTAGCCCTAAATTGACTTAGGGCTACCCCACGGCTACACTGGCTTAAGTCGACTCTAGGGAGTTGACTTAAGCCTTAGGTCTACTAAAAACCAGGTTTAATAAAGTCAACTTAATTTTAATTAAGTCGACTTTATTTTCCTTAAGTCGACTTAAGCAAGCTGCTTAAGTCAACTTAAGAGAACTGTAGTGTAGACGCAGGGTAAATTAAGTCGACTTAAGCAAGCTTAAGTCGACTTAATTTACCAGTGTAGACGCAGCCACAGTGGCTCTGATCAAGCTAGCATGCTAAAAAGCTGCAGTGTGGTTGCTGCGGCTGGAGAAATTATTCGTCTGCACAGCATCCTTTTGAGACATCTATTCTAGATAACATACTTATTGTAAAGGGGCCTGATCCAAAGTCCATTGTAGTCAGTGGAAAGAGTCTCATTCATTTTAATGATCTTTGGGTCAGCCCCCAGATGAAGAAATTAAAAGACAGGGAACTTTGATGATTTGCCCAAGGTCACACAATGATCGAGTAGCAGAGCTTTAGTGAAAACAGGAGAGAGATCTGCCAATATAACAGAATATAAGTTAACAAGTTAAGCTGAATCTTATAAACAATGGTCAAAGTAGCTCATATTGATCTATATTAGCAGTTTGCTTTGGTTAAAATAAGTCCTTTTAAAAACTGATTTGGCTAAATCACTGCACTTTTCTAGTATAGACAAAGTCAAAGGTGGCACCTGAGGTAACAGTTGTGGCAAGAGTCATCAAAGCACGGTGGCTCAAGGAAACTTTTTATCTTCTTTCTTTTTGTCTTTGGCTAGATACAAAAAAAGTGTATGAGATGGTAGGGGGCGGATAAAAACAGCAGCAGCTTCTGGCTGAAGTAGAAACTCCAGTCATTTAACTCATCCCCGACCTCCTATGCAGCTTTACCTCTTGTAACTCAGGCTAATGTCTACTTTAGCGCTATTCCCCCCTCTCTTGGGCCACTAACAAAGCAAACATAGCCCAGTTTAATTTTGATAAAATTATTTATATTATGTATATTCTTAGTTTTATTCTAAATTAAGCCATGTCTTCCTAGTAATCTGAAAGACGAGAGAGCCTTCCTCCATCATTTAAATATATCGAAGTAAAAATGTATATTCGTAATGACTGTAAAGTTTGGTTTTTTCCTTTTCCTCCTTCCCTGGCTGCTTCTTTTTTGCTGTGTTGATCTAATGTTTTGCTTCTGAGAATAGAACTTATTAGCAATCCTAAAGTGAAAAAAAAGGACAGGATATTTTTCAACAAGAGCCTCCCCTTTGCCAAACATCCCAGTTTGTCTCCAAGGACTTTAAAAGAAAGAAAAGAATGAAGAACGGAAACCATAAAGCATGCATTACTGCTATCATCTAATTACTGAATGAATAGCACAGTTGTTTTGTCTGATTGCACTAAGCTATTTATCCACTGCTAGCTTCATTGACAAGAAGGGAATCTACACAAATTATAGGGAAATTCAAGCACCAAAGGAATGTTTTGGTTCAGAGGTTTGCAATGACTATTGGCTTTGGTTTCTGGCACAGTTTGCCTTTGCCATATGAACTCTACTGGGCTGGGTCAGCCCGAAGCGTTCCAAAAAGCCTGAGAAGAGGACAGACTTCCTTGTCATCTGTATCCCATAAATAAATTAAAGTGATGTTCTCCAGTTAGATTTTGTTTCTTGGCAGGCTAATCTGCAATCAGAGAAAGAAAAGCCTTTCATTTGTGGACTTCAGCTAAAGGAAGGAAGCTTTTGTATGCTGATTCACCAGAGACCAAAATATTAAAACGTGGAAGAAGAGAAACATATGCTGCAGTCTCGTAAAATAAGTGGATCAAAAAAGAGCTGTTTAGAGAAATATCCACATTTTATGATATTGAAAAGTGAAAGTGTTTCTTTACAAGAAGCAAGCACTATAACTGTACACTCAATACCATATATTAACATTTTGACAAGTTTTTCCATACATTCCCTTCCAAATACTTTTATAATGTATACTAGATCATAAGAATTTGAAAATAGCAATGTCTAACGTAACTCCTGGATGGATGCTTTTTCCATCGAGAAACAAATTTAATATATATTAAGTACTGGTAGTTAGATATTCCTCCCTCTTTTTCCATCTTGTAGAAAGAGAACTGATATGAAATTTACTTCCATGCATGGTAGATAACATCATAAACCTCAAGGAGCTGCAGAAAGAATGAATTTGACATAGGTATCTCCAGTGAAGCCCACTGCAGCTTAATTTTTAACCATGCCAAAACCTGCAGTGAAGGAGTTCCATTTCCTAACTTGCCACACAGTCTCAAAGCTCCTCTGAAATCTCTCTGAACTTGCTTACTTACTCAAGCCTATCCAGTTCTCAGATTGTTTATTTTGTTTGTCTTGTGCTCTCCATGCCTCTGGAAAACAAAATTGGGATTTTCTCCACAAAAGGTCATGCAATAAATAAATTTGTTAGTCTTTAAAAGTGCCACAGAACTCTTTGTTTTGCTGAACTAGACTAACATGGCCACCCCTCTGGAACTTAGCTCCTCTGATCCCTTATTTAATGCAATGTGTTCAGATTTCAAAATAATCCATTGCCTGCATCCATATTAATATATTTAAATGGTAGGTGCAGATTATTTGAAAATAAGTGAACTATTTACTACAGTATAGTAGAGAATCAGCACCTACAACAACAGTGGGAAGACTACTGTCAAATCCAAAGCCCACTGACCTTAGTGGAAGAGTATTTATTGACTTTAGCAGGCTCTGGATGAAACCACAGATGTGCTAATGTTTCTTTTCTGTCTTTTTCAATCTAATTATTATATTGGTTTGCCCCATTTGCATTAAAGGTGAAATAAAGAAGTCAAACATGAATATACTCAAAATCAACACTGAGTTTTCCTCCTCTGTCTCTTCCTCATCTCCTACTCTTCTCATGAGTTTCCAGCTTCATCATTTCTCCAGTTCTGATGCCTCTCATTTCCACTCTCTTGCCTCTTCTTTCTTTCTTCATCTCTGGACAGAATCTCTCATGGCCACTCTAGACAAAGCGCCGCTCTGTCTCTAAATCTTCTGGTCTTTGAATGTTCTATATCTGTCCTCTTTATATCGCTCACTGCCCATCTTTCAATCTCACCACAACCTCTCGTGTATGCCCCTAATTTCTCTGTATCTCTCAGCCCATACATTCTCTCACTGTCCTCCTTTCTCTTGGTTGCTTCCAGGTGGTCACTTTCTTGAACAGAAAACAACATTGCCCCCCACCCCCAAAAAATGCTACCCCCTGGACTGCACTGGAGTGTTTGGCTTGGAGGCAGGTGCACCTACTTATGTGAGAGAGTGAGCAGCATCTTGTTTAAGACTTACACTACACAGAAATCAACGTGACATTCAGCCCTCTCCTGCCAACAAACAGCCAGAGCAACACAGACCTTCCTGGGGGAGATGCAGTAATTTCCACCCTTCTTCTCCACCTGCACATAGCTCCTCAGAAGCGAAAACATCTCTGGTTTCTGTCTTTCCTTTTTACAGTCTTTCCATTTAAAAAAAGTACCTATGTTTTGCGGTTATCTCTTCCCTATTAATATGAATGGTCCCATGCCTTCTGCATGTCTGCACACAACAAAAGAGGAGTGTCCACCCCATCCCCCACTGCAGCATGAGCACCACCCACTTTTGATTCAGGAACCCTCAACCTGAGATGTATTAACTTGTCCTGCTTTTCCCTTTGTGCTGCTGAATCTCCCTTTACAAGAGACTTCAAGAGGCAGGGTACGGGAGCCAGCCCAGGAAAGCATCACTACTACATGCCGTCAAAGGGTGGCTGACTGGGATGAGGCTGAGCTGCGGAATGGAGGAAAGAGACATCTATTCAGATGTCCCTTACTTTCTGCAGGTTCCCCAAGATCCACAAAGATCTTGAGCAACCCTTGTGTTAAAAGAGAGGAGCCTCCAGATTCTTCTGCAGCAGGGCAAAAGGAAAGAGGCTACCTCACATCTTGGTGGAAGAACAAATTAAAACTTATCAAGTAGGGAAGAATGAGACTCTATGTAATTAAATGAGCCCAGCCAGACAAAACGGCTTTCAACTCTGCCTTGGGATATACGGGGAGTGCATGGAAGGGTTCATTTGTAAAAAGTGGCTCAGGATCACTGATCAGCCAGTGAAAGCTTGTTCTGACAAAACGCTTCAAATTCCAGCTTTCTAGTCTGCTTCTGCAGATGAAAGATCTCTTTTAGAAAATGCATTTATCTTTGTAATTCACTTTCAGCTTCTTAACTATTACACAACATAACACCTCTATCAATTTAAAGGTCAGAAATGAGACGTTACAGAGGAACACACAGCTCAGAACAGGACTCCCAATCACACGAGAGCACTCTTTTTCATATCTCTTCAAGCTATGGTCAGAAATACTGAAAATTGAGAATAAATTGGTATTGTCAAAGTCCCATTCAAAACTAGGAACTGCAAGAGCACAATATTTAAATTGGCTAAGTTAATAGATCTTTTTCAAACTAGCAGAAAGCTTTACTTCAAATACAGTTTATGAAATGGAGTTTTGGTGAGGTAAAGTGAACACATTTGTGTGACTGTAACACTCATCCATTATTAACTACTCAGACATTTCTGTTTAGGATTTGTGCTGAAAGAGAAATTGACAGAACCCAGAGATTTCTGAGAAACTGAAAATTTGTTTATCTGTCAGTCAGGAGACCTGTTTGGGGGGAAGTGGGGGAGTGTTTGTTTGTTTGTTTTTTCCCGTCTCTTTACCACCAACTGTGAATGTATACTTGGGCAGTCACTTCCCTCCCTGTGCCTCAGTTTCCCCATCTGTAACTATATGCATACTGCTATCCACCTCTGTCAAGTTCTTTGAAATCTACAGATAAAAAGTGCTATGCAGGTGTGAAATTAATTTTGTATTTTAAATATTATTAATTAATGAATTAATTAATGTTCTTACTATCATTTAAATATCATTGCCAAATGAAATAATTTCAGCTTTACTATTTTCTTTGCTAATCCTTGAATTCCTACCAAAGAATATTTTATCCAGGGAAAAAGTTATCAAAGCCTCTGTTGCATTTTTTGCAAAAGCAAGTTAGCCCTGAGTTGATTTGAGAGAGAGAGAGCGTGTAGATGTTTTCCATACCTCATACGTGGAGAACTCCATGTATCTAACTGGTTCTACCCTGCACTGGGTGTAACAGAAGCAATATAAACTTAGCACATAGTTTAGTAATTAATTGTTTGGAAACAATTCCTTGTAAATACTTTTGTATTTATAGCCACTGTGAAACAAAGATAACATCTGTGAAGGCTCCATGTGAATTATTGCAGGAAGAAGCTGCAAAGGATGTGCCCCATTGTCACTATTAATAAGATTTTGTCTGACTGCAGAGCAAAGCACAGAGATAAATATCAGCTATGTCCCTAAGAAAAGAGACAATGCAAGGCTATGGCAAAAAGGAAACCAACACACCCTCTTGAGTTAGTGTACGTGAATAATGAAGAATCCCAAACGGTCTATTCAATTCCATTCTCAACAAATTTCATGGAAAGAACTGTCTTTGCTGTTCATTTACAAAGACCATTCACAGTTTGTAACTCTGCATGTATTTTTGGCCCAGACTTACTCATTCTGTGTTCAAATACACTGGGAAGAAATGCCTTTCTTCACTGTGCACTAATAGCATGGGCTTGCACCAAGACATTGCCAACTGGCTTAACAATTCTTTTAATCAGCGACATCCCAAACATGTATGGATGATTTCTGATTCCTATGGAAAAAACACAACTTCATTGTGAAGGGCTGTATTTTTCTAAGATGGTACATTTAGGTGAGTATCTACATCTACTCAAACTGAGAAGAAAAGCTTTGGAGAAAATGAGCAAGATGGCAAATGTGTTACTGTAACCGTGAATATATTATACTCCAGTCCTGAAAAACCAAGGATTGAGAATTAAAAAAAAAAGGATTGGATCATTTTCAAAGTGTGTCTCTTTCTTTCTTAGATAATGAGGCTCCCATTACTGTAGTATCTGCATGCCTCACAGTCACTAGGGCTATATCTACACTGGCAAGTTAGTTCGAAATAAGGAGGCTTAATTCGAACTAACTAAAGCCATGGCTACACTAGGCTTTAGTTAGTTTGAATTAAGGGCTTCCTTTATTCGAACTAATAAGTTCGAATAGGGCTTCAGAAGTAAGGCTTTAATTTGAACTAACTAGTTTGAATTAGCCAATGTGGCCTTTTTAATTCGAATTCATTTCTTAGTTCGAACTAACCGGCCATTGAAACGAATGGGGATCGCTAATTCGAACTAAGCGTGCACTTGCTTAGTTCGAACTAACTTTTTCTAGTTCGAATTAAGCTAATTAAGCTAGTTCAAATTAGTTAGCTCGAACTAACTAATTCGAACTAATTTTAGCAAGTGTAGACATAGCCTAGGGCATTTATCCTCATAACATGCTATGGGAGTACAATTATCCCCATTTTACAGATAAGGAACTGAAATAAAGACTTGCTCACACACAGAATCTGTAGTGAAGCAGGGAACTGAATCTGGGTGTTCTGAGTCTTGCTACTACCCTAATCACTGGACCAGCCATCTTCTCACAAGTGTACCTAAGTGACAAAAAATAACATGAAGAGAAAGTGGTAATACAAAAACTGCAAATACATATGTGCCATTCTTCCGATTTAGAGAGCCTATAGAGAAGTTGAGGAAGAGGGTGGCAGATTTGATACCTTTTGTTTAAACGTAATCATTGGAAGGCTATTCCTCTCTCTCCCACCAACACACACAGAGTTCCTCCAACAAAATATTTACAGAACTGCTATAAAGCTGTGAATAACAGCTTGAATGCCATTCCTTGAAGGAGTGAACAAAGCAAGTGAGCTTTGTGTATGGGGTACTGAGTGAAAGCTGTCCATATCTGCCTAAGGAAAAATTGTAGTGTTCCTCCCGTTCCCTTATTGTGCTGCTCTTTGCCTAATTCTGCTCCTTCCCACAAGTCCCTTTTCTCCTTAATTTTCCTCATTTTCAATTCCCTTCTCTCCTGTTGTGCTCCCTAAACCCCCTTCCCTAATTTCCTTCTCTCCAGTTTACTCCCCCAATTCCTTTCTAGTCAATTCCTTCTCCTCCCTTATGCTCCTCCAGTTCTTGTCTTCTTCAGTCCCATTTCCCAATTCTAAATACCCTCTCCCCTATTATGCTTCTCCAAACCTGTTCTCCCCTATTCCCATCCCTTGACCTTCTTGAATTGAGAGATTCTGCAGCTACCAGAGCCACTTCAACTGATCATCCACAGTGTAATGAGACAAGAAAAACAGAGGCAGAGGCCTGCCATCCATGGTGGCTTCACAGAAGAGTGGCTGATAGAGGTAAGTATCTGGGAAATCCTGCTGCCTCCCTGCAAACTGTTGAACACAGGAGAATCTGACAGAGTCCGAGACATGAGTGGCTCCGAAGGGAAAGGTTCCAGGGGGATAGTCATATTAGGTCTTGTTTGGATTGCTGAAAAAGACTGAACTGATCTTGTGACTTACCCTTCTCTGTATGTACTCAGCTGACATGCTACAGCTTCCATTTCATGCATCCAATGAAGTGGATTACACCCACGAAAGCTCATGCCATAAATAAATTTGTTAGTCTTCAGAAGTGCCACGGGACTTTGAAGGGATAGTAGTATCATGTACACTCTGACATTTGGCAAATCTGGTGTATGTCAGAAATTTAAAATAAAATAAAATAAAGCCTGGTTCTCCACTGAATTTGCCTTGTCTGGCCTTTATACCCATACAAAGTGACTATAAAACACTACAGAATATGAATAGTAGTGTTTTACAATCTGTTTGCACGCTCTATTCCCAGGTGTAAATGATTACACAAATTGCAAGGGAGTGGATAATCAGGCTTATGAAATGTAGGTAATTATATCTTCTAATGGTGTTTTAAATTCTTATCTTTATTATTTAAAGTTTTCCACTATTTAGAGAAGAGAATAGTGCTATACCATTTTCTGTAGCTCAACATATGAAGGATTTAAGGGTCTGTAGAGGTAATTGTTTTGAAGGTAGAAGACTGCATATGAAGTAGCTTCCTGGAATTATCCTTATGCTTCATTCACTAAATCAATAGGATGTATTTGTATAGTAAAAATTATTTCCAAAAATAAGAATAATGCTGAGAATGAATATTAGTCCAGCATGTATGGACAGGCCATATAGACACCCAGGAGCTATTACACACACAAAAGTAAATATTACTGACCTAATTTGGTAACTGGCACCAGTTCAAACCTCAGCCACCACAGGTAGAAAAAATACATAACCAAATTGCAGGTGTTTAGCTGATCCCATTGATTTCTTCTTTCATTAACATATGGGGCCTTTCAAAAATACTTCATTTTTCTTCTTCATGTAATCATATTCCCTTTTTATATTCATTTGGTAGGCTAACACAGAACATTACTGCTTAGCTATAGCAAAGTATTTGTAAAGAGAAGCTCAGTGGGAGATTTTACACTTGCTGTCAAAACTGCACAATGGTAGCCCTTTAAAAAAAGGACACCAAGCTTACCATGTTATGCCGTAAAAATGGCCAGATTTTCAGTGCAATAACCAAAAGATTTGAAGAACATTGCACCCTATGCTATTACACCAATATTAATATCAAAAAATAGGCAATTCCTTCTTTAAAATGAAAACAAGCATTTCCAACATGATTAGTCCCAGTGGTATTTGTAGGAGACCTTGTTAAGTCCCAGTTTGAAGTGTTCTGTGGGATCAATTCTTTAAGATGCTGTTTTTTGTCTATTTAAATGTACTGCTATTTGACACACAGACAGACTCAATCAAGTAAAGACATATCCAAAGTGGGAAATCAATTGGGAACTGAAGAGGAAACTCTGAACACCAGGTGCTATGGAAAATATTTTTCAAGCAAAGGTATTGTTTCCACATAACTATATTTTGAGTTTCAAATTTCTGATACTAGGAAATTTATTAACAAAAATGTGGATAACACCCACAAAAACAAACAAAAAAACTCTTGAAATCCAATAATTGATTCTGCTCCACAAATAAGACACAAAAATGGTGCTCTGAATGCTAGTGGTCCTACTTATTTTGTAGTAGGTGCTGAGAGATTTGCTACTGAATTCAGTGGAGCAGGACTGGATCCAGTTATGGTGCATATATACCACTTATGAACCTCTGGTACTCCTGCCTCAGTCTCCCCTCATAGAATTTCAGTGAAGCTTTTATGTACTAGACAATACCCCTTCAGAGGTCTAATTTATTTAGTGAAAGACCCAAACATTGCCATCACTTGGGAAATGTTCCCTCCCTAGGCTCTAGGCTTATACAAAGATCAAATCAGTACAGCTCTTCCCCAGAGCAGCATGGAATTCTTCTGTGATTAGGAGACTATACTACTGTCCAATAAGGTTTTTTTGCTGGGACTAGGTCCCCCTAGGGGCTTGGTACTTTTAGCCAGTTCCCCTGAGATATCTCTCTTTTCAAAAACTCCCTCTGTCTTCTGGAACCTCAAGAATGATCCCTCAAAAGTCTTTATTAGGCCCAGGTATTTCTTTAATTGCCACTCATCCATTTAGGCAATTAGCTACACACAGGTAGAGCTGTATGAGCTCAATCTCCTTGCGGTGTCTGTCAGAGGTAGGCTGGGCCTCTGTACCTCTCAGGAGGCCAATTGTGAAGTTGGGTGAGAGGAGACAGATGGCTGCTGATTCAGAAGAGATAGGTGGAGACCCAGGGAATTTGTAAATTTGTAAGGAAGGTTGGATTCTCTCCTACTAGGCTCTTTTTCAAATGAAGGGGTTGGGGGGAGATTAAGGAAGAAGGGCGGAGAGAAGTATTGGCAGTGGTTGAATAGTGAAAGGACACAAATGGGAGGTAATGGAAAGCAGTTTGCAATGTCCCACAATGGCTGGGGCAGGGGTGAAGGGGCTCATCTTCCAAGTCTAGAAGTGGGGAGAAAGGTTCTCTGGGGAATGTGCTGTGCCAGGGGGAGTTCTTGCAACCAGTAAACCAGAGGGCTCCTAAGAGCTGCAAGCAGGGTAGTGGATGTTTGGAGTTCAGGAGGACTAGTAGTCTGACCATGCTGGGGAAGAGACCCCTGGAAAAGGCAAAGGACAGGCACTGTTGGGCTTGGTGGCTCCATAGTGGAGTAGGAAGAGAACCAGGTAGAGACTGGAAGTGTGGGAGGAGGACAGATGTGTGAGTTGGGACCCTCTCTTTCCTTCCCCAGATGTTTGAGATTGATTCATGAGGTCTGGCAGTAGCAGCTGATGGAGGAAGAAGTAGGTGCGGTGGTGGAGGCAGAGGGAACCAGTTTGCAGTGCCAGATGAACAGTGGAGGCCTGGAGTGCAGCAAGCAGTCCCAGTGACTAGAGGGGCCTGGTACAGGATGGTGATAAAAGTGGTTCCTACCCATATGGAACTCAGTTTGAAGGCTGCATAGAGCAGCAGAAAGATGTGAATGTGGGGCATGGAGCTGAGGAAAATAAGTGAAGAAATCAGAGTGGATGTAAAGCAGAGGAGGAGGAGGGAGGGGGCTGGAAAAGGAGGATCAACTATACAAACAGAGGATAATCTCCTTGATTAGGGAACAAATGTCTCCCAAGCAGATGGAAAGGATTACTGAAAAACTAAGGACTCTGGAAGGCAGAGATGAGATGGGGAATTGTACTGCTTGGGCTCTCAGGGTCAGCAGGATGGATGCAAAGGTCAGCATACTATAGCAACGAGCAGCAGGATCTTCTCAGGAGCTAAGACACCTAGCATAGAAACAGACAATGACAACTAAAAGATTGCAATCAGACATTGAGTTTGCCACTGCTAAGTGTGGTACTGTGGTGATAGTTGGCGGGGTGGAGAACTGGCATCTTATGCAGAGTTGAAGCACCTGGGAAGAAGGGATGGTGGCCAACACTCAGTGCTGGAGGCTGATTTGAGGAGGAGGATGGTAATAGTATTGAAATAGGGGGAAAGGTTGGTGGGGGAAGGGAAGTGGAAGTATAAGACAAAAGACTGGAGATAGGCCATGGGGTATATAGTCTGTTTATGATACACTTCCCTAAACCAGTACTAGAAAGAGCCCATTTAATACAGAATCTCTTAATGGAGAATCTGATTTTTGAGAGGCATGTAGTTTGTGCCTTTGAGAGTGGGAGTTTCCTGTAAGAAGAAGGAGGGTTTGGTGTTGGAGCAACAGCAAAAGGGGTGAAGCTTGATGGGCGCCGGGGAGAGAGAACTCTCTTCATAAAGCCCTAACAGCAGTGCCAGATGCTAGGCAGGGTTTGTGGAGAGGGGCTTCCTCTCCTTTATTGACTTCTGGGCTGCTGTCTTCTGACCTTTCCCTGTCAATTAGTCCCCCTCCATCTTGGCCTGGGCAATTCCTTCTGCTTTGGATTAGGAGCTCATACCCTGAAGGCTCTACCAGGCAGAGGACTTTAAAGAGGAGTGGAGGGGGAAGTTTTTTGGGGGGGCAGCTTGGGTGAAGGGGGTTCCCTGGGGCAGGAAGCCCAGTGGGGTGGGGGAAGTCCTTAATTTTATTCTCTTTCTTCCAGGACCTGCTCTCTTACCTATGGAGCTGTCCATAAATTACACAACACATTGGGGGGTCCTTAATTTTCCATGGCACAATATGTTTCAGTGCACGGGATGGGTCAAATAACCCAAATATGTGATGTAATTTATGATCAGCTCCTCTAGAGTTGGTCAATAAATTTTCTCTTCTGGCTAATGGGGCAGAGGAGATGGAGACCCAGGAAATAGCAGAGGATGCATACAGCACCATCATTGCAGTAATAGAGGCTCTGCAGTTGATGTTAGATATTGAGAAAGGAGCTGGAAATGGGGAGGTACTGCTTGGTCAGTAGAAGGGGGGCAGAAAGGGAGATGAGAAAACTAGTGGTGGTTGGGGAAAGGGCCTAGAGGAGTTGGTTAGAACATGAGGCTTGGTCACTGAAGACTGGTCCTACCCAATGGTAGGACCACATCAATTCATTCTTATTTGCCAGCCAACAGAGGGGTCAGTATCACTAGGACAGATTCCCTCACTGTTCCCAGGTTATCCAAAAGCCTTGGAATGGAAGAACAGTTGATAAGAACAGTTGATAAGCAGTAGTAAGAAAGCACAGAGTAAGAAGGGAGTAGGAGGATGGAGAAAACTGAAAGGGGAAGGAAGAAAGAAGGGAGACTTGATGGGGAATAGAAAAAATGCATGGTTTAGGTGGAGGCCTATTGAACTTCCTTTGAGTACACTTGATAGCGTGTTCTGACTGGATGGAAGGGTTCCGTGACCCAGATAGGTGGAATGGGCAGGAGCAGATGGGACAGCCGGGCCTTCTGATGGTGGGGACATTAAAACTGAATAGTATTAGAGCACAGAAGACATGAGTGTGGAAGATGGCAATGTTACAAAATCTGCAGAACTTGGATGAATAAATGATTCAGGGAACTCTATTACACTCTGAAAGAAACTGTGAAAAGACTAAAGTTTGTTGAAGGAGAGGGTGTGATCAGTAGGCGAAAGTGTAACTGATGGCATGACTGTTATTCTGCATTTTCAAGATCCCTCAACCACAGCTTTGGGAGATTGTCACCAGGAGAGCAAAGTGGTGAGCTCTGAGTATACAGATGGCATTAAGTACAGACTTATTAATATTTATAGACACCCTAGGTAGGGAAGGAGAGAGTGCTATTGTTGGAGGACATTACTGCTCTTAAAAAAAAAAAAAAAAAAAAAAAATTCCCATACTCTTATTTTTGGAAATGACTTTAACACTCCTGTTCAGGTACAAGATAGTGGAGGCCATGAGATGGATATGAAGGAGCATCACTGGGCCAGGGGAAAGATGTTCAACTGCTATTATACATTAGGACAAAGCTGAACCGAAATATTTTGTAAGAAAATTTGGAAGGCAAATCTCAGAAGCAGAGGAATGGGGAAAGTGTGAGCGTGTGTGCACATGTGCGTGTCAACAGAGGGGTGGGAAAAGTGTTAGAGGAGTTGGGAAGACTAGAATTGACTAACGGTACTTACAAAAGGGGAGTGAGGTGTGTATGGTCCCAATTATACCCAAAGCAGCATAGGACACTAAGATAAATATGTTTATAACCTATCTTAGCTAACATGTTGGCTTGCATGTGTTTAATATAAAACAGTTGTAGTTTTAACGTGTTATCTGGTTGAAGTAAACCATAGACTAGACAAGGGCAGAGTTATGCTGGACCTTGAAAGCAAATACAAAAAGTTTAAACAGGAAGTGATTCAGTTTTCAAAGAAAAGAGACAGAACTTAACTTGCAGATTTTGGTAGAACTATTCATAAAATGGTAATTTGATATGGGTAGATGATATTCGGTGCTTGAACACCCAGAACTGCTGTGCCTAACAGCCAGGGACACATTGAGGCCTAGGCAACCTAGGGCATGTAACTAGGCCCCAATCTGTGGTGTGGATTGGGGATGTGGGGGAGAGCAACCAGCATGGTTCTGTGACCACATGAATCAGGTCATAATGCCATGTACTCAAAGTTGCCCCGGCCATCCCCACCGAGTGACGGAGAGGCAGCAGAACCAAATGTAAGCAGGCGGTAGGGCAGTGAATGTGATTCCTCCTCACTGCTGCTCTGGGATTGGCTTCCACACCAGGCCCACTGCCTCAGGGTGTCTGCTCTGTCCACAGGACGTGCCCAAACAGCCTCAAGACCTGCTACAAGGATGGACAGCTTCCAGGGGGAGCTGGGTGGGAAAGGGGTTGTGGGGAGCTCTGGGAGGAAAATGGAGGGGGTTTGTGTGTGGCCCAGTGGCAGGTTAATCCAGCCCTGCTCTACAAGTGTGAAGAGTTTATAATATTATAGTGTTTACTAGACATAGTGCAATCATATTAAGGGTTACTTAGTGATTTCAGTGCCTAGAAGTCAAGACTCTGCTTTAGACTGCTTTAGTCATTTGCTTAGCCACTGTGACAAAACAAATGGTGTACTTTGGCCCCATATGGGAGTACACACAAAGCTAACCTTTCTTGAAAATCTGTCCAGTCAAGTATAGTCAGTGTAAAATAGTCTGCTTTATTTAGATGATCCGGCTCCACATTTGACTATTATGGTTTTGAAAAAATTCCTCAGGCTACATTATCAAAGGATTCAAGGATATTTATAGAAGTATAATTGAAGAGGGACTCTTATTTCTTTCCTCTTTCCTTGCTTCCCCCATCACCCACCCAAACAATCAATTACTTTTTTAGAAAGGTTTTGTAATGTTGTTGGTACGTTCAGAGGGTGGGACCTAAGACACTTCCCCATTGCTTTCTGCTTTTACTGGGTAATCCTAAACCTGCTGAAGTTAATGGAATGATTCCCACTGACTTCAATGGGCTTTGGAATGGGTTCTCTGATCAGAAACCACTGGGACAGTCTCCTCAGCCTATGTAGACCTCCATTAAAGTTGGTGGGAGCCTGTATGGGTCAGAGGGACCAGGTTAGCATATCTGAAAGCAGGATAAGAGCTATACAGATTTATAGATAATGTAGGTCATTTTTTTTCCCCCAAAGAGAAGTTTAATTGAATCTTCACTATGATACTGAGAGCTTCATCTTGTGCAACCCAAAGCCACTAGCTTTGAAACAATGCCATACCAATAGCATCTGTGCCAGACACTACATTTATTCAGGGTTACTTGAGCAAAAGTAATGAGAAGTATTAAAGTAATGTTTACATAGCGAAATGTAATATCAATCATGCTATGTACATTAGCGATAAGAGGAAAGATTGAGTTGTTCTGGATAAAACTGGGCTTTCCTCATGAGAATGGAAAATTACTAGTAGGCTGTAAATTTTGACTCAATTTTTAATGTTATTTTTCATTTGGTATTAACAAGTTATATTGTAATTCATCTTGACAGGATGACAAAATTCTCTTCTAAAATGTTTGCACTGAGTGATCTTGCAGCTTGTGAAACATATGGAGATGGGAATAAATTATGAATCCAAAATATGTAGGTTTCATGATGTGTAGACTGTCTCCTGTGAATGGAAGTAAATCTGCAGAGCTTATATAGGAGTGAGCAGTTACTAGAGCTAAAATTTCAGCAATGAATCAAAACTATTATTCAGCCTCCTCATTTTAATGGCCCATGATATTTACATGTACTTGTTTAATAAGATGAAGAAAAAATATGGTTAGGAAATTGGAGAGTTGTGTCTACAGTAAAGTACCAACATAACTCACCTATCCAAAGATAACAAAATTGAATCACTTAAGAATATTAAATTAAATTAATATTAAATTAAACTCTGATGTGATAGTCTTTCACCTCTAAATTACCAGTTCAAATCTGGTCAGTTGTGACCCAAAGACTGTGTCTACACTTACAAGTTAGGTCAATTTAAGGAGGCTTAAGACGACCTAAACTACTCCCTGTCCACACTGTCAACTTACGCATTGACTTAAGTTAAGTTGACTTAACACCTCGTTTAGGTCGACTTAAACCAGTGTGGATGGGGATTAGCGCCTAAATCGACCTTATTAAGTCAATTTAAAAGTGTTAAGTCGACTTAATAAGGTCAAAAAGGTGCTATGTCTACACTAGAAAAGTTAAGTTGACTTTACTAAGTTGACTTAATAAGGTCGACTTTAAGTTGACTTAAAGTCGACCTTATTACATCGACATAATAAAGTCGACTTAACTTTTCTAGTGTAGACATAGCGAAAGTGTTACTTTATAGATTCAAGGCTAGAGGAGACAATTGTGATCAGGTAGTCTGCTTTCCTATATAACACTGACGACAGAAATTCCCCAAAAATAATTCCTAGAGCAAAGCTTTAGAAAAGAAAAATCCAACCTTGATTTGAAAACTGCCAGTGATGGAGACTCCACCATGCCCCTTGGTAAACTTTTCCAATAGTTAATTATTTTTACTTTGGAAGATTTGAGAAATGCCAATATTGTTATAATCTTTATGAAAGGAGATAAGTTGGCATGTGGAAATTTTTGGAACACTGCCTGGCTATCTACAACAGAGAAAATTCTTACCTGTATTCTCTTAAATCGACTACTTCCCTTGGCTGAGGAAATATTACTGGAATCTCAGTGTCGCGCAGGACACCTGACATGATTTTTGTTGTCAAATTCCAAAGGGGTAGCCGTGTTAGTCTATTGTAGAAAGACAACAGAGTCCTGTGGCACTTTTAAAGACTAACAGATTTATTTATCGCATGAGCTTTCGTTGGAGAAAATCCCACTTCGTCAGACGCTTTGAGATGGGAAAGTTACAGAATGGGAGGAAATTAAATGCAGGGGAGTGTATGACATAGCATCAGGTCAGGCTGTAACAGCAAATCAAAATAGGTGTTAGGATTCAAACACTGGGGAACAGCACATAGAGGAGGGGGAGGTCAAATCACTTGTTGTAATGAGAGAAAAATCCATAGTCCCTGTTTAACCCTAAGACAACTGAGTCAAATTTGCATATAACTTCGAGTTCTGCAGTTTCTCTTTGAAGCTGTGATTTGTTATTCATCTGTTTCAACACAGCTATTAACAAGTCGTCAAGGGAGTGAGCAGGGAGATTGAAGTGTTCCCCTATTGGTTTTGTAGTGTTGCAATTTCTGATGTCAGATTTGTGTCCATTGATTCTTTGGCGCAGAGACTGTCCTGTTTGTCCAATATATAAGGCAGAGGGGCATTTCCGGCACATGATGGCATAAATCACATTGGTGGATGAGCAGGTGAATGAGCCCTTGATGGAGTAGGTGGCTTGATTAGGCCCTGTGATGGTGTCATCAGTGTAGATATGAGGGCAAAGTTGGCAGCAAAATCAAGACCTCTACATAACCTTCATCGATTTTTAACAAAGGCCTTCAACTCTTTCAATTGTGAAGCCCTGTAAAAGTTGCTGGTCAAATTCAGTTGTCCTCCACAATTTATTAAGGTCCTAAAGTTTCTTCATGATCATAGAACTGCTACTGTTCTTTGTAACGGTTAAGAGACAGACCCTTTTGCCATCAGAACTGGTGTTAAGCAAGGCTATGTTATTGCCTTACCTTCTTCTCCATCTAACAGTGATTCTGCTCCTCATTAAAAGCTGTCTCCCCATTGTAGTTGGTATTTAATATAGAATGGATAGGCAAATTTTTTAATCTTCAACATCTCCACTGAAAGTCTAAAATCCTCAGTGTATTGATCTTCAGTATGCTGATGATTGTGCTGTCTTTGCACATACTGAGAATGACCATACTGAATTTTTTTGCACAAACCTACCAAAGCCTAGGACTCTCACTTAAAATCGAGAACACTAAAGTGCTCTATCAAACTGCCTCAGGTCTTCCACATGATCCACCAAAAATTACTGTTGGAGGAACAGACCACAGAGACAGTCATGCATTTCTGCTACCTTGATAACCAACTCTCTCAAAATGCAAAAATCAATAATGAGATTCAGCATAAGATCCAGTGCATTTTCCATTGGGAAACTGCTTCTAAAGTGTTTTCATGGATCATGACCTATGGAAGAAAACCATGAATCATGAGTATAAGCTAGTTATCATCCCTATGCTGCATTATGCATGCTAAACTTGGGTGACCTACCAACATCATCTTAAGAGTTTGGAAAAGTATCACCAGCGATGCCTCTGGAAGATCCTTCTCATCAAATAGGAGGATCGCCACACTGATTACCAGCATCCTCACTGAAGCTAATATCACTAGCATTAAAGTAATGACCCTTATGCACCAGCTACGTTGAATTGGATATTGTATGTTGATGCCAGATTTTTACTTCTCAAAACAAGCTCTCTATGCTTGGGTCACCTGTGGTCAGAGACCTTCTGGTGGTTTTTTAAAAAAAAAGCTACAAAGATACACTGAGAGCATATTTTGAGAAAATTCATGTGGACATCATAAGGTGGGAGGAGCAAGCTACCAACCAAACTCCATGGTGTCATATCTTTCATCAGGCAGTTGCCTGCTTTGAGGAGAAGCACTTTGCCCTTCAAACTGGAGAGACAGAGAGAGAGAGAGAGAGAGGGGGAAGGAAGGAAGGAAGGAAGGAAGGAAGGAAGGAAGGAAGGAAGGAAGGAAAGAAAAAGAACTTTCTCCCAGCATGCAGCCTGACCCACTAGGAAATGTCTATACCTATTGCAGGTGGATTTGTGATGCCATGATTAGACTCCTGAGTCACCTCAGCACCTATATATAAATCCATAGTAAAGATCATCCTCGAATCAAGGAATTGTCGATGACAACTTAATGTTAAAAATTTACACTTTGTTTCTGGGAGCTTCAACTTTGAATAATTGGATCATGTTATGTCTTTCCGTGCTTGACTGACAAGCCCATTAACAAATATTTGTTCCCCATGTAGATACTTACATATTGTGATCAAGTCACCCCTTAACTTTCTCTTTGTTACGTTAAATAGATTAACTACATTAAGTCCATCACCACAAAGAACATTTTCATCATTCTCTGAATGATCTCCAATTTATCAATGTTTTGTCAATATTTATCAAGCATTTAATCATCTCCTGGATGGCTGAAGTCCTGTGTTTAGTGATTTTGTAGTTTCAAGCCAATGCTTCAAGGTCGAGTATTCATATCATAAAGCTATTAATGCTCCCACTAACTCATTCTCTTCCCTAAAGGTGGTTTCTCCAAGGTGGGATTGAAGTTCACTGGTAATTGGTATGGAGAAGTTTGTGTAATTAATGAAAATGGTGCACTAGTGGTATGTGGTATACTTCATTTTCCTGTGCTCCTAACAGGTCTTTCCAATTAAGTCACTGAAAGAGAGAGAAATTTTTTAAATATTCAGTTCACTGAAGAAGGAGATGCTTTTCTGCTTTGGATACAAATGCATAATTCACATTAGCTTTGAAAGGCTGGTCAGCAATGAAATGAAACAGCAATGGGGTGAATCCAAACTAAAGTTTGGCTTGAGAGGAAATTTGAGGGAGTACACACTAGATTAGGCAGGGAAGGCACTCATTCTTCTAAAAAGAATCAAGTAGAAGGATCAAGCTACATTGGCGAACCTGCTTTGTCTCCCAATTAGAGACAGGGCTGGATTCTTCAAAGAATAAAATGGCTTCATTTGCATTAAGTTTCCCAATGCATCCCTGCTGGCATACTGTCTTCTCCATTAGTCATTCCCAGTGTTCCCTACATAACAAGGAAGAGGGAAAGTATCAAAGACAGGAGACAGCGTGGAAGAGCCGAGCTTTGGTAAGTCCCTTCTTCCACTGGCATATAGAATCAACATCCATGGCAAAAGTTAAAGCTGAACCTTCCATCAGACATAGGGAGCCCAAAGAGTTGGAACTGACTCCCTGTTGCCACTTCTCTCCAGTACATCTGTGCAGTGTATGGACATGCTGAAGAATCAGGGCCATAGAATGTATACCAGAGCTCATCAAGGCAGGTATTTCATCCAGAAGAGGACAAACAATAATCTACTTTCAAAAGAGGCAAGAAGTGTCTGCTCCCAGTCACTTGCTCCACTCCTAAAAAGACAACCAAGCCAGCTAGTTTCCAGAACTGATTAAGAATGGGCAATCTGCTGGTCCTGAAATAATGACTGCTTTACTCCTACCAGAGGAACTCTGTTTACTCCTCACCCAGCCAGGTAGTCAATGCTGCTTCCTGGTAATGAGCGGAACACCCCATCAGGACTCTGTTCTGGAATAAGACTCCTTTAACCCTAACAGAGGACTGCACTTACCTTCTTTGTAAAGTGCTTTGAGATGTGTGAAGAAAAGGCACTATGCAAGAACTAAGTATTTATTCCTATTATACTGATTATATATTAAAGACATTTAGCTGTCTGTTTAACTTATCCTTTACTTGATAGTCTTGATTACCCATAGTTGTTGTAAACCTGCTAAGACAGCAGAATCTAACCGAGGAATAAGGTGGAAGGAAAGTTGTAACTGAGCCTTCTACAAATTAACTGAAAAAGGAAGATTGAGCTGAGGCCAGTCTTTGTTTGTGTTTCCCATTCTTATTTTTAGTTGTCTGATGTGCTGGCCTGGGTAAGCCAGGCACATAGGCTGCGTCTACACCGGTAAATTAAGTCGACTTAAGCTTGGCTTAAGTCGACTTAATTTGCCCTGCGTCTACACTACACTTTGCTTAAGTCGACTTAAGCAGCTTGCTCAAGTCGACTTAAGGAAAATAAAGTCAACTTAATGAAAATTAAGTCGACTTTATTAAACCACCTTTCTACTCAACCTAAGGCTTAATTCGATTTTTTTAAGTCAAATTAAGCCAGTGTAGCCCTGGGGTAGCCCTAAGTCAACTTAGGGCTACCCCAGGACTACACCAATGCCCTCCCTGCTGGGGGGGCACAGGGGGAGCCTGGCATGCCCCCCAAAGGGCAGGGCAGAGCCCTGTGTGATGCTGTCTGGATTTAGGGAAGCATTTATGATATTATTTTCAATGGATATCTCATAAATGCTACAATCCATAGGAGCTATTGTAACCCATTAGTCTAAATGGAGAGTTTCCCTTTAAGAGATCTGTTTGGTCAGTGTTGCTAGGCAGATTTAGCTGCTTAGAGCCAGAAGTTTCTGGTCTGTGGAGGGGCAGCTCTGAGCATGCTCCACATGGTCCCCTGCTGCTTGCTGCTGGAGTGAGGTGCCTGAGAGCCAGCAGCCAGGGTGGTTGGACTGAGAGGAGCCCACGTGCTCTGTGCACAAGGAGAAGTGAGCCAGGAGCAGACAGCAGCCTGTTTCCCCCCCACTCTGAAGCATTTTGCTTCAGGTCAGTGTTATTGCTAACCCTCCAGCAGGGCAGTCTGGGGCACTGGGTGCAGAAAAGGGACCAGTGGAAGAAGAGGGGGGTTCTTTTAATTGGATACTTTGAGTAGTATTAAATACTGGGAGGAATGAACAGTTCTTTACTGTAATAAGGGGGAAGAGTTAATTATACTTTGTTATTCTCAAAGTTGTATGTTTTCTTTTGCTTCAGGGTTTCTTTCTTTCTATCTCTCTCTCTCTATATATATAAATGAGTGGTGCCTAAGCAGCAAGCTGACTGAAGAGCAGGGGTTTGCCTGGAAGAGTCCAGCAGACAAAGAGCAAGGAGCTGCTTCTTCCTACTCAAGCCTCTGAGCTTAGCCTACAGAGACTATCACTGAGAGCCAAGTGAACTCCACCAGAACTTTGGGACACTTGAGTGGAGAGCGTTTCTGAGGGGCTGCTCTGTTTAAATTCATTTTTTTTTCAGGTTTATATGTATTGTGAAATAGTAAATGTGAGTTCCCAAAATTAGCCACATCTTGTTATAGATTTATATGGTAGTCATTATTTTGTTTCTTAAATCATATGATTTATAAAGTTAATGTTTAATAAAACTCATTACTTTTCTTTCTTTGTTTTTATCTGCTTTGAACAATCTTTGCTGTGAGTCCCATACAAACCGGATCCTGGGTCTCCAGCTGCTTTTCTCCACAGGGATTGGGGTGTATTTCTGTGAGGCACTGGAGAAGGGCAATTTAATTAATTTTAGCCCACCTGAAGGTTACACTATGTCATGTTTGGTATCAATAGAAAAGTAGTCATTTGCTGGGAATGATTATATAATTTATGTCTAGGAATTCTATTTCAATTAGAAGTTAGGAATATGGTGTTCTATCTATACTTTAACTTATGTTATTTTATTGAAATGGCTGAGAGAGGCAGGGTGTGTCAGATCATTGTGTCCTTAATGTTTAGGAATTTTCCAGCTACAATGGGCCCAGGGAGTGACCTGATGTGCCATTAAGGACTTAAGGAATACAAGCATTGTGTCCTTAATAGCTCATCAGCTAATCATTCCCAGCAAATTACTACCTTTCTATTGATACCAAACATGACATAGTACCTATGGATTATAGCATTTATGAGATATCCATTGAAAATAATATCATAAATGCTTCCCTAAATCCAGACAGCATCACACACAGGGCTCTGCCCTGCCAGGGTCCCTGTCCCCCTTTGCCCCACTGCACACAAGGGGTACCCCCCCTGCCACCGTGGACCTGCCCAAGGTCCCCCCTAGCCCCACAAAGTCAACCTAGAGCATCCAGCGTGGACGCTCTAGGTTGACTTTGTAGGTTCCCCTTTAAGTCGACTTTAATTTTAAGTGTAGACACTTAAAGTTGACTTAGTTAAAGTCGACTTAAAAGTGCAAGTGTAGATATAGCCATAGAGTGAGGGGTTGCATGGCAAAATGAAGGAGTGATGGGAGTCAATAAATACAGAATGATCATAAAAGATGTAGTGGAGAATGAGACCTAGCTGAAGAGGGTGATCTTGCGGGGAAGAACAGAAGGTTTTGACACTAAAACATTTCTGCAAATGAGATGATTGTCTGAAGTATGGTAAGAAACAATTGTGGTAAAAAATGGGTATGGAAGGATCCAAGGCACTGTGTGATGGGAAATAATGCTTTGTGAATGATGAAAGACCATATTAACTGCAAGGTAGTTCCTGTAGTGAGAAGGAAAAGTGTAGGGATGTGAACTGAAATTTAGATCACAGAGGGAAACAAAGAAAGCCAAACTGGATAAGAGAAAAATCATCAAGAAAATCTATAGAGATTCAGATCCTAAATACAAGAGAGGTAGAAGATAGAACTATGTGGCATCAAAGAATATTAGAAGCTATAGGAAAAGCAGCTGGGAAACCATTGCTGGAGACATTTAATATTGACCCCTGTTATGTTGTACTAGGCCTACAATGAAGATCACAACCAGAACTTGTGATCAAGAGGCAAGCAGTGTGAGTCATCAAAAAAGAAAGAAGCAAACAATCCTGAGTGGTGACTCCATAGAAGGAAAGTATCTTGGTCATTAGTGGCCCACACAAAGAAACCAAGATACATTGCTATCTGTCCAGAACCAAGATAAAAAGATGTCGTAATAAGGGTGCTGCTAGAAACCTTGAAAAAATATCAGGGGAATTCTTAATGATTGTATTTCCCATGAGAACAAATGACACCAGGGAGGGAAACTTGAATATTATATAATCAAGAATTACTTCAGCAAATTAGAAAGAGAACTGAATTTGAAATTATGCATGTGATCTCCTTAGAGAGCTTTCCTGTGCCAAAGTACAGTGAAGAAAGGAGAACACCGATACTGGAAACCAACCAATAAATGATCTGATAGAGTAGAGAGGAAGGTTTTGAATTCACAGATCATTGAAACGCCTTCTGCAATGAGAGCCAACTATTTGGATTAGACTGTCTCCACTTAAGCAGGCAGTTTGCCAACCTTTTAGGTTCATAACTGGTAGGGCGAGTTAGGCAGGCTCTAAACCTCAATAAACAGGAAGAGAGAAAGGGGAAACCTTTCACTTAAATTGATTAATCCACCATGTACTACCAACATATAAATTAAGACAGAAAACAGAGTTATTCTGAAGCAGAAGAGGAGAAGTAAAAAGAATATCAAGCTAGATGCAAATGTTCAGGGCCACAACAGGAAGAAACTGTACTAAGTAATGGAGAGCGTGATCTGGAGAAATTCCATGGGGTGATTCTTGTATGTGGAGGATAGATACAGATAGACACACTCTACATGGAAAAGAGAACTGATAGAAGTGGCAGAGAGAGGACCTGTATAACAAAGATATTTACAATCCCAATTGACAATGTGATGGTAATCCTTTGGGGTAAGAATACAAGAAATGAAGAAGAAACAAAATAAAAGCATTAATGTTTATCTGCTAAGGCCACCATTCTGGAAAAGTTAGAGAAATCACAAGATACTCCACTCACAGAGAACTTTAACTAGCCAGACTTCAGGTAACAAATACAGCCAAATATCCACCTAGAGGTCTGGTTTATTATGCACAAAATAAAGAGGCCCTCTTCATTCTAAGTTTCGCTCACTGGAAGAAAGATTGAGAATAATGCAGATATCTGTAATAGCATAGGTAGAAGCTGTCTGGATTCACTATGGTAAGAAAGTTGTTCACAGAATGCAGCGGTGGCATGGTATTAGATTTCGGAAAGGCTGATTGTAGAGAATTAAAACAACCTAGTAGAGTGTGATAGGAGGAAACATTAAAATCCACCTGTGTGGAAAACAGCTGAAGTGGACTAAAAGGAACAATGACTAAGATTCATTCCTCTTGAGAAAAAAAAAATACTGAAAAGCATAAGAAATCATGACTGCGCCTTCAAAAGGGGCTGTTCAAAGTTCAAAGTCTTGTGCTCCAGTCCCCTAATAATTTTTCTTGCCCTCCTTTGGACTCGCTATAATTTGTCCACATCCTTTTTATAGTGAGGGCCCAAAACTGGACACAAAACTCCAAATGTGGCCTCACCAGTGCTGGATAGAGGGGAATAATCACAATGCTCTTACTAATGCAGTCCAAAACACCATGGGTGCGTCTACACTGGCACCTTAGGTCGACCTAAGGATGCCTAAGTCAACCTACAGAATGCCGGGTCCACACTGGGCACTTGTTAAGTCGACTTAAGTGCTTCTTTACATCGACCTAATAACAACTCCTTTGAAGGTCGACTTAAGGTTTAGGTCGACCTTATTAAGTTGACTTAAAGCCAGTGTAGACTTGTAGCCAATGTCTACACTACTGGCTCTGTTAAGTCGACTTAAAAAGGTCAACTTAAGTCGACTTTCAGTGTAGATGCTCTGTTAAGTCAACTTAACAAGGCTTAAAGTTGACCTTGTTAAGTCAACTTAACAGAGTCAACTTAACAAGCGTAGACATAGCCCATTAGCCTTCCTGGCAGAAAGGGCACACTGCTGACGTATAGTCAGTCTCTTATACAATGAAACCTCCAGATCCCTGTCTGCAGAACTGCTGCCCAACCAGTCAGTCTCCAGTCTATAGCAGTGCATGGGATTCTTCTGTTCTAAATGCAGGACTTTGCACTTGTCCTTGTTCAACCTCATCAGATTTCTTTTGGCCCAGTGCTCCAATTTGTCTAGGTTATTCTGTATCTTATCCCTACCCTCCAGTGTATCTACATCTCCCCCCACCTTAGTGTCATCTGGAAACGTGCTGAGGGTGCAACGCACCCCATCCTACAGATCATTAATAAAGATATTGAACAAAACTCATTCCAGCACTGACCTCTGGAGCACTCCACTTGTAACCAGCTGCCAACTAGACATCATATAATAGTTATGCTTTCTAATCATGTTTGTGGCGTGTTTCCAAATTAATGCCGGATTCCTTTTCCCTTTTATTATAAGGGTTTTTTTGTTATACACTTGCTTGCAAGAAGAGAAGTATTACTTCTTAAAGATGCCCAGGGGTGGTGGTAAGTTTTCCCAGACAACTAGGTGGGAGCATGAGCCTGTTCTGTTTTGTATTGTTGAGAGGAGCCTGTAGATACTGAAGCTGGCCCTCACTGCTCTTGTTTCCACCTGGCGGAAGGGTTGAACCATCCAGCCTGAGGTGTTTCATTGGGAGCTGAAAACAAATGCACAGAGGTTTGTGTATTGTCTGAGTGAGAGAGAGAGAGAGAGAGACCACAGATGCCGACAGAAAGTAGGCAGCAAGGGAAACCCTATGAAGAACTAGTCGCCTCACCCTAATAAAGAACTAAAAAAAAATTCTTTCAAGCCGAGTCCTGGCTAACAAAAGGCTTGAAACTGTGAGGAAAAATAAACTGCCTTAATGAGACTTTGTACTGTGGCAGAGTACTCTCCAACTCGTGCCACCTAATGTCCAATCCCCTGGCGTAGTAGGGCCTATGGTAAGTCAGACTCCCTGGCAAGCCCACTTCTCCCTGTCAGGGCCGTGGCTTCATTGCCCTGGACTCAGCCCTTGTAGAAGGGAAGTATTCTGCTGCCCCTGCTGCAGTGGACGAGACAAGCCTCCCAGGCCTTGCTTAGTCTCCTTCCCTTCCTCTAACCTTCTTCTGATGTTGTGTTGTGTTGTGTTGTGTTGTGTTGTGTTGTGTTGTGTTGTGTTGTTCTCTTCTAAACTCCCACACCTGAGCTGGTGGAGGTGGGGCTTTTTATTGGGCCAGGAACAGCCCTTAACAAGGCCCAGGTGTCCCTAATTGCCCCACAGCTGTTTCGCCTTTGCCTGCTGGGAATAGTGCTTTCAGCATCCTAGGGCTGACAACCCTACCTTCACTTCCCCTCCAGAGTTTGAGGAGAGAGGACCCGCTGCTGGAGCTGCTGCCACTGCCGGGGAAGATTTTGCTGGCCTGCTTGCCTGCTTTCCCCCCATCCCCTGTCCTGAGGGCTGGGCGGGTGGGCAGGAGGGAGTGAATGAGGGGTCCCCTGCTATAACCATCTGCAGAGGACTCCTCCCGGCCAGCCCACCCTTGCTGCTGCCACTGCTGCTTCTGCTGCTGCCCACCTTGGAGCCAGCTGCCCGACCTTACCACCAGCAAGGAGGAGGAAGAGAGCATTCCTGCCGCTGCTGCTGCTGCCACTGGGGGAGAGCCCAAGACCACCAGGAGCTGTGGAGAGGTGGTTTGGTTCAGACTTGGAGTGACTGTGCTATCTCTGCTCCTCTGGTGGTGGGGTAAGAACTGTTGCTGCCTACGGGGAGAGGGGGGAGTGGCGTGGAGCCCTCTCCCCAGCTCCATCGACTCCCCACCCCACCACCAGCACCATCATCGCCGGCGTTGCCATCTCTCCACCTCCCCCAGCCACCAACTGCTTCACCTCCTTGCCTGCAGCTTGCTCCCTTCCATCTGGGACTTTAAGTGGCAGCAAGGACTTTCCCCAGCCAGGCGCACCTTTTCCTCTCCCCATTACCTGGACTTTTCCCTCCCCTCCCAAACCGCTGTGGCCGGAGGGTTTCCCACCTTTGTCTCACCCTCTGGCCAGCTTGAAACAATTCCCTCCCTATCCCCTACCCCCTCGGTTTGCTTGGGTTCCCTACCTTCCCCTGCCCTTTCAGCATTCGTTTGGGTTCCTTCGCTTGCCCCGCCCCGCCCCGCCCCCGCAGTATTTGTTTGGGTTCCCTGCCCTGCCCCGCCCTGCCCTGTCCCCTCAGCTTTGTTTGGGTTCCCTGTCCCACCCTCGGCCTCCATTATTCCTTTAGTCCTCCCTCCCACTCGCCCTAGCTGTCCCTATTTTACCCAACCCTACCTTGGTGCGCCTACGCTCCAGAAGGGTCTGTGAGCCCTAGTTCCCCCCTTTTTCTTTGAGCCCCCCTTACTGCCCCCCCGATGTTAGTGATCCTTCCCTTACCCAGTGCAGCCGGAGGAGCCGGTACCCCCTTTATCCCCCATCTGGTCCCCATACCCTTCCCCTTCTGGCACCCTCCTCCCCAGACTGCAGCCTAGCGGGGAGGAGTGGATTGCCAGTCCTCGTCCCTTCCCCCTTTCCCACGGTTTCCCTTCTCTTTCCTTGGGTTCTACCCTCCTCCCCTGCCCGCAGTCTAGGGGGAGGAGTAGACACACTCCCTATCCCCCCTGGTACCCCTTCCTCCACCCCTACCCTAGGTCTCCCACCCCATTTGTCCCCCATCATGGGGGACATGGAGACCTTCTCAGCTCCCCCTACCCCTGCTCCTCTCCCCGAACCTGCTCTCCCGTCCACCTCTGCGGGCCCCCCCCCCTCGACCACCGCCGCTGCTTCAACCATCTCTGGTGCCCCAACTAAGGCACCTGCAGCGGCGGGCACGGGAGGGGCCTCCACTGCTGCTGCAGCCTCCTCGGCCGGCCGTAAAAGCCGGGCGAAGAAGGCAACTAAGGGCTCGGCCGCAGCCCCGCCATCGGGTGCGGCCCCTCTTCCCCCGTCACTCCTTCCACCAGTTCTGGGGGTCCCTCGGCCCCCAGATCGTACGCCCAGGTGGCTGCCACCCCTCCACCCACCGCCGCCGTACCATCTGCCTGCCCCGCCTCCTCGAATAACATCTTGGGGAGCCGGGGCCCCTTCGCCACCTTGACCAGGAGGCACGGCGTCCGTTGCCTCCTGGCGGCCGCCTCGCCCCACGTAGAAACCTACGTACGGGCGATGGCGAGGGTGGTGGGGCCCTCGGCTATTGTGGCGGCCTCCAAAATGTACGGCAAGATAGTTTTCTTCTTGTCGTCGGAGGCCGCCGCACAGGAGGCGGTGGCAAAGGGCCTGGTGGTGGGGGGTGTCTACGTCCCCGTGGAGCCCCTGAAGGACCTGGGCGTACGGGTGGTCCTCACCTCCATCCTGCCCTTCCTCCCCAACTCTGCCCTGCTTCCCCTCCTCTCCACCCTGGGGAAGCCCATCTCCACCATCAGCCCTCTCCCACTGGGCTGCAAGGACCCCGCCCTCCGTCACGTTTTGTCCTTCTGCCGGCAGGTGCAGATTCAGCTGCCGCCGGCGGGGGCGCGTGACAGAGGGGCGCTTGAAGGGTCCTTCTTGGTGCCCCACCAAGGGGCCCAATACCGAATCCACTTTTCCTCGGGGGAGGCTCAGTGCTTCCTCTGCCGGGCCAAGGGGCACGTCCGGAGGGACTGTCCCCTGGCCCAGCATGGAGCAGGAGCAACCGGGCCCCCCGAGGTGTCATCGGGCACCGGCCCTGCCATCGCCGGTGCCCCGAGCTCCCTGGCCACCGGAGCTGCCCCTCCTCCTCCACCACCGCCACCATCTGGGCCAGGCCCCGTCGCCACCCCACTAAGTACATCTGGGACGGGGCCAACAGAGGAGAGGGCGCCGGCCAGGGAAGCCCCGGACGTGGGAGAGGGCGTACCCCAGGGGGAGGGTTCCCATCCCCCTGTCGTCCCTCCCTTGCCCCTTCCCTCCCAGGAGCCCTCGCCTTCGACGCCCGGCTCTATCCCCGCTGGCCGGCCCTCCCATGCCATCTTGGAGGGCCGGGCCCTCGCCAAGGGGAAGCATAAGAAGGCCCAGACCCTCCCCACCACGTCGGATGGGGAGGAGGCCCCCCGGAAGTCAGTTCGGGGGGCTGAGGACGCCATCATCAGTGCTGGGACTTCTCTTGCGCTCCCTGGCGAGGCCCAGCGGGAGGCTGTGGCCGAGGGAACTGCTGCAGCAGGACAGGGGGACATTATTGTCCCCCCATCGGAGGCCCTTGAACAACCCCTTCCCAGAGAGGCCGCAGATGGAGCTGCCCTTGCCCCCCCCCAAGCTCGCCTCACCATCAACGTCCACCGCCAATGGTGAGGTAGCCTCCGCTGAGGCGGGGGGGGACTTTAGCTCCATCTTTGCGGAGATCGAGGCCCTGGGTCTGACCCTGATAGCTGCAGGGGAGGACGACCCTCCTCTACCAGCGGGCCTCGATCTGGGCGGTGAACCATCTTCAATGCCCCCTCTCTCGCCCCAGTCCCAGTCCCAGTCCCAACCCCTGTCCGCTGCCTTACCCCTCGCCCTGGGAACGCCCCCGGACTATTCCACCTGCCCGGCTGTGCTCGGGGCCCTCTCTACAGCCGCAGGGCCCCTAGGGGCGACGGCCGGCCCCGAGCAGCCGGTTCCCGGGGGGCCGACCCGGGTGGGACAGCCTCCCCTCCCCTCCCTTGTCCTTTCCCCCTGTCCGACGCTGAGGCTATGGACACCTCCACGCCCAGCGTCGGCGGGGACCCGTCCCCAGACCCCTCCCCACCAATCCCCGTGCCCGGTCGAGGGGCGCCGCACCCCAGTGGTTCAGCCACTGGGGACCCTGTCCCTCTCACCATGTTTTCCCCTCCCCTTCCTGCTCCAATTTCCGACCCCTCTCCCTCGGCCCCCGTGACCCTCCCCCATCCCTTCCCTGGTTCCCACCCTTATTGCTGCCACCCCCGGGACCGCATCCTACCACCTGAGCGGTCCCCAAGGGGCGGTATTCGTGGCCCCTTCCACCAAAGGGGCTGCAGTTCTCCCTCCACCGCCCCCGCCCCCTGTGCCGGCGGTTCAGCCGGGTGACGCGGCGCCCACAATATCGGCACCGCGACGGGGCTCTGCGCCCTGTCTGTCACTTCCGGCTGGCAGCGGGGCCACTGCGGGGACCCGACTGGGGGACGGCCCGGGGCCTTCCGCCCCGGATCCCCTGGCGCTGCGAGATGAGCTTGTTCCTGGCCGACACTCGTGGGGCCAGGAATAGGGTGCAGCTCGCCCTGCAGCGCTGGGGGGATTTCCATCTCGTCCTCCAGGCCGTGAGGGCCATCCTGAAGGAGGGGAGAGGGACCGGGAGGCAGGACGCCGCGGCCTACCAGAGGGCCCACGGCTTCCGTGACTCCCTCATGGCTTTTGGGGTGGGTCACGGATTGCTGCGGGGCCCGACGGGGGCCGCGGGCGGTCCTGCCCCTGAGGATCCTTCCCCCCAGCCCTCCTCATGGCCTCAGTCATCCTTGCCTCATTAAATGCCAGGGGCTGTAGGATGGGTCTCCGCAGGAGCCAAGTGCTCTCCTTCCTTCGGGAAGGAGGGTACTCTGTAATGTTCCTGCAGGAGACCCATACGGATCCAGCCGCCGAGGCCAGTTGGCGGCTGGAGTGGGAGGGCAGGGTGTTTTTTAGTCATCTCTCCGCCCGGCAAGGCGGAGTAGCCACCCTGTTCTCCCCCGACCTACAGCCCGAGGTGCTGGGGGTTGCCGAGGTCGTGCCGGGCCGCCTGCTGCACGTCCGGGGCCGTATGCAGGGGCTGACGTTGAACTTTGTCAATGTCTATGCCCCTGCGTTGGCCCCGGAGCGGGTGCCTTTCTATCAGCAGGCAGCCGCCTTCCTCGGCACGCTGGATCCTCAGGAGTGCCTGGTCCTGGGCGGGGACTTTAACCTCACCCTCGAGGAACGGGACCGCATGGGGACCGAGCAGTGCCCGGCCACCGCGGACGTCCTCAGGGACATCGTGGACCATCACTCCCTGGTGGACGTCTGGCGCGACCACCACCCGGACGACGAGGTGACCTTCACCTTTGTCCGGGTGGGGGAAGATCGGTCGCGCCACTCCCGGTTGGACCGCATTTACATCTCTAGGTTCCATCTCGCACGAGCCCACTCCTCCGGCGTACGGCCGGCCCCCTTCACGGATCACCACCTGGTGACTGTGAAGGCCTCTCTGTCGGCAGAGAGGCCGGGGCCGGCCTACTGGCACTTTAACAACAGCCTGCTGGAGGACGTGGGCTTCGTGGCGTCCTTCCGGGAGTTCTGGCTGGCCTGGCGGGGGCAGAGGCCCGCCTTTCCCTCGGCGCGGTTGTGGTGGGATGTGGGGAAGGTGCGCGCCCGGCTCTTCTGCCGCGACTACACTCGGGGGGCCAGCCGGCGGAGGGATGCGGCGATAGAGCAGCTGGAACGGGAGGTCTTAGAGCTGGAGAGGCGCCTGGCCACCAGCCCTGAGGATCCGTCCCTCTGCGGAGCGTGCCGGGAGAAGCGGGAGGAGCTCCGCGCCCTCGAGGACCTACGGGCCCGGGGAGCCTTTGTTCGATCCCGCCTCCATCTCCTTCGGGAGATGGATCGCGGTTCCCACTTCTTCTATGCCCTGGAGAAACGGAGGGGGGCTAAAAAGCATGTCACCTGCCTCCTTGCTGAGGATGGCACCCCCCTCACAGATCCGGTGGAGATGCGTGGAAGGGCCAGGGCCTTCTACGCCGGTCTTTTCTCCCTGGATCCGACCGAAGCCGCCGCCTGTAGGGTGCTCTGGAATGAACTTCCCACGGTCAGCGAGGGCAACCGGGACCGGCTAGAGTTACCTCTCACTCTGGCCGAGTTCTCGGAAGCCCTCCGTCTCATGCCCACCAATAAATCTCCGGGCATGGACGGGCTGACTGTGGAGTTCTACCGCGTGTTCTGGGACGTCCTCGGCCCGGACCTCGCCATCGTCTGGGCCGAGTCCGAGGGAAGCGGAGTGCTCCCCCTCTCTTGCCGGCGGGCAGTCCTGGCCCTGCTGCCCAAGAAGGGGGACCTCCACGACCTTCGGAACTGGTGTCCCATCTCGCTCCTCTGCACGGACTACAAAAAAGCAGCCAAAGCCATCTCGCTGCGGCTGGGGTCCGTGCTGCAGGACGTGGTCCATCCAGACCAGACCTACACCGTCCCGGGCCGGTCCATCTTTAACAACCTGTACTTGGTCCGGGATCTCTTGGAGCTAGGGTGTAGGGATGGTTTGTCGTTCGCCCTCCTGGCCCTGGACCAGGAGAAGGCGTTCGACAGGGTGGACCACGGGTATCTCCTGGGCACCCTGCAGGCGTTCGGCTTCGGACCCCGTTTTGTGGGGTTTCTCCAGGCGCTGTACGCCTCCGCAGAGTGCTTGGTCAAGCTCAACTGGACCCTGACCGAACCTGTCAGCTTCGGGCGAGGAGTCCGCCAAGGCTGTCCGCTGTCGGGCCAGCTGTACGCTCTGGCCGTGGAGCCCTTCCTCTGTCTCCTCCGTCGGAGGTTGACGGGGTTGGTCCTCCGCGAGCCAGGGCTGAAGCCGGTCCTGTCGGCGTACGCCGATGACGTGCTCCTCGTGGTCCAGGACCCAGGATACCTGGCGCGGCTGGAGGCTTGCCTGGCCATCTACTCGGCAGCCTCCTCCGCCCGGGTCAACTGGGTCAAGAGCTCTGGCTTGGCGGTAGGGGCCGGGTGGCCGGTCGGCTCCCTCCCACCCGTGCTTCAAGCCATCCGGTGGAGCGCGGGTCCGCTGCTCTATCTTGGCGTTTACCTTTCTGCCACGCATCCCTCCCCGGATGACAACTGGCGAGGCTTGGAGGACAGGGTGTCTGAGCGGCTGCGGAGATGGACAGGACTGCTGCAGTGCCTTTCCCTTCGTGGGAGGGCACTGGTCGTCAACCAGCTCGTCCTGTCCATGCTCTGGCACCGGCTCAACACCCTGGTCCCACCCCCCAGTTTCCTGGCCCACCTCCAGAAGACAGTTCTGGAGTTCTTTTGGCCAGGACTGCACTGGGTCTCTGCAGGGATCCTGAGTCTTCCCCTGGAGGAGGGAGGGCAGGGCCTGTGCTGTGTTTACAGCCAGGTCCATGCCTTCCGCCTCCAGGCCCTGCAGAGACTCCTTTATAGTGCAGGTAGTCCAGCGTGGAGCCAACTGGCATGCACCTTCCTCCGCCGCTACCGAGGGCTCCGATACGACCGGCAGCTCTTTTTTATCAATCCGAGAGGCTTTCCGCGAGACCTCTCCGAGCTGCCGGCCTTCTACCAGGACCTCCTCCGGACCTGGAGGCTCGTTTTGGCCTCCAGGTCCCTTGTGTCCACCGAGGGGGAGGACCTCCTCGCGGAGCCCCTGCTACACAATCCCCATCTTAGTGTGCAGGTGGCGGAGGCCCCCTCCGTGAGGCGGAGGTTGGTCCTGGCAGGCGTCACCAAGGTCGGAGACCTCCTGGACTATGCCCGGGGGGACTGGGTGGATCCCCTTGTGCTCGCTGAGCACATGGGGCTCTCCACCCTTCGAACCCCCCGGCGCCTACTCCAGGAGGTGAAGGCAGCCTTACCCCCTACTGCTCGGGATTACCTTGAGCGGGTCCTGCAAGAGGGTGCTCCCCGCCCTCCCCTCAGTCCTGGCCCTCCGGAGCTTTTAATCGGGCCCCGGCCCCGCGAGCCCCCCCGGCCGCCCCACGCCCCGAGCCAGCTGCTAGACCTGCAGCCGGTCTCCTTTCGAACCGCGCCACGTAAACATCTGTACACGCTCGTGCTCCATACCATTCACTTCCTCGCCCTCGTGTCCCGCCCCGATACAAAATGGCGGGACCTGATGCCACCTGCAGAGGGCGAGGACCCCCGGTGGGCCAGTCTGTATGTCACCTTGACTCCACGGCCCGCCGGGGATATAAGTTGGCGGCTCCTTCATGGAGCCGTGAGCACGGGCGTGTTCCTGGCGCGGTTCACTCCCCGTCCCGACACATGCCCCTTTTGCGGAATGAGGGAGACCCTGGCGCACGCTTATCTTGAATGCGCCAGGTTGCAGACCCTTTTCCGGCTCCTCCAGAACCTCTTATTGAGGTTCTGACTGCACTTTTCCCCACATCTTTTTTTATATGCACTCCCTATCCGTGGCCCCACAAAGTCGCCGGACCTCCTCACCAACCTCCTCTTGGCCTATGCCAAAGTGGCCATATACAAAACCCGAGAGAGGAGGTTGGCTGAAGGAGGTTCCTGCGACTGTGGGGCCTACTTCCGGGTCCCTTGTCCTTTCACATATCTGAGCAGAGTTCCTCTGGGCAGCGTCCACTGGCTCCCTCGACACCTTCCGGGAGCAGTGGGCGCTGTCCGGGATTCTCTGCTCGGTGTCCCCTTCCAAGTCCCTGATTTTAACCCTTTGACCCGCACACCCGTTCCTGTTTTCCATTCGTTGTCCCCCGCAATTAATTGAAGATGGGTCCAGTGCTCCATCCCCTTAGGCTGGGGAGGGAGTTTTAGCAGTGGGCGGGCACAAGCCCGCCCACTTCCCCGTCCTTTCAAATAGGATTACCCTTCTAAAGCCATCTGGGCTGGCTTTGCCACAGTACATTGTTTGTAAATAAACAGGACTGCATCAAAGAAATATGTAACTCTATCATCAGTCTCTCCTCCTAACAGAAATAACCTGCAAAATTCTAAATATTGGCTAACTACTTAGATCAAAAGGGGTAACAATACATATGGCCAGGATAAAAGGGGAACATAGGATCCATCTCTAAATTAAAAGTGTGCTGAAGTATTTGAATTCAGATCAGAATCTCAATTAGTTTTTGACTAGTTTAGATTTCAGGTTTTACGCTGAATAAGGACTGGGGCTTGGGTTTGATGGTGCTGAAATCTAGCAGGCAGAAATAGTCTCAACATTCAGCCCAAATTGGAAGAAACTTCATGAGATCATCTGACTTGATCTTTCTCTCCATTATTTTAAATAGTGGCAATTTCACAAGATGAACCAGTGTCGTGCTGTTTCTTCCTTAATAAGCTGCATTTAAACAAGATCTGGAAATATACTTTTTCTGGTTTGAGTCCTGGTTTTATGGTGGATTCAAATGTAACCCCTTGCACTCAAAATATAGGTTTTTGATTCAAGATCACCAATAGTACAAATATATAAAAGAAGGATGTGAACTCCAAGAATGAGATCCTCACCCCACTGCAGTAATCGAAAAACTCCAATTAACTTCAGTCAGATTGGATTTCACCCCACAAAGGGGGAAGAGATTATTTAGGACAATTAAATATGGAATAACTAAAAGAAATAGGATGAAACTAACAGAGGTGAAACTCAGGCTCAATGTCGGGAAAAACTTCCTCCTAGTGAGATCTCCCATGTCTTAAGGGAAATGACTAATATTAATTGGACAAGGCAATAGAAAATGTACTGTGTAGAAAAATTCTGTGTTGGCAGGAAGACACACTAAAGGACCAAAGAGGTATTTTCGATGTCTAATCTAGAGATTACAGTGGGAGAATGTAGCAATACTTGCTTCCAGAAGTTTCAGATTGTATATCTTATGTAGATTGTTAGCTGTCCACCAAAAAAGTGCATTTTGAAGAATATTTTATAGTAGGAAGAAAGAAAATGGTTTGGAAAGTCTTAACACCTTTACTGGCACCATGCTGGGAACATGAGGGAGCCATCAGCATGAATGTAAATAAAGTGCATATTCATTACAGAGGCAACTGCTGCTAGCATGCTTTCACCATGGTGGGTCTGTCGTCTCTAAAATGCTGCAGAAGAAATTCTTGAAGGACAGCATCACCACAGGGGAACTGTGCTCTCTCTCAGGTCTCCTGGGATGTATTGTATGTATCCACAGACAAACATCTTGATTCTGGCTGGCAAGGAGAACTGCTGTATCTTCTCTGTGGCCTTTACTTCCTTCCTCAGAAAAAGCAGAGCATACTCCATCAGCCAATGGACTAGAAATATAAAGTTTGTGAGATTAAGATGTTTTGTAACTCAGCCTTTTCTTTGCAATTTCCACTTCTTAGGTATTACTCAGTTCTAAGTGCAAATTGTCTTACAAAGCCATCTACATAACTCAGAACAACAAATGCCTTTTTAAAGTAAAAGTGTGATTTTAATTGACTTTTATTACATAAAGTACAGAACAACCTGTTAGTATCCAGATGTAACTCTGAGCACTTGCATAAACAGTGCTCATTAACAGTCAAACTAGCATCAACCATTCTGCCTTGGAAGACGAATATTGCCTAAAGTTTACCTTTATCTTCCTAGTTCAATTAATTAAATACTATTGCAGCAGTGGTAGTACCTTTCATTAGTGACCTTTATGTGGAGGAAACGCCACGGAGCATCCTTGTGAAATACAGACTTATTTTGGGGATTCCACATGTCGAATATAATATTGTACATTTTTTTTTTACAGACAGACAAAAGCACTTACCCTTCTTTCGTGTCTTTTTTTTTATTTTGCAGTATCAGAACCCCTGAAAGATCTTAAGGCCTCTCCCTCAGTGCTGTAGCTGTATCCATCAGGGAAAATGTAAATGCATGAGGCTAAATAGTGGTGAAGAGAAAACATGGAGAAAAAAAAATCATCTCCACTTCCACACCTACATCTAAGCTCTAGGAGTGAACCGTATCAAGATCAGTCAAGGCCTTACCCTGCAAGATGCTGAACACTTATAATTTCCATTGAAAACACAGGAGGCTGACAATGATCATCACCTCCTAGGATCAAATACTCAAAAATAATAGTTTTGTGCTCTTCTACATTTGTGAGTTGCTCATAATCAGCATCATAAAAGAATAAATAAAAATAACGGACATCTACCCCTCTGCACTGAATGGGGCACAGATGGAAAAAATGCCATGGAGTCACATAATTAAAGACGTCATATGAACAAAGGAGTTGAATTAATTTTGCTCAGGAACCTTAACTTTAGCACCTCGTAACATGATGAGTGCCATGATGATATTCTTTTAACATAGGTTTTTAGGTTAAAATTATTGTAGAAATTTGAATAAGCAAAAGAATTTGTACTATATATATCCTGACTGGTCAGTGACTCCTTGGAGCATTGTGTAACCTGTATTGAAACTGTTCTTTTAGGCATGGTGACCAGGGATGTAGTCATGAATGGGCGAATGCCTCTACCAGCTTGACCTCAGATGCACACTGTGACTACATTTTCCTCTACAAAATGTCATCCTCCAAGCAGTGTGACCTTGAATGTATGGTGCGTGTGAGGTCGTGCTGTGCCAAGGATGCCATTTTAAGAACAAAATGGTGTCTTCCATGTGGCAAAAATTCCAGTATGCCATTTCAGCACAATGTGGCCTCACTACAGCGTGGACGTGACAACTCTATACAAACGTCTCCATCAGCTGAGTCACTGTGCAATTACACCACTAACCGATGACATCAGATCCAGTTGCCTATGAAAATGCTATGCCACAAACCACACCAATATTGTCTCGTATAAACAGTGGGCTTCTGGAACAGAAGTTAAATCTTACAAAATGGAACAATATGCCCCCTCACTTCATCCCTGCCCCCCTGTCTTTTCCTCCATGCAGCTATGGTCACCACTGCCAGTAAAACTCTCGTGGACTTTGGGTCTCCAGGTGGGTATGCTAACAACTGGACTACAAAGTCATTCTCAAGCTCTCTCCCTTCTGGCTCAATGACTGTTCTGCTGTGAATAAATACTTATTACTCATTAGACCAGAGAGAGGACAACAGTTACTCTTAACCTGGTAGTTGGGATGCCCACATAGGAGACGGGAAACCTAGGGTTAATCCCTCTGTGAATTCTCACTCTACTTTCTAATTGTGCTACCTAGGAAAAAAAGGAGTGACTGGTAATGCCAAAAAGAATTAAAAAGTATAAAATACCCAGAATCAACTGGGGACAGGTAGATATGCCAGGGTAGAGAATCAAGGGAGCAATCTTCCCCTGGGCCCCTAGAGCAGCCAGAGTTCCTCCACAGAGGCTACTGTGGTCATTTTATCCGAAATGGGAAAAACAGGAGGAACCACGTAGCAGTGGGTACTCTGTCCCTGCCTCCCCATCCCTACATCCGGCATGCTAGTGTGGAGAAATGCCCACAGAACTGAACTTTGCACTGTATTAGAGGATATATGTACCCCTCCCATGACCATCTTTTCACAGCCACACCAGTTCCTCTCTCCAAGAGCAAGATTTTCTCATGCATGTGAAGTGAAAATCTAATTAGTGAAGGTTCACTTCTCTGACCAGAACTGCTGCATAGTGCTTCTAAGGCTATGTACACACTACAAACTTGTCCCGCAATAAAAGCTATTGCGGAACAAGGCAAGCGCTATATTTATAGCGCTTTGGTGTGTACACACCTGCTCTTTAAATCACAAAGGAGCGTGAACGCTCCTTTGCGATACAAGAGCGGTGCATGGTGGGCACTTGTCCCACCATGCACTGCCCACAGCCAGGCTGAGCTACGGTTCAGGCCACCACACCTGAAGTGCCGGGGCTGAGCTAAGGACTGCAGGGCTTCGGGTGGCAGCGGGAGCTGCGGCGCCGCCGCTACCCGAAGCCCTGCAGCCCCCTAGCTCAGCCCGGGGCTTCGGGTGGCGGTGAGAGCTGCTCCCGCTGCCACCCGAAGCCCTGCAGCTTCACTGGGGGGTGGCCCAAACCGGTGAGAGCAGCCAGTTCTAACCCCCCCCCCCCCCCGCCCCCCCCCGGGGGGTGACCCAAACGGCGAGAGCAGCCGGTTTGGGCCACCCCCTTAGCTCAGCCCCAGGGCTGAGCTAAGGGGGTGGCTCGAACCTGCTGCCCTAGCCGGCCAATCCCCCAGCTGCCAAACCTGGCCATTTAAATATGTCAATTTCACTGCTCAGCTAGAGCAGTGAAATTGACATATTTGACAGCTCCAATGTCCCAGAGTGGCCCGGTTTGGCACTCTGGGACATTTCCAGAGGATGTCAATGGCGCAACAAGCATCCACTCAGGGTGTACCACGGAACAACTGTTCCATGGTAAACCTTACCACCCTCGTTTGGGGTGGTTTACATGTTGCGCGGGAAGAGGCTGTTGCCGCGCAACAAGAAGCTTTCATGTATGAACGCTTTGATAGTTATCGCGTGGTAAGGAGCCTTACCGCGCGATAACTCTGTAATGTGTACAAGGGCTAACTTTGAGGTTTGCCTGAGAGAGCTAAGGCATCCAAAGCCAAAGGAAAAGCTTGCAGCTCTCTTAAAAAGCTTTGTTGTGCTCATTTCCACCAATGCTTCTACTGTAAACTGAAGTGCCCATAAATATTGGAAGTGCTGAGTGAAGAATCTGTTGCTGCCTGTTCTTGTTCAGTGTCATCATAAATTTAACAACAAAATGATGGTACTGTGGCTGCATAAAATTTCTGTTACATTTGGAAATTATAGTTTATAAAAAAATTTCCACACATAAATAAGCAACTTATAAAAGATGGTTAAGAGAAATTAGTTACAGAGGGTACATTACAGATCATTAAGCTAATCAAATTGCCATTTATTAAAGGAACGTCGGGAAGAAAGAACAGATTTTTAGTTAGAGTAGTAAAGAAGTGATATTACCGAATACTAACTAAAAATAATGTTTATTAATAATTTAAGTGACTTCCAAGTGAATGCAAGGAACAAAACGTCAGAAGACGGCAGCACTCAATCTAATCATCAGTTCTAAACCATGAGCAGAAAAAACTCTGTGGTATTCTGGGTTCTGCAGATTATTACAGCCTAAAGAAATTCACTCTTTGTTGCCTTAAGAAACAATTCAATCCAGCTGTTCACAGAAATTCAGGATCAGTAACATTAGTCATGTTTTTCCTTTCAAATTCTTATTTTTCTAAAGCAGAGTTAGGTGGTAAATTTTCTTAAGAAGTCTGACTTATTTATTAACTTGCAAGCCTTCTAAATAAGCTACTATCATTTAACACTAAAATAACATAAGCTTCTGTGTACCAGTTATCAGTACATCTCTGGGAGCAGTTTCTAGGTTATCTGCAGCCTAAGAGCCAGCAGAGGGAGCACAAACCATTGGTTTTTGTGGCCTCCAAAACTGAAGTAGCTGTTTTAATTTTCTATATTAGTTTTTCAGTTCCACCCTGGAAAAATGTAAAAATCTTGAAATTTACACCTTCTGACTGACAAAAGCCTTTCTATCATAACTATATGAATATATTAAACATCTAGTTGCAAAATACCTATTTTTTTAAAATTATTTTTACTACACACATCATGCATTTGACAAAGTGGGTTGGGACCCTCGAAAGCCTATGCCCGAAGAAATTTGTTAGTCTTTAAGCTGCCACAGGACTCTTGTTTTTACTACATGGAGCAGGAAGGCAAAATCAGGTGGACAATACCCTACAGATCGCAATCTTTGCAGAAGCAAACAATAATATATCCAGTACATGATGGCTAGATTCTGGTGCTTAAGACTTGACACACATTATCACCCCCATTAGAGGACCAACGCATCCTCACTGACAGAAACCATTAAACTAGAAAGGGCACTCTGTCTTCTAAAGGACATATTTACACTCTTATACCCATCCAACACACCTGTGCTCAGTAACTAAAACCAGGGTCTGATCTGTGAAGAGAAATGTTGTGAGTATTAACTAGCTAATGAATGAAATCTTTCTGTCATTACTTAGGCAAAACTTCCATCAGTTTTGAGCCTAATGTTTGCAAAATTCTTGCAGATGAAAAATGCTAAATAAAGTGCCGAGTAAAATTATTTGTCTGATGACAACAAAGAGGGCTTGGCCCCAAACCCTAGTTCTTCACTTACACCAAAGAGGGAAAAAAATATGTTAGGCAAACCTCTCCAAAACACAAGATAATCCATTCACAGGAGCCTCTTCAGATGCCGTCAGTTAAGGCCTGATCCCACATGATTCTCATTGATGGGTTCAGACCCTAAGTAAAGATCCACATTGAAACTCCAGCAGTCAGAGCCTACAGGAACACCTTTTCATAATATAAGGCCTGAGATCTACTTGCATTATTATATCCTTTCATGCCCAGGTACTGCATATGTACAGGTGGCATCTGGGCATGCAAAAAGAGTTTGTAAACACACAGGCCAAAGCAGGAATGCAAACAATCAAATGTACACACAGCTCAGGCCTCACTCTATATGAAAATCTGCCCTAGTGAATATAGATAGCAAGGCTTTTTTAACCTTTTTTAACATATGGGGTAGCCACTGGGAGTTTTGTCATTGATTTCAAGAGAGCCAGAATTTCATCTGTTCCAGTCGTACGCTGTAGAACCTGAAGATATATCTGTGATAACGTGAAGATTAAGGTTACTCTCATAATTTAACTGAGAGCCTAAATGCTCCCAGGTTTAAGTCTCAATCCTGCAAACCCACACACAAGTAACTTTACACATGTGCCGAGACATGCACAAGGGCGGGACAAGCAAAGGCACAGCCCCCTGTTCCCCCCAATAATTAGTGGGGGCACAGAACTCTTCCGGGGCCATTGTGCAGAGGGTGAGGGCAGCAACCTCCTCCATCCCTACAACTGCAGGGAGAGAGCCAGCTCCTTTGGGCTCAGGGCCACAATGGGAAACAAAACTTCTCTAGTTCCGGGGCCGCGGCAGGAAGCCGACACCTCTTCTGGCTGTAGGGATGAATGAGAGTGAGAGGAACATGCCTCTCCCAAAGTCCACGCCCCCGCGCATGTGAGTAATCACAAGGCAACTACTCTTATGTGTTCATTTTTGCAGGGCTCTGGCCTCAGTCTGGAGCAGGAAGACACCGTGATAGAATGCCCTGTGTCCTGACTTGTTGAGTAGAGAAAGAGTGAAGAGAGAAAAACTGGAAACTCCTGAGTAAACTAAGAGGAGCTGGAATATTTTATCATCTTCTTCCTGAAATTAACTGGAAAAATTTAAGAATTTGTGAGACCAGCATGCAGGACAATTGAAAAGATACTCCAAGGCCATCTCCACTGGGAGCAAGGGCATTCTGCAAGGCTGCATCTTAGATGGAGATAGGCATAAACTAATAATTGTCTTTTGTCAGAAGTTATTTTTGAAGCATTTTTTAATCTTATAAATAAAATTCAAATCCTTAAAGGGGATTTTAAACCAATTTAACTCAGTGTTATGGTAGACTTTTTTTTTTTAATTGTCATTTTTGCTCCCCTCGGGCCACGTTTAGTTCTGACGCGTCACTGAAGTTACTCATGATGAGCAAAATCCTGTCACCAGTGAAGTCAATGACAAAATTTCCATTGACTTCAAAGGGGCCAGGATTTCACTGGAGGTGTTGAAGAAGTGTCACAGCGAGGCGGAGGCAAAAGTGAGAGATCCCGTGGCAGCTCCTTGTCTCTTGCCTCAGCTTCACTGTCACTTTCCCTTACCCTCCAGCACCTGACATTATTCATCCTCCCCTTGCCTTCACCATCTTCAGACAGCAGGGGTCATATAGCGCCTTTAGCCTACATGCACCAGCATAAGGCACATGTCTGCAGTACCTCAAATAGGTGCTTCCTGGCCCCTATTAAAGATGCTCCAGAAATGTGCTCTAAACAAGAAACTGTAAGGGAAGGAAAGTATGGGCAGATCCTGCCAAGACAGCGTCTCCTTCAGGTTTTGAGAGATGTTAGCAGTGGCTTCTATTCTGTTACAAAAATGCTCCCAGAGGGTGGCTTTTCTTTTGTGCCCCTCTCCTCTCCAAGAGCTGAGAAGGGATTCAGTTATGGTGATGCATTTTAAAGACTCTCCTACCTCTCTCATAACAGGCTTTTCAAACACTCTTCTGGGTGGAGATCTTTAAGGAGTGAGATTTTTCGCCAATCCAGTGGTGTCCACTATCCAGACAGCGCTCTCACACTGCTGGGCAAAGGCAGCCGGCTTGCCAGTACTGATGTATTTTCAAGCTACTCCCCAGTCACATGAGCAGAGTGAAAGAGACATCCAAAAGGATAGAACTCATTAGCCCAGGCAAGGCTCATTATCAATTTGACAGCAAAATGCTGCAATACACATTGGTCAAGTACATTCTCTACCATTGCTGGATGACAATGTTTCATTTGTATAGGTAATCTGTGACTATAACAAGAAGAAATGTGCTATGGGAAATGTGGCTGCAATATATTACATTTCCAGCTCCCACCCTGGCATTATTTGGTCTCTGTACTATCAGATCCAAATTAAGTTTTATGCAATGCTATTTTAGCTGAGTATGTACCATTTCTCATGCAGATTTTGAGCCAAATTATCTGCTCATGTAAAATCAGTATAGTTCCTGTGAGCCACTTTATATAACAATACTAGCAACAACGAAATCTAAAAGGGAACAATAGATTAGTGATAATGCTTGGACTGCAGTGGAAAAGAGAAGAAGGGTAAAGCAAAAACTCATGAATGTTAAAAACATGTAAAGAGACAAGCAAGTGGCAAAAAGAATACAGAGCTCTTGATAAAGGGATAAAAAGGAGTCCCAGAAAAGATAAAACGGGCTTGCATATACTGATAGAAACTGGCAAGAGGTTGAAGATGCTAGCCAAAGAGATATCCTTATGATCTTGTAAAAAACAATCAAATAGCTAATAGGATGGGAACTTTAACAGTATTGGAGGTCCTATTAAAGATGCAAATTGAAAGACTTGTAGTACGAAAGATGAACAAAGGAAAACAAGCAGAATATTTTCAGGCTGTTTTAAAAACAGACCAAGACCAACCAAACTACTAAATATGCGATACAGATCTACTGCTAGAGCAGCTCGATATTGATTTAAGTTGGATATATTGCAATGCAATTAAGTTAGACAAGCCACCAGTAAATTAAAAATAAGAAAGCAGCTGGAGAGGACAACATGACTGGAATCATTCCTGTGCTGAAACAGCTCTCCAGACTTTCTTTCTGTTTTTTGATAGACTACTGAATGAAGAGGAACTCAATCCAATGGAAGAGAGGCCACTGCCTACAATTGCCAAAGTTGTCTTACCAACTGCAATAACTAGAGAGGAATCACATTACTGTCAGTACCTGGGAAAATCATGAGCAATATCATCCTGGAATATATTAAGAAACAAACAGACCTTCAACTTAGAGAGAAACAGATTTTAGATCAATGAGATTGTGTGCAGATCATATCATTGTTCCCAGACATATATCAGAACAAGCAAGCACTTTTTGTGAAAAATTGTATAGATTTCCAGAAAGCTTTCGACAGCAAACACAGACACATTTTTTGAAAAATTATGGCATACAATGGTATACCAGCTAAATAATTAGAATAATCAAGAATCGATATGGTCATTCCGAATGTGCATTTAGAGATGGTGACTATATTAGCCAATGGTTTGCAGTGACAACTGGATTAAAGCAACAGCATCTATGTCCCTGCTATTATTTGCACTGACTATTGGTTTGTCATAAGGAAAATAACCACAGATGCTAACGAAGGATTTTATGGAGAAAAGCACAGTTGAATGACCTTGTTATTCCTGATTTTTTTCCCCTTAATTCACACTGCTGAAGGGGGGGGGGGGGGGATCCAGCTTTTGGTAGATACCTCAAAACCAGTTGTTTTGTTCATCAACAAGGGTAAGACAAAATATATGGCAACCAACATCCTGAAAGTAATTAGCAGAGTGGACGCAGGAACACTAGAAGAAGTGAGTCATTTTACCTATCTTTCAAGTGAGGTGTGCAATGATGATGAAACCATACTAGATATCAAACAATAAGTATTAAAAGCAGTAAAAAAAAAAACTTTCGTAAACTTGAAAAGATTTGGAACAGTAGCATGGTTGGCAGTGGCACAAAACCACTAATTTTTAACACCAGCAACATGTCTGTCCCCCTTTATGAAGCAGAGTCTAGGAAATCTACAACAGAAGTTGATAAGATTTCAGCTTGTTTCAGAATAAATGCCCGTGGAAGATCTTCAGAGTCCAGTTCCCTTGCAACACCAGAAATTTTAAGTAGAGCGTATCAATATGAAATATGATAAGAAGAGGACTATGGAGGATTTAAGATGCACTTTAAGGATGCCATGTACATGTTTTCCACAGCAAATGATAATTTGGACACCGCCTGGAAAGAGAAAAAGAGGGTAATATAGAGAAACATTATGCAGAATAGAGAAAGAAGGCAAATCCATCAATCTGACCTCAGAAGCCTGAATAGATCAGTACAAGACCTGAAAGGTGTGGTAAGATAAAGAATAAACACACCATTGAATATGTGCTAGGAATTCTACAGACAATAAGATGACAAACTTCCCATCTCAGAGCCCATCTCAGAGAACTTACAGTCTAAAGGCCTGATCCTGCAAGAGCATCTCCTACAAGATACTGAGCACCGTCAGTTCCTGTTAGATTCAAGGAGATACTCAGGGGGATCACAACCATACATTGCAAGTTCCAGCTTTAAAGCCTACAAACAACTCAGTTTAACAAATCTGTTATGTTTTAAAAATAAATTCCTAGAAAAACTCTATGGATTGGCCATCCAGAACAAGGCATATGGTAGCCAAAGTCTCATTAACAGAGATATTATAGGCACCATACTGTAGGTATAGGGTGAATAATGACTGGTTTTCAAAGATGCACAGTTATAGAAATCACACCCTCAGCCTGATCCACCCACAAAGGGCTGCTGAAACACAACACTGTGGTGGTATAAACTGCACTGTTTATATAGACAGAGATAAATCTGCTTTCCCTAGCTCTCATTTCAGGACAAATATCTCTTTTTGTTCCTAACCAAGTTTTGTTGTTCTTTATATTTTGTAAACAGAAGACTAATATAAAGAAATAGGAACAAAAATCCAGTGCCATATGAATGCGAAGGAGCTCAAAACATGGGATTTTAATTAACAAGTTAACGCTAACCCAAGACCAACAAACCTATTTTCTCCTTTTCTTAATTCTCCTTTTACCGAGTCCAGACCTCCAGAGAAGTTTGTTGTTCTGCACAACCTAATTTCTGCTTTTACCATAAACTTTTTTTTCTGACAGTTACATTCCCATCTTTGTAGTAATGCTTTAACCATAGCACATGGACATTGCATTAAAAGCACATTTGAACGCAGTCTTTTGTTTTCTGAGTATACCGCCAATTCTGAAGAACTGAATGTATTCGCAGATCTTATGTTAGGCACTACTATGTTGTAATGTTAAGAAACATCATATTGTAACAAATTTAGATTTTAACAGTTTCATATATAGTAAATGTCTCATGTTTTGGCAGGGCATTAAAACTCTGAGGCTGGAATCAATGTGGGTGGGCCCACAAGGGCTCTGTGCCGACATGAATGTTTTCCTTTGTGGAGCTGAATGCAGGATCGGGGCCTAAGACTGTAAGATCCGCTCAACGGGGACCTATAATTTTTTTAACTATCAGAAAAGCACCCTACACATCAGTGGCACTGCACATATATCAAATATAAAAAACAATGTGTATCTATAAAATTAAATACTTTGTAGGCCTGTAGGCCTTCAGACCTGCCTATGCCTCAAACATCATTTGGGTGGTAAATGAACAGTCCAGCCACGCTCCGTTCATCTGTGGGGACTCCAGAATACGAGGACTTTTCAATAGTTCTCTTTGTAAACTACTCAGATCACTTCCCTTGCTGTGTGGAAGACAGGAGGCAAGTTGTAGTAGACATTATGGCAAAGGCACAAGCCACTGAAGTGAGAAGATAAAAAGTCACAGCACAAAGTTGGCTAGGGTATAACACTGAAAAGAGAAGAAGTGTTTAACTGCTAAATCACATAAACTACTTTGCCAAACTTTGACATGCTTGATTTCCTGTGCTTAAATAATTTTTTGACTTTAAAAAAAAAAGTGAAGAAAAATAACCAGCTGTTCCTTGTATAGTCCAGGAAACAAGTTTGATTTATTGCTTTAAGGTTATTTTTGAAGGGGCTGCTTGTGGCAGCCAGAGTGCCGGAGAAGTCACTGAGGCCTGTCCACTTGAAGGGCTCAAACTGTTTCCTGAACAGCCCTTTTTCACTCGTCACCTCCGACAGCTATTATTGACAACGTGTGACTGGGGCCTTGGAGTATTTTAAAACAGCAGGGGTCCTGGCCAAACAATCAGCCTGTCAATTACCTTTTCCCCTGTTGTGAAAAGGGGGCCCAGGACAATGCAACTTCTCAGCAGGGGGCTGTGCTGCTCCAAGTACGTGACCCACTCTGCACAGTGCAGCATTCAAAACCAAATAAATGCTGGTGCCTGCCCTTTTCTCTGCTTGGATGAGAATTACTGGAAGGTGTAGGTGTCTGCATGGAAAGGTTTATAAGTTCTGCTGAGGCTGAACTGACTGCACATTATTATCTCTCTGTGTTCCCCTTTCTTATGTTGGGGGGGAACCACCCCTCCTCCTCCCTGCCCAAGTAGCCCTGACCACAGGGGAACGCCCAAGCTGCTCTACCTATATTGTGTCTTTAAAAACTTCCTGTGTGCCTTGATCACTTGCTGAGAGGACTGTCCATCATACAGCCGCTTTGTCTGGCAGTCACTTCCATTTGAATTTGACTGACTGAGGAAGCCTGAGTTATTTGTAATGAACAACAAGGCTTTTCATTCATAATTTCAGTAGGGGGACAGGGTGCTAATGACTGAGCTTGAATAACCAGGGAATGCTGTATTCAAGGCAGGAAGAAGCCCAACTGGCTGCCAAATGAGAGGAAGGGGGAGATGTAGGTGAAAGTGCCTGTGTGAGAAGGCAAACAATAAAATTAGGATCACATATGTATACAAATACAAATCAGGTTCTTAAAAGGTGAGACAAGCAAAGACAGAAGCAGGGAAGACAGCTGGGGAAAGTCAAACTCTGTATTTCCTCTAGCGTCAAATGACAAGCCAGATTCATAAAGTGTCTGCAAAGAAAGTGATCTTTTCTTTTCTTTATTTTAGTGAACTGGCAGTGGAAAAAAAGATTTTCACTTTTATTTACCTTTTACCTTTTTATACAATCTGTTTTTGAAGTTAGACTGACCAAAGATTCAGTGTTTTCTGCTTCAGATTCAGCCTTTATGAAATATCAGAAAAGAGAGGCACTAAAATTGGGGCACCCTAATCTTTGTGGTCTGTGGTCCAGAATATATAATTGTTACATAGTTTTACACACTAGTTTTTCAGATACATATATGTTATGTTCTCTAACTATGTAAAGAGTTTGATCTAAAGTCCACTGATGTTAACTACATAATTCTTCACTGGGTTATGAATCAGGGCCTAATGAAATTGATTTAAGTGCTCAAAAATTTATTATAGAACCATATTTTTATTCCTCCATGGGAAATATTTTTTTCTGAAATTTTAACAGTTTGTATCTTTGCCATAATTTAACTGCCACTGATGTTATTTAAATGAGAAGGAAGTGAAAGCACTTACATTACTGCTGAAAATGATATTGAAGGGACATCGCAAACTTGAAAAAAAAAAAATCTTGCTACTGTCTGAAAATGTCTACCACCCAAGAAATGTCATAAAAGTATTTTCTTTCAGTTACCCAGTTTCTTTACTTTGTGCACTTGACAACATTTTGTTTATTATCAGTTTCACTGTTCTTCCTGTATTTAGCTAGTTAGGCCACCATCCTGTAACTGATTTGCGCATTTGGACTCTTATACCTCTATAGGGCCCCACTGATTTCACTAGAGCTAGACACGGTATTAGAGAAGGGTCCACTTACCCAGAACACCATGTGGAATCAGACTCTCAGTCAATTTCCACCATCTGTCTCTATGAGGCTTTCAAAGCAACAGAGTTGATTAAAAAATGGGAAAATTTGATTTTTGGAAGAAATAACCAAAGCTAGATGCAGTACCTGAAACAGCTTTTACACATTTCAAGTTTGCAGTAACCCTTTAAATCCAGTGGTGAGAGTGGATCTTCCTACACACATAACCTTGTTTAGATAAACAAACAAGTAGTCCTGTGGCACTTTTAAAGACTAACAAATGTATTTATCGCATGAACTTTCGTAGGAGAAAGCTCATGCGATAAATAAATTTGTTAGTCTTTAAAAGTGCCACAGGACTCCTTGTTTGTTTGGCTGACCTAGATGAACACAGCTACCCCTTTGGAACTAATTTAGATATTCAAGTGTCTTGTCCGTTTCTCTCTTTAAGTTAGTATAATTAGTTAACTGCTCCTATCTCTTATAAAGTGGTGTTTAGCCTATTCGGTCTTTTCAACCACATCTGTGCAGAAAGACCCTTGAGCCTACCTGGAGTCCCATTGACTTCAGCGTGGCTATATATATATAAGCACAAGAGTCCATCTGTGTGGATCTGCTGGCAGAATAAGGGTCTTTGTCAATTATTAGTATTATTACAATTACTTTAATTAAACCAAGACATGTGTATAACAAAAATCAAAGACAGTGTTAGAGAAAGAAGTATTCTTGATGTTTCTTATGACTTAGAATGCTAGACCTCATTATCCAGGGGCCTGTTTTGCATGCTGCCTATTCCACCTCTGCTTTCAAGATTTTTTACAAGTCGTTCAGATAAAGGGGAAAAACATTTCACACATGAAAAGATAACAGATAACACCAACGCCCTGATACAAAGATGAGAATATTTAACCATTGCTTAATATGCTTTCCTTGGTTTACAGGGAAACTGCAAGTGGAACCATGTTTTAACATAGCTCACATAGCACATTACTAATTTGCATGCTACAAACTGCCAAAATCCCAGTGATTTTCCATAGCAGTCCAGCCTCTTACACGGTCTCTTTTTTCCCTAAAATGTCCCACGTCTGCCACCTTTCTCCACTGTCTCCCCCTAGTGGCCTCAATAGCCTCAGCCCAACCATTTACATCGTGGAAAAATGCGTGGGGAAACATTTGTCAAAACTAGTCTTTACTCACAAACACGTTGACTACTTCCGCACCGATCGGCAACCAATTGATTCAAGGTAAAACTCTAGAATAGTTGAGCCTACTGTCATCTAACCCTGCTCAAAGCAGGTCATCACAACACAGCAGTAAAAATGCTTTCCTACACCATCACGCCCACTCCAACTATTGGCAGCAACATTTGAAAATTTAAGGAAAAAAAAGGGTTAAGGCAGGGTTTCCGAAGTGGCGAAACATGCATCAGTGGTGGCATGAGCACTTGATGTTCCATCCATTCCCTTCACAACAATTCTTTAGGAAAGTGGCACATGAACCCCTAAAGTGTGGGAGCAGTTGGACTAAAGTTAGCAAAGGCTTGGTGTATCAAAAGTTTAGCTTAAAGACTACAGACAATCCATCCATAACTGATTGTCCCACTTGTGAGGAATACGCTGCTAGACTCTATAAGAGAACTGAATCATGAAATTTGTTAATTAAGAGAAAAAGGGAAAGTGTATAACACTTCAAGTACCTCAGATGATCTTATCAATATCCGTGTAAAAAAATAATTCTAGGGTGCCTGTCTTTTTACAACAGTTCTAGAGCACATAATTGTGGTGTATCTTTTCAGCCTCCACCCTTTTTCTTTAGGACAATTTTATTATGACCTGGAGAAAAAGAAATGTTGTGATGCCGTGTACACATCACAACATTTCTTTTTCTCCAGAGCCTAATAAAAGTGCCCCAAGGGATGAAAAATGGAAAGATTCACCACAGTTGTGCTCTGGAACTGTTCTAATAAGACAGGCAGTCTAGAATTATTTGGTTACATTGATATTGATATTGATATTGATAAGATCATCTGAGTTTTTATATTATTTTATATATATATAGATAGATAGATATATAGATAGATAGATATATATAGATATATATAGATAGATAGATATAGATATAATTAAATTAGAAAATGTTCTCTTTGGTACAGGCCCCTAAATATATTGGGCCAGATCTTCAACTAGTATAAACTGGTTTATTATCAGGCTTATTATTAGACCAAGAATACAGAGAATGTTGGATAGATCTGAGTGACAGTGGCCTGATCCTGAAGGGTAAAGTGCATCACTAAAACCATTATGTCAAGTTGTAGGTGGCCATTCTGTTTCAGGACTTCACTCACTGTTTTCGATGGAATCAAGGGTCCTCCATGGCCTTAGGACAAAATACAAAGCTGAAATATTACCATTTTACTTTGTTTCCCCCTAGGACTTCAAAATTTAATCCAACAACCTCTAATGAAAATCATACAACTGAGATGAAAGGCATTTGAATTAGGGACACAAATTTCTCACATGAAATCAAATAAGCTACAAGGCTGAGATTTTCAAAGCTGTCTAATAGATTTAGACAGATATCACTCACTCATTTTAATGGAAAATATGGGTATAATACCCTAGACTACTCTAAAAATCTCAACTTAATATTTTATCAATAAGCAAAGGCAGACTAGCTCCTCAAATAATCCAATTTTACAATAAATATTTGCATCACATACACAGTATCTTTTTTTCAGGGACTCAACCATGAAAGACAAAGTCAATTAAAGGTTTACGTTTCTATGGAAATAGCAGGCAGTAATCGCTCTGCGTAGACAATCACAATCTCTACATGCTGTCCAAAATCCGTATCTTCATATTGCCAGATTAACTCATGATAGAAATGTAGAAAATGCTCAGAGGAGGCACCAAACAAACTGAGCTGCCATTCCCTTGTGATGAACAACCAACTACAAATATGTATTTTTGAAAAAGAGATATATATTGCATATTTCTGCGGTGCAGCATGAACAAGGAAATCAAATAAAGGGGCATAAGGAACATTTTCAGTACTGAGTTGCAGCAGACCTTACCAGCACCTGATCTTTTCATCCTTACACAGCAAATCTCCATCTGAAGTCCCTGTAATTGCTAGTGTAATTGAATTGTGGCCACATACATACATTTGCTGTGGTCCTCAGCTGGGAATGAACTCAAGAACATCAACACTGAAAACACAGGCTGCTCCTTGAGTTAACGTGAAACTAACAGAAAGCATTGGAGTAGGCAGTCAGTAGTGCAAGCAATTAAAGGAGAAAGATTTACATGTACTAACACTAGACCACTGCATTTCACAAGTGCTTCAGGATTATTTCTTTGGCTGGCAATCTGGAAAGTGCCAACAAGCTAAAGGTTAAAATGGAGTTTTCCAGTAGACTTTTATTGCCCGCATAGCCCAAGCAGTCCGGGAGGATTTGTATATTTTTCTTAATGGGACACCTTCAACTTTAAAATCGTTTGAACTCATTTCAAAAAATAAATTCAAACATAGTTTCGGTACTACAGGGTCATGCTGACAAATACTGAGATTTTTACAGTCATGTTTTCCTATTTGTAAAATGTTTTTTCTCACCCCAGTCTCTGTGTGAAAGACACAGGAGAGGAAACTGAGCATGGCCTTGATCCTCCAAGGCACACTCTGCATGTATAGTGCACTACCCAGGGCATGCAAGATAGGAACCTCGCTAGCTAACGATGGCTCTGATCCTGTAAACACTTGCACACATGTGAGAAGTCCTCCTGAACTCACTTACTTGCATTAAATAGTATGTTTGGCCTAGATTTTAAAAGGTATTTAATGCATACTTAGAAGTTCAAAAACATCTAGACACCTAACTCCCACTGAGTTCAATAGAATTACTCATGTCATGTGCATAAGTGTTCATCAACATACAGATCTGACAATCTAGCTTGTGGATCCTGAGCCTGTAACAAACAAGGAGTCCTGTGGCACTTCTAAAGACTAACAAATTTATTTATCACATGAGCTTTCATGGGTAGATGAAGTGGGATTCTACCCATGAAAGCTCATGCAATAAATAAATGTTAGTCTTTAAAAGTGCCACAGGACTCTTCGTTTGTTTTGCTGAACTAGGCTAACATGGCTACCCCTTTGGAACTTGAGCCTGTAAACAGTTTGACACATGCTTAATTTTGAACATATGAATAATTTCATTGACTACAATAAACGTAGTCACATGCATAAAACTAAATATGTACATAAATCTTTGCAGGACAATACTTAGTTTGTAAATTCATCAGGACTAAGGCATGGTCAACATTAGAAAATTAGGTCATCACCATGTTGTTCGAGGTGTGAAAAATCCATACCACCTAAGCAGTAAATTAAGTCAATATAAGTCCCTGTGGAGACAGCACTAGGTTGGTGGAAAAATTCTTACATTAAATCTAGCTACTGACTCTCAGGGAGGAATATTACCTAGGCTGACAGGAGAATCCCTCATGTAGACACAAGTTGTTTCTCCAGTGAAATATTATAGCGGTGAGCTGTATCGCTGTAGCATTTTAATTGTAGACATGATCTAAAGGTTTGTCTACAGGTTATGTTGGCAAAACTTTGTAGCTCTAGGATGTGAAAAAAAACACTCCCCAAGGGACGTAAGTCATACATATGAGTTTGGACAGTGCTTGTTTGGAGGAGATGCTCTCTGTCCAGTTAGTGGCCACCATTCATTATGTGGCAGCTACACACATGCTTTATGCCAGCAAAACTTACCTTGGTCAGAGAGGTGTTTTTATCACACCTGTAAGCAACAAAGTTTTGACACCATAACCACGAGTGTACACAAGCCCTAAGCTATTATCCTTTTAGCTTCTCTGTAAGGCCTTGGTCTTGCAAACACAGATATGCTTAGCTTTTGAAATACGAATAACCGCATTGATCTCATAGATTTTGTTAGGACTCTTCACATGTTAAATACACTTGTGTTTTCAGGATTGGCATCTAACATGTCTACCATACTGTTGGCAGCAATCAAATTAATAATAGTGTAAACACTTTACCACTAAAAAAAAAAAAAAAAAAAAAAAGCAAACCATGACCCAACAGACCTTCCCCTCTCTCATGTCTATCGGTTTGTATTTAACTCTCTAATTTCCTCTTTTTGCTGACAAGAACTGATTTATTTTTGTCCTCACCAATAGGACTGCAATCGATTATAGTCCTTCCTGTTTGCCTCCTAGTGACTGATCTGAAGTAGAGGACCTGAGCTACAAAGCCAAATCTGAATTCTCTAACTTGCACAGCCAAAGCAGACTCCTTTGAGCTGACTACCCAAGAAGGGAAATACAGTGTCAGCTCCAACACTAAACCGACCCAAGGCCCAGCTGTCACTTGTAGGCAACGCAGGCGGGAAAACTGTCCAACCCCACTTTCACTTTAGATCAAGGAAATGCTGCCTTTTCCAGGCCAGGGGTCGTGTAAACAACTTATCCGGAACTCCCTTGCAGAAAGCCCCGGGAACCTCACGCAGGTGATCTCTAGGGGGCTCTTTCTCCCCTGCTGTGTGCAGCCTCTCCATTCAGCAGTAACACAAAAGCGGACAGAGAAAGGTGACTGGAGGAAACTCGTTGTTGAAGCAGAGGCACGACGGACTGGGTGGGGTTTCGCAGGCAGCCACTGAGCGCCCTGTGTTTGGGCAGGCGGGGCTCTTACCTGCTGAATTGGGATTGACTGGCGAGGTGCCTGCCGCGAAGGCTGCGGGTTAGCGTTACACAACCAGAGGCAACCCCAGTCCTTTGGGCTGTGCGCTGCGCCCAAGCGCCTCTCGCAGCAGCTCCCTGCCAGGCTGGACAAGTAAGCAGCCCTTAAGCTGAGACAGCGCTTCTCTTTTGCAGGGAAAGCCCCGGCTTTTCCTCCCCAGATGGTTCTTTCCTACCGGCTCTCCCGCCCGCAGCCTCTCCGGCCGATTTTGTGCTCCCTCTAGTGGGTGCCGGCCATCCAGCCGCCTCTCATTCATCGAGAGGGCTGCATGGAGGCCAGCTCTGCAGAGCTGCTGCGCCGGCCTGGCTTTGTGTTCTCGGGCGGCCGGTCAGGACGGCGATCGCAGAGCCCTCTGCTTTCCCTGCGTCACTCATTGCACGGGGGGAGGATGCTGAATGCCACCAATTTTCTAGCCTGCGCTGACCCTGCGCATCCCTGTCCGAAAGTAAGAGCTGCTTTGGAAGTGCACGGGCAGGTCCTAGTAGGAGGTGTTTTCTAGTGAGCTTCCAGTACAAGGAAGTTGTCAGGTTACCTGCAGCCTTCGGTATTGATCAATCAGCTGTGGTTCATTTCCCTATGAGTGTATAAAAAGACTAGCTGAAGGTGTAATACACCATGCACTTTATTTTCACCAGGTGTGGAGGAGCATTGAAGTCACAGAGCTGTAAGGGGTTCTAGAGCTGCGGTTCTCAACCTTTTGAGGCTCATGCTACAGGTGGAAGTGTATTGTGACCCTACAGGACACACCAGCCCATCCTCCCCAGGCCAAATCCAGTCATCTCCCCAACAGTGTGTGGCCACACAGTAATATGTCCTTACACAATGGTTGAGAACCGCTGCTCTCGAGCACCTGGCATGGACAGGGCAGGAAGACAGGCTATTGGGTTAGATGGGGCTGACCCAGCTTGGCCCTTCTTACGTTAAAAGAGGCTGTGGAGGCTAGAACAGTGGTTTTCAAACGTAGAGACCCAATAATACGGATGTGGAAAAAGTGGACAAGGAAAAGTTGTTTAAATACTCCCATAATACAAGAACCAGGGGTCACCAAATGAAACTGATAGGTAGCAGGTTCAAAACAAATAAAAGGAAGTTCTTCTTCACACAACGCACAGTCAACTTGTGGAACTCCTTACCTGAGGAGGTTGTGAAGGCTGGGACTATAACAATATTTAAAAGGGAACTGGATAAGTTCATGGGGGCTAAGTCCATAAATGGCTATTAGCCAGAAAGGGGTTAAGAATAGTGTCCCTAGCCTCTGCTTATCAGAGGATGGAGACGGATGGCAGGAGAGTGATCACTTGATCATTGCCTGTTGGGTTCACTCCCTCGGGCACCTGGCACTGGCCACTGTCGGTAGACAGATACTGGGCTAGATGGACCTGGTCTGACCCAGTACGGCCTTTCTTATGTTCTTATATAATAATGGGTCGCAGACCACAGACTCGCAGGTACTGGGTCACAGCGCCCCCTGCTGCTGCCGCCAAAAGCCTGCAATGTGTTATTGGGTCCCGGTCATAAATGATTTTTTTTTTCCAACTGTGTCCCAAGGAAAAAGGTTTGAAAACCACTGGGCTAGAGTGTACAAGACTTTTTTCTCTAAGAATGCTCAAGTAACTATTTATTGCTGGCTTTTATTTCTCATAGATGTACACACTGTCTATAATACCTTCCACATGCATGTATGAATACAGAGTAATGTAAACCAAATCGGCTCCTCCTGTGGACCTACAGAATAACGTGTCTCTCTGGGTATCTATGTGTGTTGGCAGAAAAGGCCACAATAAGGAACGTTGCCATTGTTGAACACAGTTATTTCCCCTGGTGCCAATAGAGAAGGGCTTGGGTGGTTTTTCGTGGTCCAGAAACCTAACATTTTGGGTTGTTTTCAGACACATATGAACTGAAATAAAAGCACGCGGGAGCCAGGACTCGATACTGCTGCTCTCCAAGTTACACACCGCCTCAGGCTCATTTTTATACCCTGTGCCTCAAACACATGCTCACATTCGGCCTGTCACAACATGAACGACACCGTGTAGCCAACAACCCGAGCAGGGAGGCCGGGGTTTTCCTTCCCCCTTCCTTTCCGCGCTGGGTTTTAGTACAGATTATGCGGCCGTGCCTCAGCCCCGGCCCGAAGGAGCAGAGCGCGCCTCGTTCCATTGTGTCTGTCCCCAGTAGCTCGCTGGTGTCGCAGGTACACCGCCTTCCGCTCATTATCGCAGACACTCGTCTGGGCCGGGGGAGAAGGCGGCCGGTCCCAGGCCACGGTGCAGGATCGGGTTTACGCAGCCCGCTTTTCTTCCCCCAGAAGTGGGTTAACGCCAATGAGCCGGGGGCGGGGGTGTCTGTAATTTGCATTTAGTTCTAGTGAGAAACACCCGTCCCCTCCACCTGAAAGTTTTTATTTTCAGCCTCACCGGGCTCGGGTGGGTCCCGTGCAACGCAACCAGCCTGCTCGCCCGCGGGTCCCCACCGCCGCCTTTTGTTTGTCCGGCCGTGTGTCTCGCACGTACTCAGCGTCTTGGGCTACCCTGCGCGGAGGAGCCGCGCCTGCAAGAGCCAGCAGCGGCGATGGCCGGAGCGAGGCCGAGCTAGCAACTGTAACAGGAACAGAGCAGCCGCTCCTTTTCTCGCGGCTGCCTACACTGGCGGAGGAACCCGGGGAAGTCGCCCGCCTCCCCCTCCTGCTTGCTCGGTGCCGTTGCCCTTTTGAATTCCTCCTGCGGCTCCGAGTGCTGGCAGGGCGCTGGGAGTGTGAGTGAATGTAGCCCCGCAGAGCCAATGAGCTGGGACCGGATGCGATATATCCTCTGGGACAACAACTGCTCTGTTCCTCCTCAGATCCACATGACGCCATTTACTGCTGCTTTTGCACAGAGAGAGAGAGAGAGAGAGAGATCACCCTACCTCCTCCGGAAAGGAAAAGAGAGAGAGAGAGGGAAAGCGAGCGAGCAGAAAAACGCCGAGCCCCTGCAGCTCCAATCTCAAATCTTCCTCCTCCTCCAAACACACAACAACAGGCACCACCACCGCAGATCATCCGCTGCGCTTCCAAAACACCCCTGATCGCAAAGCCCAGCGCTGCCTGCCTGCTGCAACACTCACACGCTCGCAGAGGGAGCGAGGAAGCGGCGCTGGCTGCAGCCTGCAGTTTCTCAGCAGAACGGCTACATTGCACAGGCTGCTCTATTGAAGGAGCCCAGTGGAAGAAACTAAAGCGTTGGGATTTTATTTTAGAGCCACTTTATTCTGTTTGCTTTGGCTTCTGGCCCCCCGCCCCTTGATCATTTGCAACAGCAACGAAAAAAAAGTGACTGGTGTTGGCGATTCGGCCTCCTGTTCATAGAGAGGAGGGAGAAGAGGAAATAGGGTATGAGAGAGTGATTTCTTTTTTAGGAGCAAAGAAACACCCACCCGACCTGGAGACCTTTCCTATAGCTTTATGTTTATACTCGATCTGGGGACAGAGAGGTCACTTTGCTCTGGGATTTTTGAGCTGATGATGATTTGCAAGTTTGACTAAAGCTGAGTTTGGAAAGGATTTTTTTTTTAATTTTTTTTTTGTGCTTTAGGCTGGATTTACTTGCAAACCGCAGGAAGAAGAAAACACAAGAGAAAGGGGGTGTTGGTGCAGTGCCGCGATCACGGTGAGAGCATTTTCCTTCTTTGCAAAACAAGCTTTTTAATAGCCCAGCTGGTCCAAGCAATTCGTGGAAATGTAGGTTTGAGGCCGATCCCTTTCCAGTTCCTGAGCCTGTCCCCTCCACAAACCCCCGGAGTTGGAAGTACAATTTCAGCGAGATTTCTTTCTTGGGAAAATTCGGGGCGGGAGGGGGTAGCCTTTGGATGGTTTCTGTGGGTTGTTTCCCGTTTGTTTCCCCTCGAAATGACTTTACAGGGAGGGAGCCCCCCAGCTCCGCGCCATTGGAGGTGGGGGAGAGTTTAGGAGGCGGAAATCTGCACTCAGGGTTGAGTATTTGCAGAGAGCAATGTCTGTGAAATATTGCAATATCGGGTGACTTCTTTGCATACTGTGTTCTCCATTAGTCGCAGGAACCATGCTCCTGAAAGTTGGAGTCTTGGTGGTAGGTCCCGTCTCAAAGCATTACATTTAGGATGGGGCGGGGGGGGGGGATGTGTCGACTTTGGGCCGCTTGGTCCCTGTGCTAGGTGCATTAAGCAATCTCTGTTTAAATGGAAGATTGGCACTGTTCTCTGAGTGTACTGGGAGATTTGTGCAATTCGGAAGTGAACTCACGCCTGCTATAAACATATTTTCCATGTGATAAAGTTAAATAGATCGGCGATATGATACAGGGGGTGAATTCATCACCAGGTTCCATTATATAGTGTGTAGGATTGAGGCCGTCAAGGAGAGGGGCACGGAAAGACTTAATATTTTTGTTGTTGTTGGCTTACTTTGCAACAGCGTCTGAAAGTTGCTGTTGTTTGCAGCGAGCTATTTGTGTGTCAGTTTGCCCCACCCCGATGGTGAAGTCCCTTTTGCCCTAATCCATAGTCTGATCACACACTCAGCCCTTAATGGGGGTTTCAAAGCACTTTCAAAGAAGAGGAGGTGGTTGGTGTGTGCGCGCGCGGTGGAGTTGAGTGATGGGGGAGTTGTGTAGGGGGGGTGCTGCAAAAGATCCTGAAACAAAACAGAAATTCATGGGCAGAGAACTTTTTCCCCCTTAGGCTTGCTTTCTCCCAGCCAACACGACATGGGTTTTTCCACTGCACACAAGGAGCACTTTGCGTTTTAAACTTCCCCAAGTGTGCAGAGGATAAATCCAGCCCCCTTCTCCAATCTTAGTTAGCAAGAGTTAGATCATTTCATTTCTGCTCAGCAAGTGAGTGGACTTCGTCTTTTGGAAATGGTGAATCCTGTTATCGCGCGCACACACAATGTTTCTCTTGCTGTGCTCTTATTAGCAGCAAAAAAAGGGTAGGTGGGTGGAAGGGAAGCACTGAGATTAGAAAAGGAGGGGGGCGTCCTGTTTTCCTGGAAGAACTACAAACAGATATGTGAAAAAAATAAGTGTAAATGCTGTAGGTCTGTATCTTGTCCTGTTAACGGATCAATCAAGAGAGGAAAGAAGTCCTCAGTGAATAAAATTCAGAGGCTGTTTGTTATTCTAAAAATTCAGAGGGTGACACTTCGTAATTCATAATCTGGGGATTTGGTTGAAAATTACACAAAATAGGTAAAATATTAACACCCATGAGTCAAGTTACCTGCATCTGATTTCCTGGAGTTTGAACTAGTGGTAATGGTAGCACTTAAAGAGTAAAGCTGCACTTTACTAAACAACCTTGTAAGTGCTCTCTTAAATGAGAAATAATGTAGGAATAACCCAGAGTCCTTAAGCATCTCCTGGGAGTGGGGTGCACAATAGTTAAAAGGAAGCATGGGCTTGACTTTCCTGATAAGGCAAATTTAGAAGCCACCTCCCTCCTCAACGCCAAAGGATGTCTCCTGTTTATCTCCAGGTTGTCTGCATTTGGGAGGCTGCTTGTTTCATTTGCAATACCAGCTAGCTCTGAGAGAATGAAGGGATTGCTGTGCCCCACCTGCTGAGCACGTTGTCCTCCGTGAAGATGAAGCCTATAAAAAGAAAGGAAGAAAAGAGCAGTGTTTTCTTTTGCAGCTTTTACCTTGTTTGATGGGGTTCCATTTCCAAAACCCTTGTCATTCTAAGAACTTACAGGTCAGGGTCAGTTGTTCTTTTTGACAGGGTTACCAGTACTGGAGAGGCAAAAACATCTCTCCTTTGCTCTTTGAATTTAGTTTAAATCTAGAATTGGAAGAGGACAATATGTGATGTTGCATCTTCCTCTCAAGGTAGGGAGAATCTTGATTTGACTTTTTTATCTTTAAAGGGTGTTGGATTTAAACTTTTCTCTTGGCAAAGGCAAAACATCTGTGACTTGCTGAGAATCACGATTGCATGCTGGGTGAAAGCATTTAACAGTAATTAACCTTTCTGATATTTTTCTTGAAGGGTTATTGATCTTTCTAGAAAAGGACCGGCTTGTAAAATAAATAAAATGAAATAAAACAAAGGGAGAAATTATTTTGGTTTGACACATAACCAGCAGTTAAGAGGTTAAATCTTTTCCTTTGGTTAGAATAAAGACAGCATATGGAGATGTTCACTGTTGAAGTGTCTGTCTGGATATATTTTACAATACTGTGGTGTTGTAATATTTATTGTTGGTAAGTGATGTGTACAGAGTAACACTATGGTGCCCTTTCTAGGTATAATTGAAGACATTGTGTGGTCCTTGCAAGAAGCAAAGGTTCATATTTGTTTTTAAGTTAAAACAAATTGCTTTGGACTTTTATGTAGCTAATTTAATTTTGTGTCTACTTCAGAATCCATTCAGGAATGACATAGACAGATTAGTAAATTCTGATCTGTGCATTTGTTAACCATTGTAGTACAGGTCAGTATATTATAAGCTTGTGATGCTAGTCATACATCAATTTTCTTGCATGTTTTATTGGGTTTCCACTGAATTTCTTAAGGTTACTTCCATCATTAATTACTTAGATAAAGTGATGTTCTGAAGGAATGCCCTGAATGAAATAGCCTTCTTGGATTGTAGTGTGTAATAGACTGTACTCTGCATATTTCTGTTCCACAAATTACTCTGTATTTTCTGATAATGCCCAGTATTTGAATTACAAACTATAGATAGTTTGAAATGTAAAAACAATTCTGTGGTGGTATTTAAGAAGAAATAAATAAAATAACAACTGAAGTGAAGTATGCAAGTGTGACACTCTCAACAATTTTGGAGAGATTTCTTTCTTGCGCTGTTGAAGTTTTTGGTTGCACTAACTCACTCAGCGTCTAACCTCAAATATTTTATTGCTGTTTAGTGTTTTTCTTGGGACCATTGGTACTAAACTACAATTTCCTATTTACATCGTGTTAAGTTTAATGTGTAAAGAGACTAGCCTACCAAAATATTACCCAGTTTTAAATAAAGTTGAAGAATTATGTCTGCCATTTGGATGTCGCGTTACACTTTCCAAAATATTTGTAGCCGTTCTTTATGTAACATGCATTTTTAATAGTGTCATGAAAGGAAGAGTCACTGCAAGTGGCTAAAAGTGGCCATGTTAAAATCCATGATCTAGCTGGAGGATGACTGGGAGGTCTCAGCATCAGATTTTCAATAGCTGTATTCCCTGGAATCGCAGTCCTGTGAGGATCAGGAAAATCCGCTCTTCTTGCATTATAGATAATCTGAGTTCTATTTAATTTACTGGAAGTGGATTTTTATGACGAGCGCCTAAAAATCTAAAGCTACTGCGTTCTGCGTGAATGCAGAAAAATATCCCCTAGTGCATTTAGTAAAAATCAGATAGGTACATAGTATTTGCTCAGCCTGGCTCCTGTCTGCCACCTGTGTTGCACTCCATTTTAATGGTGGTCTAATAATTTAATGGGTACATGTTCTGGGGTCCTTAAGGAGGAAAGACAATTTGCAAATGTAAAATGTGACGCAATAGTGAATCTTCTCTTTGTTGCTTCAGGATTTCAGATGTGTTCTAAGCCTGCTGGAGTGATCACTCTTCAGGATACTGATGGAGACAAGAGCGCAGAATGGCAGTGGGTCTCAGCCTTTGCTGCAGGTTCGGCGTGACAGTGGGAGGCAGCATGGAGAGTCTGATCTGAGGGATGTTCTGACACAGCAGGTTCATGTGTTGTCATTGGACCAGATCAGGGCCATCCGAAATACAAATGAGTACACAGAAGGACCTACAGTGGCTCCACGACCGGGGCTTAAACCTGCCCCTCATCCAGCTAGCCAGCACAAAAATGAAAGACCGCAGGGCTTACCTGAACATCGTCATTTTACCAGGGTCCAACATGCACAGGTACACACTTCTTCCCGGGCACCCCTCTCCCGTTCCATCAGCACAGTCAGTACAGGGTCACGGAGCAGTACAAGGACAAGTACAAGCAGTAATTCCTCTGAACAGAGACTTTTAGGACCATCTTCAGGGACAGTAGCTGATGGGATAATTAGGGTGCAGCCCAAGTCTGAGTTCAAGTCAAGTGAGCTGAAGCCCCTGAGCAAAGAAGACCTGGGCATGCATGCCTATAGGTGTGAGGACTGTGGAAAATGTAAGTGTAATGAGTGCACTTATCCAAGGACCCTGCCATCTTGTTGGATCTGTGACAAGCAGTGTCTTTGCTCAGCCCAGAACGTGGTTGATTATGGGACTTGCGTTTGCTGTGTGAAAGGCCTCTTTTATCACTGCTCTAATGATGATGAGGACAACTGTGCTGACAACCCCTGCTCTTGCAGTCAGTCACATTGCTGCACTAGATGGTCTGCTATGGGTGTTGTGTCCCTCTTTTTGCCTTGCTTGTGGTGTTACTTACCAGCCAAGGGTTGCCTTAAATTGTGCCAGGGGTGTTATGACCGGGTAAACAGGCCTGGATGCCGCTGTAAACACTCAAACACAGTTTGCTGCAAAGTTCCCAGTGTTCCCCCCAGGAATTTTGAAAAGCCAACATAGCATCACTAATTGGGAATACTAAAGTGATAAGGATTCTCTTAACACACATACGCAACCAACTAAATAGCTCTGTAGCCTTGGCACTGTTAGTAGAAGGGTTGGGAGTATACTTTGCCGTTTGCAGTGAACTGCTTTTCTGCATGTGTGCCATCTTAACTGATATGCTTGTTAGAATCCAGCTAATGGAGCTCAAAAATGGGATGCAGTACTTTGTGACCCATATCTTGCATAAGCTAAGCAACACAAACACTCCTAGGCAACTCTGTTGTTTGTGAATAGTACTTGCAAAATTTGTAAATTAGTAAATAGCTCCTTTTTTATCGTTTTCTGCCAGAGATAATGTGCTATATTTTTGTATATACAATAATATTTTCAACTGTGAAAAACAATTAGTGTCATAGAACATGGCACAGTCACAAAATATTATACTAATATGTTGTACATTCAGAAGAATGTGAATCAATCAGTATGTTTTTAGATTGTATTTTTTGCCTTATGAAAACTCTCTATTACAAGACTCTGATTCCCCTTTGGACTTCCTGTATATTGTACAGTTTCAGTAAAATTCAGCCTTTATTTTCTAATTTTTTTCAACATATTGTTTAGTGTAAAGAATATTTATTTGAAGTTTTATTATTTTATAAAAAAGATATTTATTTTAAGAGGCATCTTACAAATGTCACCCCTTTTATGAGGATGTCATAGTTGCTGCAAATAAGGGGTGACAGATGCATATGTTCACTATAAAATAGAAAATATATTAACGTTTGAAATTAAACTGAGCTGCTTGTCTTTATTTTTTACTCCTTTATTGCGCTGACTTGGGAAATCTGATTTGTGGGGTTTGTTCATTTGCTTTGTTTTGTTTTAAAGGGGAGTGTTCAAAGAAATGTGTTTATGATGTGGCTAAGATACCAAATTGATTTAAGAACTTTATGAAAATGCAGACTTTAAATGTAACTGTAACTGAAAGAAATGCAAATTTCTTGCCCTTATAGAAATGGTACAAGTGCTGTTTGCATAGTATTGAGAGAAAAGTGAACATCTGAAAATGCATCAATTCATTCTAGACTACAATAATCATCACTGAAAGCTTGACCTATCCTGCTAAGTGATGAGTTTTTGGTACTTTAAACAGGAAAAAAGTAATACAAAAAGGTTTGGCCTGCAGGGGCTCAGTACTCCGGGGATTAATAGACAGCTAATATGGTTAGTACAAGGAATTTGTATGATTATTTGTTAATAGGAGAAGAATATGCTACAGGGAGTGACAGATCTGAAAGCAGTCCAGCCTTATGTCAAACATTTGCCTTCCTTTAATAAAAAAAAGAAAAAAAAATGTACTTGCTTGATATGTCACTTATGGCAGTTACCTTTCACTGAGGTCAAATTTCTTTCACTGCCAACTTTGTCACCGGAAGTTTAGAAAATGATTTACCTTTCTTTATTAACAAACTACCATTTCCTGTTCTAAGTGTGTGTCTCTAAGTCTAGAGGTCTTATTGCTGATTTTATGCATCTAATTTTTTAAGTTGGCATTAAAAAAAAAATCACAGTCTACTCCGAGTCCTCTCCAACAAAAACAAGGTTAAAATTAATAAATTAAGAACTTATTTACCAGAAGCTTAAACTTGGCTATAGGAATTTGCACATTTGTACCATTGCTTTTAAGTCTGGTGTCTGACATTTGGGATGTTTACATGGGCTTGCAGTGCTGAAAAATCCTTCTCTGTGGAACTGTGTGCACACTGATTATCAATCGTCAAGTGAAATTAAAAGGTGCAAGCCCTAACTAGTTTGCTAATCATAAACAGTTGATTCAAAATCCTTTTTAAAAAAATTTCCCTGGTGTAAAAAAGAAAGCTAAATTTCTTCTCAGCATCAGATGACTAGCTGACTGAGGTGTCAAAAGGCAAGCTATTTATCTTTACATATGTAAGTGGGATTTGTCAGGTAAACAGTGGCTTGTGTAGCACAAGAATTCTTTCAAGAGTGCACAAATATTGTTCAGTACGACTGTCATACAGGATTTGTTAGCTGCTAATCAAATCAGTTTATTTAGAAAAAGTACAATCTGATATCGAAGAAGTGATCCTTCATGTGTTCCTATTCACTTCCTCCAGTTCATGAAATGTATCAAGTGGGTCAAGCATATATCAAAGGTGGCATGTGCAAGTCTTGCATTCTGTACTGATTGAAAGTAGTCATAGAAATATTTAAATAGCAAAATTACTTAGAAGTCTTTGGTCCTTAGATTTCTTGTTTGGAAATAAAAATACAATGCATAGCACAGCACAGAATAACCCTTAATTTGTTCTCTTGTATTAATGAACTTGGTAATATGGATATTGAATTCTGTGTCCTTATTGACTTAGATATATATATTGGAAATAGTGTACTTGAATGCCTGGTACTAAAGTTAAAATTGGCAAATTAAAATGCGTCCTGATTGTTTGCTAAATTACAGTTGTACAATACTTCAAATTCATATGTACTTAAAAGCAAACACTAAAGTGTTTTTATTCTATATTCTGTGGCTAATGAGCTAGTTATCTGCATTGATAAACTTTTCCCCTTCTTTCAGAACATAACTATTGTTAATGAAATACGAACCTGTACTTCATTTCAGAATGATTGTCAACTCAGTAAATTAAAGAGAACTGACCAAATATTGCTGTCAAGTTACACGCATTACTAGTCATTGAGAATTGTAGAGTTTAGGAATTCAGATATGATGCTAGTAAGTTTTAGGTAACGTGCTAACTGAGGTGTTTTAAAAGTCTAACTATAATTTGAATAGTTTTAGCACAGTAAAGCCAGAGCCTTATCCATATTAGGCTTCTTCTATGTGTTAGGTAGCATGTCAGTTAATGTGAGCTAACATCACACTTTTTAATCCTAGTTTAAACAAGATTTGGTTCTCTGGGCAAGGCTGAAAACTGGCTTCAAAAGCATTAGCCTGAGCATTAAAGGGACTTTTGATTTATAAGATTGAAAGTTGCACCCTTTTGTGCCCATCAGAACAAGGCCACTGAGAGCAGAATTTGATCCAATACGTAAATTGTGAGGGTCATTGCTGGTGGCTTACTGAAAGTATGCACTGTAAAACCATGTCCTGTTGATTGAGATTGTGTGTGTGTGTGATCGTGCTCCTCAGGTAAACTTCTACTTCATGCAAATTTGACCTAAGAGGAGGGGACACAGAATCAGGTGTTGCAGATGATATCAAATCACAGCTTGCAATTTTCTATATGGTGAGCATATTACAGTTAGAATACTGTACAAGAACATCTCAGCATAACTATTTGGATGTCCCAATTAATATCCTCAAACATATTGTCTCTTTAGTATACTTTAACAGCTTGGTATTTTATTTTTTTCTGAAGGTAACAATCAAAGCAGTAAAAGTGCAGGAACTCAATTTCATCAGGAAAATAACTAGGTATAATACCTTAAATGGATATAGAACATGGTTGTTCATGTGGAAAGTATGTCCTGTTCAAATGAACTACCAAAGCATTCATTTTAAGACTACAGTTTTAAAGGGTCAGGTTTATTTTCCAGTTGGAGAGGAGTAATAGCTGAGCATTCATATAAGTTCCTTTGATGTTCTTTTTACAGTTTCCTATAAAAATGGCTACTTATCTATGCTGTTCCTGCCTATGCCTATTTAAGGTGCTTGATATTTTCAGTAGCAATAATATTGGTCAGTTACTGCAGTGTACATAACGTGCTTACAACTTTTGTTCACTACATTATTGAAATGACATTTTTTCTCCCTTCCCTCTGATGACATATGAATATGATCCCACCAGACTTATTTCTGTCAATCACTAGTACTCAGAGATCTGCAAATACATTTGGCTGAGTATGCAGGCCCCATTTGGTTGAGTAGTTTTGGCTTTGAATAGCGTTTTGGGTAGCACGGCTAGCTGACATTTTATGTAACCCTAAATAAGCCGTAGGTTGGGCTGATAGGAGCTGAAAACATAATAGATAAAAGTATTGAATTTTGTTCTTTTCTGATTACTTTGCACTACAAAATATAAATAAATAAAATAATGGAGGTTGTCAAAAGCTTATTGGAAACAGGAAACTCAGAAATCCAAATAAAGCCGTCTTATTGGAAGTAGAAAAGTGCTGTACTAAGTTTGTGTGCTGCATGCATTTGTAGCATTTCTTTTGCTTCTGTATTGTCTGTGTCCGGTTTCTTTACTTCTCAAAGGATTGTACAGACTTGAGGAGATCCTGATGCATTTGTGTTATTTATTTTGTCTCTTACCTTTTTTTTCCAAGTTGTACTAGTGTCTTCTTTCAATACTTAAAGGTTTGTTGCTATTTGTAGTGCACGGGGATGAAAAAAGAGCATGAAACCTGCTTTTCTCATGAGCATGATCTGTCTTTAAAGGTTTTATGATGAGGTAGTGATGTACTTGTGCCACATTTTAAAGAAATGTTCAAATGTCTTCCATCTGTGTATGACACTGGTCCCACAGGTTCCAGGGCATGCATTATTTTCATTTGTTTAGTGTGCTTTTGATTATGGCAAAATGAGATTAGCACTTAACATGGTTTGTTCATGATGAAATATTTCCCCCTAGTTTAATAGAACATTTCAATTTACTGTTGCTGTAGTTCAGCTGGCTGGAATCTAGATCACTCTAGACTTCACTACTAATACTCTAGTATTTAATTGTCCCTCCTCTCACTGGGTGCATCTACACTTAGAAATTAAGTCTACTTAAGCTTGCTTAAGTCGACTTAATTTACTCTGCGTCCACACTGCATTTTCCTTAAGTCGACTTAAACAGCTGCTTAAGTCGACTTAAGGAAAATGAAAGTCGACTTTCTTAAACCTCCTTTTAAGTCGACTTTTCTGACTTTTAGAAAGTCGACTTAGCCAGTGTGGACGTGGAATAGCCTAAGTCGACTTTAAGTCATCTTAGGGGGCTTTAGGGCTTCCTCACTGCCCTCCCTGCCAGGGTGGCTGGCACAGCCACAGCCTGGCATGCCCTGCCCACCCTGCTCCTATGCCCTGCCAGGGTCTCTGTCCCTCTTTGCCCCATTGTACCAAGGCTGAGCCCCCTGGCACTTGGCAAGGAGTGCCCCCCCCCCAGCACCGTGGACCTGTCCCAGGTCCATCTAGCCCCTACAAGTCGACCTAGGCATCCAGTCACTCTAGGTAGATTTCGCAGGGTCCCCTCTAAGTCGACTTAATTTTTTAATGTGGACATGCTAAGTCAACTTAGTCGACTTTGTTAAGTCGACTTAGCTAAGTTCACTTAAATTAACAAGTGTAGACATAGCCAGTGTTAGTAAGCTGTTAAAACGATAGCTAGCAAGTATACCTTTGAAACAGAGATTTTGTTTGAAATAGGGTTTTTTTTTTTCCATAATGGGGAAAAAAGGCAACAGATCTTGTACTGCTCAGCCAACAGATTTTTTCTTTTTTTGGCCCAGCCTTGCCTTGTCGCTACTGTAACAAACCCTTCTGCAGTGACTTAATTCCTACATTTGTTGGCTAGAAAAGCGCTGGCCAAAATCTTCAGACTTTGGGATGCATAAAGTTGATTGCAGTGTGAGTGATGGATACCTGGAAGCCTTTAAAAATCAGGTTACATTGATTTAGATTATGAAATACCAATTTAGGAGCTTAACTTTCAATAACCAGTTTGGAAAGTTATTCCCAGATGGTCTAACTGTGCTATATAAAGGGTTTTTTTTGTTTTGTTTTTTTTAAATCATGCCATCATACTATGCCCTGCTCCCCGGGAAGCCTACTGTATGATTGTAGAGCTTCTGTACTTAAGCTATGTCACAAAAAAGAGCACTGAATGAAGCTCAGATATATGCCAGGCAAAAGTCCAACTTTGAATGACAGTCTGCCTACGTATAAAGGTAGATCAGATGGGTTACTTACATCTGATCCACACAAAAATATGACATAATGTTTTGTGTTTGGGTACTTTTTGTCCTAAACTGACATTTGACAATGCATGTGAATTTGCTCACAAATTGTGCACAAATGTGATTGTTATGAAAGAATAGACTGGACCTATGCTACTTTACTGCATCTTTCTCTGAAGAACATTTGACCGGTCAAGGTTCTCAGTTGCTGAGAAGTGAAATATTTATAGACAGTTCCACTATATGTGCTCTTCTCCAATAACAAAATTAAGTACCATCAACCTTTGAAATAATGCACATTTCAAAAGGTTAGTTACATTGTAACTAAGTAAAAACGTGTTTAATTTGTGACATTTTGTCTCGAATTCAAAATAAGGTTTTACTTCAATATTTTAAAAGATTAGTACCTCAGACAATATTCAAAGTCTGCTTGCTAATTTATAATTTCAATCAGACTTTGGAAAGAAAAAAATTCTTTTAAAAATCATTGTTGCTATGCCAGATACCCAGACAAGAAAGAGAAGCTGACAGTTCACAATATATTGTCAAGTGCAGAAAGTAAACAAACTGCAATAATGAACTTTTCAGCCAATCATTTTTTGTGACAGTTGTAGTGAGGAAATTGTTTTAGACCATTTGCTTGCTGTACCTTTAATTATTCTAGACAATTTGATATCTTGGTAAGAGCATCTCATATGTCTTTTTGATGACTTTAATAAAAGAAAAAGGTATGTAAGTAACCCAGCCAGATTACCAGTAGTGAGCTTTGGGCAAACACTATTTCACTTGCACTGAATAGTAAAAGGGGGGAAAATGCATTTTCCTTCTAATATGTCCGAGACCAAATTTGGGTGCAATATTAACTGTCAGCAGGCTTAATGTCTATTCCTCCTATACAGAACTGGAAACTTAATTAGTTTGCTGTGAATTCATCCAGGCATATGGTCCAGCCCCACCTTTCTGCAGGGAAAGCATGAGGTTCATACTTTTAAACCAGTGGATTCCCTGAGATCTCAGTTTGTTTACTGGGATTTTCTGGTGAGCCAAATGCGCTACATGGGTTTCCAGCCTCATATCTGGCTAGTCCTCGACTCCACCATTGTTTCCCATTTCCCTGAACCTTTCTGGCAGAAAATAGACTCAATAGTTAACTCAGTCAGTATAAATTTACCAGAAGAAACACCTTCAGGATGGCCACTATCCCATGGGAAGCAGTCATAATCTCAGGTCCACTCCCACCCTGACCCCAGTACAGTCTGAAACTGTGCAAGAGATTCTAGGAGGACAGGGATCCTTTTACAGATGTGTCCCTACAGAAGCTTAAATCCGTTGTACCTTTGTCCCCTTTGCTCGAAGTGGAAGATTTGATCACATCATTATTAATAACCTAAGAACTTCATACGGTGGTGCATGTTTCAGTTTTAGCAGGAGAACAAATATGATTAACAATGTAATGTGTTAGTAATGTTCTGTTTTGGTTTTTAAAGCCAACTTATTGGAGGGCTTGTGTCCCAAGAACAAAACAACTACAACTCATACCCGTGAACCCTAATTAGGAAGATCTGTTATCCCAAATTTCATATTAGCGTTTTTTACAACTCTTATTTTCTGACACTGCCATAAAATCTGAATTAACATGTATTTCTATATTGATCTTTTTGTTGTATATTTATTTGCGTGTTTCACAAGTGACTTCCTTTTCTGTGTGGTTTGGTTTTTGATTTTTTGTTTTATGCTACCATACACTGGTATTGAAAGTTACATCCTTCTTGAAAGCACAATCACAAAATAGTTTCCTTAGATGATAATTAATAAAGCTTCTCTTGTACTTTTATTTTTCCATGAAATGTGATGTCTGGAAAGCACCATCTCTTCTTCCTTTCGTCCCCATGCTTGACCCCCCAGCTGTAGATTAGGTTGTTTCTGGAACCTTTGTACTGCTGAACGATTTTGTAGGCTTCCATTAAGCAGAGCTGAGCATAGGGCAATGCATGATATATTTGAGCTTTGTACCTAAGTGAACAACTAACTATTGGTACCAGATGTTCAGAGTACACAAAGAAAAAAAGATATAATATGAGGGGATGTAACTAGAGGAAAAGCATTGTCACAATTCACACATTAAAGTTACCCTTCCAGAATAACAGGAAAATTTGCCCACTTGATATATTTGTTTGATTAAATTTAATTAGGCACAATGGCCGATGTGCAGACAGACAGATATCCCACTCACTCTATTAAACGTAGCCAGTATTTATGCTATGTGCATTATATACTTGTTAGTCTCATCAGTGGGCTAACTTCATCTTTTTATTATAAGATAAAGGCCTTGAGTGAAATCTTGGCCTTGCTGAAATTAGTGGCAATTGCTTCCCTTAATGTGGGTCTTGCTACAGGATAGGATGAGCAGGCCACCAGTGTGAAGACTACCTATCAACTATAGCAGTTATAACACTGCGAATAAGTCCTCATGTTGTCTGGAACTTATCCCATCTAAATGTACCCGTGTAAGGTAATTGCACTGCTGGAAATTTTCTTATCAAACTGTGGCCCCAATCTTCATCTTGGGTAAATTGTTGTAGTTCTGTTCACTTCAGTAAGGCTATGCTTATTTACACCAACTGAGCATCTGTCTTCCAAAATTATTAAAAATCATGGTTGCATAGTAGAGAAAGAATGAGCTGTTTTATCAGATAGTTTCTAACTGCATCTTAGAACAATAGCCATTGTCATACTTCTAGAAAGTCCCGAATCCTTATTTATAATACTTTAAGAGCTATTATTTATTACTTTCCAAATGTTTGTGCAGGAGGAATGCCTCCAACTAAATCACTTTATTTTAGGGTTCTGGGGTCATTTGAGACTTCCCAGAGTTATGGAAAAACAACTAAGCCATTGTAATTCAGCAAGATAAATTTAAAACATTTTACTTTTTAAAAAATGTTAAAAGTATGCATGGTGTGGCAGAAGTTTACGCAGAACATTTTTATTGAGTAGACTGATTTTTTTTGCTAAAGAATGATTCATATAGCCTATTTTCAAAGCTGCCTTGAGTTCTGGTCATTTTCGTAGAAACTGCAGCACATAGCTCATTAGTTTACTGGTGGTTTGAACTAACCTCAGCTACCTGTTGTTGGCTGTGAATGGAATAATTTATTTTTAGTGCAAAACCACAATATGAATATTTTCCACTCTATATGAGTATAGAAAAACATCTTTAAGAGAAAGGGTTTGCTCTTTTTATCTGATGTCAGATGTAACTGGGTTTGTCTTAAAGAAAATGCTTTTAAATGTCTGACTCACTATTGAAGTTGACAAGAATTTCCTCCACTTAACCCCTTCAGTGCCCTAGGGCATTCTGCGTACATCAAACAAAAGGGGGCTGGGCTAGGATGCCTGCTAGACAGACATGATGATATGCTGACAAACCCAAAATGAAAAGAGACTTAAAACGTGGGCCCTTGGGCAGTCAGGAAGGGGTTCCGTGGGAGGGTCTGGTTCATGGTACATGAGAGACATAGTACTTTTTATTCTCTTCCCTCTTGCCCCCCCCCCCCCCCCCCAACTGTAGCTTTATGGAACTAGTTTCAACTGCAGCATTCTGTGTGAAGGCCCCAGTCCTATGCTAGGTTTTTTATGCTCATTTGTTTGGCTCTGGAGTTTGAGAGAGAGAGAGAGGCTCCGTTGGTGAAGATTCCATCACTTGCAGTACCTAAAGAAGATGGAAGCACATTTTGGGAAGGATCAGTTGTGCTTTACATGAATGAATGAATGAATCAATGTAGTAACTGGACAGACTCTTTCAACCCTACAGCAGGAGATAGGAACCCCAGAGTTAATTATTAAGGGCCAGATTGTCAACCCTTTATACTGGGGAACACTCGACATTGAGGTAAATGGGACTACTTGTAGGAGTAACTGCTCGCTGAAGTGACAAAGGGGGTCATAACTGAGCCCTAAGGAATCATTCAAATTGCTGTCAAGTAAGAACCTGTTGCATCTATAACCGAAGAACCATATCTCCCTATTGAGCTGCACACAAACTCTGATTTCAGTCAGAGTACTGTGGGTGGAACAATGGCTGTGTATGTGTCTGTGAGATCACTCTTTATACACATAAAATCATAAAGATGGGACTGAACTGCAAAATTCAGACTGAGTTTGACCCCTCCAAAGTTGGTGCATTTATGTGTTTTAATTTTGTATTTTCTCAGTTGAATGTCAATAATAACACTGTTAAAACTGATAAGATAATGTAGAGAGCAGGAACAAAGTACAGTTTACAAAGTGGACAAACTTCTTTATATAAGATCTAAAGTTAGTGTGGCCATGAGAATAGGGACTGGCCATTAAACCCTGACCTAAATCTGGGTTTCCCCAAATTATCAGGGACCTTATTGGCTTTAGCTGAGGTCCATCTCTGTTTTATTTCTGTTCCAGACAGGAGCGGCTAGTGACCCTCAAACCTGTGCTTGTTGCTATCCCTCACATTGCCAGAGCTTAATGAAGATGTATTGTATGTAGTACTTTGTGACGATCCTTGGCACGGGGTGAATTTGTTCTTCCCTCTTTTACAAAGAGCTCATGTTTCCTCTCTGTCTTGGAAACAGAAAAGAAAAAAAGGGTGTGTTTCCAATCTTGTTAGTTTAATCAGCTTTGTTTAACACAAAAGTTCTCTTCAAGTGGTTGTGGATGTTTTTACACTAGCAAAAAGATGGTTTTCTACCACATATGAGCTAACACTTGATAACTAATGAGGAGCTCTCATGCTGGGCTCCTTCCTCCCTCTGTCACAGTTGTCTGAAGGGTGTGAAAGAGCAGCTTTTAAGGTGGGAGCAAAGTAGCAATAGCAGTTACTCCGTGCATGGAGTTTTGTTTCCCCAGGTGGGTGCAGGCGAGGGAGCTGCAGGGATTAGGGGTGAAGAGGGCACATTGCAGGTGAGGTGGGAGGGGGGAGACAGCAGGGGATAGGCATGAAGGAAGAGTGGGGACTCCAGAGGTGCCGGGGCAGGCACCACCAGAAGTGAGGAGGTCACACTCAGAGGCTTGCTATGTGAAAGGGGTCACCAAGACAAAAAGTTTTGAGAACCGCTGAGCTAGTTTGACTGAGCTAACACAATAGAAAAACACACCCTTCTGCCTATCACGATCAACCCTTTGTTGATTATCTTCTGCAAACTAGTGCAACATCACCATTTCCAGGGATAAAAAGAGCCAATATTAGCGCTACAGGATTCTGAGCCATTGGGCCATAAACCTTTCAACTGAATCTCAGGCTATGTACACACGATCAGATTAAAGCGCAACATGGCAATCGTGCTATAAAAAACACGTGACCTTTATTGCGGGATAGCGCGTACATACGTTGCACCTTGCAACGCAACAGAATTCTTTGCAATATCGTGGTGTAGCGCAATGAATTCTGGGCACCTATCCCACAGTTCAATTTTCCCTCAATCGGTGCTTGGAATCATGGGATGAAGGAAAAGAGGCAAAGTGCCATGAGTAAACTCTCAGTTTCCTGTGGTGCACTGTGTTCTCCTTGCATCTTCCTCGTTGCCAATAGCAACTCGCGCCTATTTTCAACAGTGCAGTGACAGCACCGCACCACTTGTGAGCAATCACAACAGCGACAGCATGGATCCTGCTCTGATCTCCACTGTCGCCTTCAGCATTCTAAATACATCTCGGCTGGTTGCTCAGTACGCAATGAGCTCCGAGTCATACCAGGACGCTGAGGAGCAGGGGCTGATCGATGCCATGCAGAGCAACAGCACCGCGTTGCTCAGCTCCTTCACCGATCATCTGCACACAGTGCAACGCCGTTTCTGGTCGCGAGAGACGAGCACCGAGTGGTGGGATCGCATTGTTATGCAGCTGTGGGATGACGAGCAGTGGGTACAGAACTTTCAAATGCGGAAATCAACCTTTCTGGAACTGTTCAGAGTTGGCCCCTGCCCTGCGATGTAAAGACACCAACATGTGGTCAGCCCTAACCGTGGAGAAGCGTGTTGCAATTGCTGTCTGGAAGATGGCGACTTCTGACTGCTACTGGTCGGTTGCAAACCAGTTTGGAGTCGGGAGGGCCACTGTCGGATTAGCCCTGTCACAAGTCTGCCGAGCCATCAATCGCGTTCTGCTACGGAGGACGGTGACGTTGGGCAATGTTCATGAGATTGTGGACGGCTTTGTTGCCATGGGATTCCCTAACTGTGGGGGAGCCATAGATGGCACACACATCCCTATTTTGGCTCCAGACCATCTTGCGGCCGAGTACATCAACAGGAAGGGCTACTTCTCCATGGTGCTGCAAGCACTCGTGGATCACAAGGGGCGTTTTACGGACATCAATGCTGGGTGGTCGGGAAAGGTTCATGATGCCCGGATTTTCAGGAACACTGGTCTGTACCGGAAGCTGCAAGGGGGTACCTTCTTCCCTGATCAAAAAATTACAGTGGGGGATGTGGAGATGCCCATAGTCATCCTCGGAGACCCAGCATACCCACTGATGCCATGGCTCATGAAGCTGTACACCGGAAACCTAGATCGCAGCAAGGAGCGGTTCAATTACAGATTGAGCCGCTGCAGAATGACTGTGGAGTGTGCCTTCAGCCGTTTAAAAGGGTGCTGGCGCTGTTTGTATGGGAGGCTGGACTTGGTGGAGGACAACATCCCTGCTGTGATTGCGTCGTGCTGTGTCCTTCATAACATTTGTGAAAATAGGGGAGAAAAGTTTTCCCCGGGGTGGGCTATGGAGGCACAGCGCCTCGAGGAAGCATACGAACAGCCAGCCACTAGGAGTATTGGGGGGCCAAGGAGAAGCTGCTCACATAAGGGAGGCACTCAGGGACCATTTCAATGATGCGCTCCCCTAGTTAACTTCCAGGACACATCAGATGCACCTTATGAGATTTTCAATGTGTACAAATAAAGCCACTCTTCAAATTATTTGTCACTGTTTTTATTAAAACCTAAAGGGGGGGTTTACAGGTGGGTGTAGCTGCGGGTCTCTAAAAAGTAGCTCTGAGGGGGACTGGATGTTGCAGTGTACCAGGGGGACGGGTGGCCTTCAAAGAAATTCTTTGAAGGACTACGGGGTGTGGGAGGCAGACACGGCTGAACTGTATGGAGTGGAGCCCGTACATTAATGGCCTGCATCTGCAAAGCAATCATGCTCTTGAGCAATTTTGTTTGCTCCTTCATCACACTTATCAGTTTGTCCCTGTGTTTCTGCTTCCTCTGTTGGGGTTCCTCTCTCCAGGCTCGATTCTCCCTCGCGGATTCCTGTGCTGTTTTTAGCAGGTCCTGAAACATATCCTCCCTGTTTCTTTGAGCACACCGCCGAATGTTTCTCATGCAGTCAGCGGGGGTAGACACTGGCCTTGTGAAGGTCGAATCTAAAAAAAAAAGTAATAATAAAGCTGTTGTTAACACATAGCCTAGATAACCAATGTAACCTTCCAGTAGCACATTCCACTGGAAGGTGCAGGGCAGTCAACATCCTATGTTTCGCTGAAGCGGACAAGGTATGTCCTAATAGAAAGCTTACTGGGGGCTAACATTCTGCACAGGGCACACAGATGGAACCCGATATCTCTCTCCTCAGAGTGCCCCTGCCACCTAGAATACATATCCTACATGCCACCGGTTGCAAGCCAGGACCGTATGCTGCTGCACTGTGTGCTGCCATGGTTCCCCGGGCTGTGCTTTGCAGCTGGCGAGGCAGAATATCCATCTTTGGGAGCGTAGACACAAACGCTCTCCCATCTAACCTGAGTAGTAGGCTCTGGAGGTACATCGAGGAAACCTTTACTGACCTAAATACAGATGATTTTTTGACAATCACTGCTTGTGTTGATGCACTTCTAATGAATGCAGAGTAAAGAGCGTGCACAGCGGGGACTGAGACAGCAAGTACCCCTGCCCCGGACAATGATATTTTAGCAGGAGCCATAGCTGCACGAAAGAGAAACTTACCGGAACCCCCCTCTGCGGAACCCCCTTCAGAGGACACACTGCAATTCATGTCTTGGGTGGACGTCTCAGCGGGGGTACAGAAGAGCTTCTGGCTACACGCTGTTGCGCTTTCCTCCAGGTCATCCTCCATCTCCTCCTCCTCCTCAATCACGTCCTCATCCTGCTCGGGTCTGGCATTCACTGGACGAGGGGGGGGCTGATGTGTCCACGGGACTCTTTGCAGTGGTTGTGGGGTCCCCACTGAGGATGGCTTCTGTCTCCTTATAGTACCTGCATGTAGCAGGCGCTGATCCAGAACGGCGGTTTGCCTCCTTCTCTCAGTAATAGGCTATTCTTAGCTCCTTCACCTTTGATCTGCACTGCACAGTGTCTCTATCATAACCTCTCTCTGACATGGCCCGAGAAATTATGCCAAATGTATCATAATTTCGCCTGCTGCCGCGTAGCTTCGCCTGCACAGCGGACTCTCCCCAGATGCTGATCAGGTCCAGCACCTCTGCCGTGCTCCAAAGGGGTACGCGTCTTCCATGACGGGCCACCATTGCTACTGATGATCGGAGCTGCACTCCACTCCACGAGGAAGAGAACAGGAAGTGAAACAGACAAGAAATCGAAAATCCCGAGAATCTGATCAGGGCAGGGACTGTTTCATCACGGCCACAGAGCGGGTGGGGGAAGACCAGAGAGGACGACTTTGGAATGCTGGGACACTTCCGGAGGCCAATCATTGCGCGGTAAGTGTATACATGAGTGGAAAGGCGCAACAGCTGTTCCGCGTTTACTGCTACCACCCTCGTCGAGGTGGTTTTTGTATTGCGCTACAACAAGGCAGTTAACGCGCAACAGCCCTATTGCATGTGTGTACGCTTGTAATCAGGCGGCCAGCCCTACCTGGCTGGGGCCTGACCCGTCCCTCCGTCCCTGGAAGGAAACAAAACTGTCTCTGGCCCTCAGGCAGGGCAGGTAGGGAAACAAACTGTCCTTGGCCCCTCGGGCGGGGCAGGCAGGTAAATACACTGTCTCTAGCCCTCAGGCAGGGCAGGCAGGTAGGTAAACTGTCTCTGGCCCTCAGGCAGGGCAGGTAGGGAAACAAACTGTCCTTGGCCCCTCGGGCGGGGCAGGCAGGTAAATAAACTGTCTCTAGCCCTCAGGCATGGCAGTTAAGTTTCTAGTTCAGGCCGTGGCGACTCCACGCCTGTCAAGGCTTCTGGGGCGGTACCAGAAGGGGGGAGGCAGGGGGATGCAGGCCCACCCAACTCCACTGCGTCCCAGCCCAGGGCCCTAACCGTGGCAGAGCTGTCTACCATGGGCCCGGCGGAACCCTTATCAGGGTTCACGGGATCGGGCTCAGGAATCGCCGAGTCATCATAGACCCCTAGGCCCCCTGGGCCACTTCCTGCCCCCAACCCTGCGGGTACCTGTTCTGAGCCTCCAGCGTTCTCCTCCTCGGGGTAGTCGCCCAGGGGGAGGTCACAGAATCCGCCCAGGTCTTCCGCGAGGGGTAACTCCTCTAGATCGCAGCCCGGCTCCAGGGGTGGGGCGTCCTCACTGGCCAGGGGGAGCTCCTCCAGGTCCTGGCCCGGTGACAGGAGGGGGTCGTCCGGCACGGTCGCAAGCGATGGGGGAAGCGGCAGGTCCAGGTACTCCTCAGGTTTCAGGTTCCTGGGCAGCTGGTCTCCACAGGTGGTTCCCCCAGGGTCCAGTTGCCCGTCAGGGCCCCAGGCCGCAGGCAGGTCCTCGGCCGGGTAGTAGTCAGGCGGGTGCTGGGGAGGGAGCAGAGAAACACCCTTCCCCTTCAGCTGCCTCCCTCCCCCTGAGCGTCCAGGCGTGGCCCTTATAGTTCCTGTCCCGCCCACCTGCTTCCGGCCTGATGGACAGGGTGCCTCCAGCTCCGCCCACTTAGGTGTAACAGGGCCCAGGCTGTCCATCTCCGAGGGGGGCCATACTCCCTCACTACAACGCTGTTGTTGGTATCACACGGTAATGGTTGTTAATGCGCGATAAAGTGATCGTGTGTACAAGGCCTCAAACTTTGTAATGCTGTTGTAATTGGCAGGGAGGCGATATGTACTTAATAGAGGATATGCAGCAATGATAACTAGGTGACAAACTGTATTTAATATGTACCTTTCACTGCATCACTAGCTTTCTTCTCACAAAATGATGTATTTTGCATTTGCTGTCTGAAACCAACTGCAATACTGCTATTGGCTTCACTGGTAGCAAAGTCAAGCCCGTGTTTCTCTTCCACAATTTTTTTCCCTTTCTTCTATGAAATATTTCTGCAAAAATGAACCAGGTATGAGGCCTGAGATTCATAGTGGGTGGTCAGCCCTATCCAATATCAATTCCAGGAACAAACTGATGTGTAAAAAACACAGTGGCAAAATTAAAATTCTGATGGTCAGAAGTCATTGACTAGGCTTTAAGTCAACATTTGAATGTTGTCTGTCCCCGTTTGCTTTAAGAAACCCCATAGTTTAGAATCACTACAGTAGCCCATTTACATTATCTGAATTGAGTTTGGTGAAGCAAACTCTGTTATATTGTTATTATGGAATTAGTAACGTAGTCCTGAGATTCTTCAGCAAGGAGAACATCCCGTCTACAACTCTAAAACAAGGACTGGCCTACATGGGGAAAATGATAGCATAGGAAAGAGATGCTAGCTATACTCCCCAAAAAGTCACTTTTATTCTAAAATAGTGTGTCCACACAGGGACTGGTTATATTGGCATAGTTACAGTGGTCTACATATACTATTCTATAGTTCTGCCAATTTCCCCATATGGACAAGCCCACATATGATATGACCAAGGTTAATGTGCAAACATAATAAATAGAATCATTACTTCCCAAGGCTTTATTTTGTTCTAAAGGAGAAGCTCTTGTTGTTTTGAAGGTAAAGGTGAGATCCAGGTTTAAGTTGATCATTAGGCCAAATCTTCTACTTGTGACCTGTGGGTAAAGTTGGCATCATGCCTATGCTTCCATTTCAGTAGTGGTTTAAACAGTAAATAAATTCAGCTAATAGCTATTAGATTGCTGGCTAGGGAGATGAGTGCAGGAGTAATTCTAATTAAATAAGTGAACACTGAAGAGAACCGAAATGTTTTTAGGCAAGATTTTTGTCTCCCAAGCCTCATTAGCAATATAAAATTAGCTTCCATTGTAAACAGGATAACCTGTCAAAAGTCAGATCTTTTAACTATGTAGAAGCGGCATAATTTGTATTTTGTAATATTTCTTTGAATTTTCTATAATAAAAGTATTTTGAATGAGGCCACATCACCACATTTATTTTTACATTGGTAATAACTTCCCCTAGGAAGATGCTGCATCCAGTCAATTCTATACATTTTTAGATCTCTACAGAATTTGGGTGAGTGAGCTCTTCAATTTTCCCTTTGAACTTTCCACTATTTGTTATTGTGTATACCCAGCCCTTTGGTAATGAAGAGTGAACAAATCTTTAAACAGGATTTGTTCAAAAGGTAAAGTCAACCAAGAAGATGAAACTGATGACTATGTCTACACTGGCAAGTTAGTTCGAATTAAGGAGGCTTAATTCGAACTAACTAAAGCCAGGGCTACACTAGGCTTTAGTTAGTTTTAATTAAGGGCGTCCTTAATTCGAACTAATAAATTCGAATAGGGTATTCGAACTAAGGGGTTAATTCGAACTAACTAGTTCGAATTAGCCAATGTGGCCATGTTAATTCGAACTAATTTCTTAGTTCGAACTAACCGGCCATTGAAATGAATGGGGATCGCTAATTCGAACTAAGCAATGAATTCCAAAGGGGTAGCCGTGTGACACTTGCTTAGTTTGAACTAAGTTTTCCTAGTTCGAATTAAGCTAATTTGAACTAACTAAAATTAGTTCGAATTAGTTAGTTCGAACTAATTAATTCAAACTAATTTTAGCAAGTGTAGACATAGCTCTTGTGTTTTTTAAGGGTTTTTCTAGATGAGCCACTAACGTGCAGGAAGCTGGAGTATAAATCTAAGTCAGATGCTGCGCGCTCGCTAACTGTGTGGCCCATGCTATTGCGCACTAAAAGTTCCCTTAGTGCACTTTGATCTATCCAGCTTTGAAACAGGAATAGCTCAAAGTGCACTAGGGGACTTTTAGTGCGCAGCCGCAGGGGCGACATAGCAGGTGCGCAGCATGCACATATGGGGCAGATTTACCACCAGCTTGCTAAGCACTAACAAGCCCTAGGCTGACTTTCCAAATGTAAACTGAGCATGAGCTGAGGCAGTGCTATCTCCCTGAGTCTGCAGATAAGACTGCTACTCTGCTGCTGCCACCCATAGCTTGGCCAAGTGGCAGAGGAGGAAAATTAACAAGACTCCTCACCTTTCACTGGCTGCCTGGCTGAGCAGTGGTAGACACTGGAATTATTCACAGGGGAGGAGACAAAAACCAAAGACTGGGGGAATAGATGGAACACAGAGGCCATCCCCCTTCACAGCTGGGTGGGGAGAAGAGACAGAAAGTGCCTTCCCCTTTCAGTAGCTACAGAGATTTTGCAGAGGGTGAATCTTCAAATTCACCAGATCACTATTCAGCAGAGGCTGATGTGAAAGATGTATCCCCAGTCATACTCTAGGCCAGGGGATTGAACCCTCTCATTCCCAGCACTTAAGATGGCAGACAACTGAGCTTTTCCCAGTGCATTGCTGGAAGGCCCCTCTCCCCTTCTCTTTCAGACCTATCAACAGATAGTAAATTGAGTCTTACAGCTAGTAAGTGTTGAACAATCTTTTTGGCTATCAAATATCTACAACTGATCTGTGGTTTTGAAAGCAAACTTTTTCCATTACACTTCAAAGCTTCCTGCATCTCTTTGCATAGTGTATGAATGTACTCTCTTTTCTTAGTGAATGACAGGATCATGGTCTCCTTCTGCCCAGGGCTGAAAAACACAGTGAAGTCTATGCTCCACGGTGTTGTGAACCAATTGAATATCTCCCAGTTCCACAAAATATACAGAGCTAAATTCACTGGCGGAGCTTGCATTAGTCAAGTTTAGAGCTGCTTCACATGGCCACAAGAAAGGCAGCAGTGCACCCCAGTTTGATTTATTATATGATTTCTTGTTGTTCAGAATCCTGATACTTTGATCCTATTGGCTGGTATCTTTATGTTGTATAAAGCCTAAAACCAATGCATAGGGCCTGCTCCTTTGAGTAATACCTGGATCAGGTAGGCAGACTGCTAGCTGAGGATTTTCTAAGGTAAATTTGCAAAACATGCAGCTACAGGTTTCCCTTTAGGAAGGGCTTAGACCCCACCTCTCTCATTTTACAAGTTACATCTGGCCTGGGGGAACATCCACCCACACCAAATGGAAAAGCCAAATTTCCTTCCAGTTCCAAAAACATTATAGACATCTGCCAAATGACATTTCTAATTCTTCCCGTAAAAATGGAAAGCTAAACTCAAGCAGTGCTCTTCCAATAAATCCATTCCAAACCCTTCCTGATTCATTCCAGATCCTTTCCATTTGTGTAAGACGCTTAAATACCCACTTCTGTTTTTCCTATGGGACTTATATTCAGGTGTATTTTCTATGGGTGCTCCTTCAGAATCTTTGTGTAAAAATACTCTAGAAATCATAAAGGGCTATAACTTGACTTTTGTTACATCTGTCCCATTCTCATTGACTTCACTGGGTGTTTTCAAGACAGAACATAGACCAAAGTGTTGGAAACGTTTATTTAGGCATGCTAAGGGAAATGAAGAGCTCTGAATGAATGTTAGTATTTCCAGAAACTACAACAAAATCCAAGGGCCTTAAATATATTATTTTAAAACAAGAGAGAAATCATTAAAACATGTTTAACAAATCATGGAAATGTCTAAAGAAAGAAAGCCACAAAAAACGGCTTATCAAAAGGTCCTTTGAGGACTAGCTAGTTCCACTAACAGCTCACAACAGATGTATCATCTCTGAAATATAAATAAAGTCTTAACTCATTTTTATAGCAGTGAGACTGTTGAAAAGCATCCAAATTTGTATTACCATAAAGAAAATATGCTTTAAGATTTTACTTTTTACATTATAAGGATGAGAGAGAGCTGTCTTGAGCTGTCACTGTTATGTCTTTGTTTGTTTTAGAAGATTTTGTAAATCTGCTTCTGCTAAATATCATCGGGTTTTTTTCTATCACTGTAAATGGTGAATATTTGATGTCAAATAGTCATCATGTAACTGAAAGGCCCTTAATATTGAGAGTGGGCAAAAGCAGTTTAGATAAAATAGGAGCTCTACCACCTCCAGCCATAAACTTTCCCTCTGTACTTGAGCTGAATTTGGTGTGATCTTTTTGAGATTGGCAACATTCAGTTACTTTTTCTGGTTTGTTATTTTCTTATTTTCCCATGTTTCTGCTTTTCTGAGTTCCTGCAAGAACTGGAATTGATGTAACAAATGGCCTGACCAAACCCAGGAAATAGTGGATATCTCACTGGGAAGCCAATGGGATTTCCAGACCAATTTTGTAAACATAAGAGGTTCAGGTAAACTTTAGCTAAGCCTGCAGGCTTTAAAGTCAAAGGGGTTACATGAATTCAACTGAGCACAGAGTTGGCCATTAGCAGGTTATTAGTAAAAGCACTAATATAATAGGGTAATTGCCATTAAAATTTGAGTCCTGAATTCCTGTGTTTATGCTAACACACAAGAGCAGCAGGCAAGTGGATAGAACAGGACCCAATTTGGATGCCACTTCGTTAGACATTCACTGTTCATTGCAAAGATTGTGATCGAGATTTGCTGACAAGTAGCTATTGCCATTCATCTATTATTTAAATAAAGAACAATACGAGTGTTTGTTCTTTTAATTGAACTTTTATTTTTGAAAGCTAGGTTTTTGGGTTTTTTTAAAAGCTATATGTGTCTAGTTCTATTGGTTGGGCTGCAGTTCTATTTACTGGTACAGTTGTTGCTCAAAATAACATTAGAGGTGGACTACAAATCCAAGCCATATAGCTTCTTTAGGTTTTCATGGCCAGTCAGAAAATGTCTGTCAAAACATTTCAGTGAAAAATGGAAACAAACACTTGTGGCAATTTTCACAAATATGTTTTTTTTTTTTAACCAGCTCTAGCAATGTGTGAGATAAGAGAGAAAGACATGGACCACAGCTCTCCTGCTTAATTTAGTCCTGTCTAAACTGCACATTCAGGGAACATGTTAACAATATAGTTGTCCCTAGATGTGGCTAAAGAAGTGTTCTAATTTGCAGTGTACATGGGATCCTTGAACCATAGCAAAGTCTTTAATATTTTTAAAGATTTTTTACAAGTGTCAAGCCTTATTTTGAGTTAAGCATATGCTAGGTCCTATTTTACACTAGAAAATGGAAAACCTGCTTTTATTGGGTCAGGGGACAAGCATGTTTTAACAAGACCCAGTAGTATGGCTGAATTTGTAACTTAATTTCCCTTGAGCTTCACCCAAATAAGGCTGAGTTACATTCAGCTGAATATATTTCAAACCTGAAACTTCACTTAATCAGGAAAGAGCAGTGATCAAAGACCCATACTAATAAATGTCACAAACCATGGAATATCTAGCTGGTTGCATGAGTGGGTATAATTTTAAGAGATCTGATGATCTAGTTACAAATTTTTCTCCAGCTGCTTTGATTACATCATTTGTTTCACTATTTGAGTGACATTGTCACATTTAACAAGGACAGGTTGAAAATGATCCCGTCTGCTTCCTGGAATGATAGGCATCTACCAAGGGAAGGAACAAAATCTTCTTGTCATTTTTTTTTTTAAAATAAAACTCTTTTTCCCTTCAGTTTTTAATTGTAATTCACTATTATTTTTGTGAAGAGCAGCTTCATGAAGGCAAAGAGTTAAAGACGTCACTTTAAATGACAAAAGCTGACCACTTTACCCCACTTTCAGTCTCTCATCTATTCATTCTTTTCATTGTGAATTTAACTATTTCAGCTTTCTAAGCTCTTCAACTACCTGCCCCTAATTTGTATTCCTGGGAAGAGGCCTCGGCTGGTTATTTTGCATTTGTGTGCTAATGGTGATGAGTTTGCTTCTAAGGGTAGAGTGGGGAGGGGCGGACAGGAACCTCCAAAAGGGTTGAAGTGGGGGTGGGGCTGAAGGTGCAAGAGGGGTTGTTTGGGGGAGAGTCATGCTGAATTTTAACCTTGAATGCTTTCTTATACAATTTAGCACAAAGCCCTCCTGATTATATGGAAAATGACACCCTGTGAACGCTTGCCTGCTTATATACACCTTTTAAGCAAATAAATTAGTCAAGCGCCTGAAAAGCTGGGCTTGGGGTTTGAGATGCTTATTATATTAATTTTTTTTTTAAATAGGCTGGAGACATTGAAAAGCATTTTCTCACATTGTCCTGAAATTTATTTAGCATTTTCGAGGTATCTACAGTGTTCTTGGAAAAGTTCACTAAGAGAAACGGACAAAACATGTAAATTGTTGCAGTGAAAGGAAGCTCTGGTTTGTACTTGTACAGGGTTATTCTTGCCTCTGTGTTTCAATACCAGATAAAATGCCTTTCATTAAGCTAAATAGGCAAATGTTCAGATGTTTTTTGACTTATTGACTAGTATTTCAAAGCTAAATTCTTCTTATGCTAAACATTTTATAACTAATTTAACAGGGTAAAAGACTGCCATTATGAATAATTGGTGATTGTTAGTAATTTAGTTTCTAATTAACTAGAGATGTGACAGACCATTACAGATGGGAATACTCATTAGCCATGGGAGGCATGGGTGTTTTATTGCTTGCCACAGCTTCCATCTATGTTTAAAAATGCGGAGTTTAGGACTTTTTAATATAACACTTAAATTTCATGCTTATGGCTATGCCAAGTTGTGGTATCTTGTCACAGGATGAGCCAGAAGAAGACAGAGCACCTGATGTAGCATCTAGATAAATAATTCAAATTTTCAATTTGAATAGCTTTATTGGCATGAGAAAGTCATGCAATAAGAAAAAAATACACCAAGACGTCATTTATTAAGAAGGCTGACAATTTCCTTTTGCAGATGTCATTTGGTCTCTCAGCTAGAATATTGCATCTGCAATTACACATCAAATCGAGAGTGAGAGAGGGAGAGAGAGAGAGGTACTCAAATTTGTGCCTGTAATTCATTTTGTGGGCATAAATGTTTTGCATAAAAATAATATCCTTAAACAGGGAGGCTCAACAGGCCTTGCTGAAGTCAGTTTCCCAAACCAAACCAAAATGCAGTTGTCTATAGAAAGACACTTTTCCCCAATAAAAATGTTATAGGCCTTCTCTGAAGTAAAGATGATGGGAGTCCTATAGAGTCAGTGCCTCCCAGCCTTTCTGGGAGTGGGAGTCACTTGCTTCCCTCAAGAGCACTGAGGTAAGTAGCAGCATTGATAGACTTTTATGGGAGATACTAGGCTAGAGAGAGAGCCAGCCAGCCAAAGAGAGAATGATTCTATAGCAGGGTGGTTACGGGGCATCCATCTGTGAAGTGGGAGACCCAGAATCCGGTCTCTCTGCTCCAATGATTCTTATTATTTATCCAAAGTGAAACAGCTTCAATAAAACAGACTGAGGGAGCCCTATCCCAGAATACCTCACAGTTCAATGGGTGCAACCTGCTCCTCAAAGGTGGGAGATCCCTGTTCAAATTCTTTCTCTTCCACAGGGAGAATTGTACCCAAGTCTCCCATATTCTGTCTGAGTGGATTAATCATGGAATTAAGTTCCAAAGGAGTAGCCATGTTAATCTAGTTCAGCAAAACAAGGAGTCCAGTGGCACTTTTAAAGACTAAAAAAAATATCTGTCGCATGAGCTTTTGTGGGAGAAAATCCCACTTGGTCAGGCGCTTGAAGATGGAGCAGTACAGATGAATGGGAAGAAAATAAATGCAGGGAAGTGTAAGTAATAGGATCAGGTCAGACTGTTACAGCAAATCAATGCAGTTGTTTAGATTCAAACAGTGGCGAAGAGCATATTAGGGGGAGGTTTTGTCCCCTGAAAGCTCATATGATAAATAAATTTGTTAGTCTGTACCACTAGACTCCTTGGCTATGTCTACACTTGAAAAGTTAGGTCCACTTTATGAAATCGACTTAATAAGGTCGACTTTAAGTCAACTTAAAGTGGACCTTATTAAGTCAACTTAACAAAAGTTGACTTAACTTTTCAAGTGTAGATGTGGCCCCTTTTTGGCCTTATTAAGTTGACTTAACGTTTTAAGTTGACTTAAAAAGTTCCAACTAGGCACTACTCCACGTCTCCACTGGCTTAAGTCGACTTAATAAAGTCGATTTAAGCGCTAGTTTAAATTAAAACAAGGTGTTATTAATTCGAACTAACTTTTCCTTAATTTGACTTAGGGAGCAGCTTAAGTTGAATTAAGGAAAGCCCAGTGTAGATGCGGAGTAAATTAAGTTGACTTAAGCCTCCTTAAGTTGACTTAATTTCTAAGTGTAGATGCACCCCTTGTTTGTTAATCATGGAATATATTGAATAGCTAACATCCTACCTTTCCCTAAAATCATGTGGAAAGACTTGATGGGAACAAAACTTCCCACATGATTAGCAAACCATAGAAAGATTAGGGGGTTAAATAAACATCCAAATGTATGGAAAGTCACGCCAAACTTATGTAAGAACATTAGGATCTGTAAAAATTGGGGTATAAATCTCATGGGAAGAAATTTCTTTGCAAGGTTTCTGGTGACTCCTGCTTCTGGTTAGACTGAAAGAAGTTGGAAAATAACTTTTCTTCTGGCACTGGCATTTCATTTCACCATGAAAATGAAAAACAATAGTGGGGAGTAAAGTGAACTTTTTCAAATTTCAAATTTTGGGTGATCAGTTGAAGGGAAAGGTTTTTTGTTTTATGTAAGACAGAGCACTGGAAGGGACCTCCTGGGTCATTTCATCCTGTCCCCTGCTATCCTAGGTAGGGGAACCAGATGTCCTGATTTTATAGGGACAATCCTGATATTTGGGGCTTTGTTTTAAATAGGCGCCTATGACCCCTTATCCCCTCTCCTGAGTTTTCAGTCTTGCTATCTGGTCATCCTAATCTTAGGTATCACTGTCAGATAATCAGAATCAGTCTTACTGGTGGGTGATGTGGATGACTGCCCAGGGTGCCATGGTCAGGGGGACACAGTTGCTCAGTCTTCAGTTCTGCTGCCCTGAACTCAAAAAGGAGTGCCAAAATACAACTTTACTCAGGGTGCCATTTTCCCTAAAAGCCAACTCTGTGTATAATCCTATTCAAAAATTTATAACATTCTATCTTTAAACTAGATAGGTTGTTTGCCCTCACTATTCCAGTTGGAAAAGCTATTCCAGAACCTCACTTTTTACTGAGTGAACTACTTTGCCGGTAAGAAAAATACAAGTAACAATGAGAAATTTTCTAAAAATACACTTGTATCTTAGCCTTATACTTAAATATGGATAAAATTAGTATGGTGAGAGGGAAGAAATGCTTCAATCTTTATGCATTTCCAGGTTCACACTTCAGCTAGGATTATGCTCACTGAGTCACATCATGAGCTCCTCCCGCTGACTTCAATAGAGGCAGGATTGGGTCCCATATTAAATGAGCTACAATTGTTTTGTAGTCATAGTAGAACTTAGTAGACACTTGTTGGTCAATTGTATTTAGGACCGTATGAATATAAATTGATGTCTCAGAGAAAGAGATGATAATCCATACTTTGTAATGTTAATTGATCTCCATGTAAGTTGTCTTTAAACAAGAAACCAAACCAAATAATTAATTACCATGATCTATCTTTCCTTATTCCATAATTGAAATGAATTTTGCATGCTCATTTCAGACTGTTGCTACACAGAATGTTGTCTGAGCTAGTTTCCTAAGGCTAGATGCTAGAATACTTTGTCAATTATTTTAATTTAAAAGTAGTATATCTCAATCCTCTGAACTGAGTTTTTTCCTCATGATTCTAAGCTACGATCTGACTCAGATGCATAAAAATGAATAATTTAGATGTAACTATATCACCACAAGATTAATGTAAACTCAAGCCACAATTGCAATATTGGTGCCACAAAAAAAACTTGCTATAAAAATATCTAAATGTTTCTTTCTTCAGCTGCAATAACACATCAGTTTACATTACCAGATGTTCAAACATTATAGACTATCTGACAGCAAATACTATATCAAAGGCAGTTCAAAAGAGAAGCAAAGATGATTTTCATATTTTTAATAATGGTTGCAGATGGGTTTAGGATAATCTGTCACAGTTCAGAAGTAGAGAAGAGAAGAAACAGGCTTGATATAACTTGGCTCAGTTGTCTGTTTCAAGTATGGTTCAGCTACAATAGGAAAAACAACTTAAACAGGTCTTTGCTTAAGGAAACAGATACAGGATAGAAGTTTATTTGAAAGCCACAAAATAAAAAGTTTTGAATTTTTAAAAGATAGATAGATTCCATTAGAGCTTTTTAATATATTTGTCTATGATGATAATTTGCTTTTTATTTTATTTTTAAAATATATTTGCTGAACTTTCCCCTACCCACATTGAATCGACGAAGTTGGGCATCATAAGTAAATATACCCCTTTGTATATTTCTATAACATCCCAGAGTAGGTTTGTGCAATAAGGGTAGAAACTTAACTACAGATGTACTAGACTTCCATCAGTTGTTCTGCAATGTGATGTAAACCAGTTCAGTTGTAAAAGACAGGAAGAATATTTAGCATGCTGATTTTGTATTCTTTGGCAGGGAGCACCTCACAGTCTCAACTCTAAATCCTTTTCAAGGATCTCTGAAATCTAGAAATCCACTGTTTACAAATATGTGACTTCTGCCTGGCAGTTCTGGGTGTATGTCTCCACTGTCCTTGTGTTTGTAGCTTCATAATGTTCCTCCTCAGATGGGCACAATCCGGAATAAGAAGTGAGATTTAAAAGACAGAAAAGGATAAGATATTAATAATACGAATTCATAATTATTATCACGCATTTCTATAGCACTTATATAAAACAGTGTTTTAATTTATACCCCATTACATGTAATTTGTGCTTGTTTAGCAGTCTGTTTTACATACTGTCCTTGATTGACATATATTTTTTCCATTGTCGTCTGTGATATCAAATGTGTGAAAGCTGAGGACTCCAGTCCTTGGAACTAATGAAAATACCCTCTCTGGATTTCACACAAGGTAATTCTTGGATAACCCTCTTCGTAGTTTAGTTGTTGCTTTTAAATGCTTACAGCAAACTCTGACAGACAGACTCTGAGAGGTTTAAATGATTATTCCAGCAGTGTGCTATAACTGTGTTGGTCCCAGGATATTAAACAAAGTGGGTGCGGTAATACCTTTTATAAAACCGACTTCCGTTAGTAAAGAAGCCACACAGAGTTCTTCTTCATGTCATCTCGGAAGCCTGTCTCTCTCACCAACAGCAATCAGTCCAATAAAAGTTATTTACCTCATCCACATTATCTCTCTGAATCAGTAGAAGCATTTTAAAAATAATTTAAAAAAAAAAAGGTGGAGGGGAGGGGCTGGACAAAAATCTCAGCACATGCCCAACATCAAAAGTCTTGTCCTTCAACATAAACTGTAACTGGAATTCCAAAGGACTCAGGACTCAGTAACTGGAATGTTTACTGTGCCTTTATGCACACCCTCCAGCAACGTCTGGCTTTAGATGTCCACCAACCCCCGCCCTCCCCATGGTTCCACAGCTCAGTGGCTTGGCTTAGGTGCAGTTGGAAATGCCCTAGAATGGCTCTTTGTTGATTTTCGCCTGTGCTACAGCCTAGTGTTGCTGTGAAGCAAAGTGCTATTGAATTTGCTCACTCAGGCAGAACACTCAACAGGAAGGAAGGAAGCAGCCATTCTTTCTGGTTCTATTGTCTGACCACCAGGCTTAAGCAATCAAACAGCTCTGTGGCCCGAGCTGCGTTGCTTGCAGGCCTGCCTGTTCTGGTGGGCGGGGGGGGGGGGATGGAAACTGGCTTCTCATGGCTTTTACTTTGCTTTTGATACACTCCAACTGCATCTTTTCATGACTCGCAGGCTGCCTCAGGTAGCCGTTTCCAGCACTCTGCATTTCTGAAGTGAAAAGAGTTGGGGAAAGGAGGGGTTGAAAGCAGCCCAGGATTGTACTGGTTCACAGCTTTGTCTAGGTTTTCATGAAAAGACCCACATGCAGAAGCAAACTGTGGCTAAAGCCCCTGAAGGGAATTTCAGTGTTAGCAAATATTTCTGCTGTGGACTGAGGGACCACATCACTGCTTAAAGGCTCTGCCTAGCTACAAGGCTATAACACAAGGATGGGGATGGTGGAGTTGTTACTTGCAAGACCTAAACAGAGGAAATGTGTTTTCTAACACAATTTGACTAATAAAGGTGCAGATCCATGTCCAGGGTCCTGTTTCTGCAACCCTCACTCAGGCTAAGCACTCCTTAAAATCAAACCCTTTAATCACTAAGGCTATGTCTACACTAAAAAAGTTAAGTCGACTTAATAAGGTTGACTTTAAGTCAACTTAAAGTCGACCTTATTAAGTCAATTTAACAAAGTCGACAACTTTTCTAGTGTAGACATAGCCCTTTGTCGACATTATTAAGTCGACTTAACGCTTTAAGTTGACTTAATAAGGTCGATTTAGGCTCCAATCCCCATCCACACTGGCTTTAAGTCGACTTAAAGAGTCGACTTAAGGCTTAAGTCGACCTAAAATGAGGTGTTATTAAGTCGACTTGAGCTCTCCTTAAGTCAAGTTAAGGAAATGCTTAAGTCGACTTAATAAAAGCCCGGTGTGGATGTGGCTTTGTTTAAGCCTCCTTAAGTCAACCTAAGTTGCCAGTGTAGACGCACCCTAGGAGAAAAGGCGAGAGGAAAAAAACAGCACACATAGCCTGCACTGAAAAAGGAAACTATAAGATGCTCCTCATATTTGCCCATCTTTCTAAAACAGTAGGCTGCATCATTAGAGAAGAATTAGTTTGCACAGGAAATGCGGGCACAGTGCAAAAGAGATCTTTCTTGTAATAAAGTAAAAAGCAGAAATCTGTCCACTGTAGAGTTTTATACTGCCACCCATCACTGTAATATATATCAGAACACTTCCAGTGTAAAATCAATGTCAAAGACCCCATGGAGACTTTTCAGGATAAACTCTCTGCATAACTCTGGAGTTATTTCATTGTTTGGTTGGTTGCATTGTTAGTTTGATAATTAAAGGTAATTTGGTTTGGTTTTGATGAGTTTTTTGGAGGTAGTTTATAATTTTTGTATGGGGGAAGTTGTGGCACTGATGTGTCATTCTTTTCATGGGGAGAAATGTGTTCCATTATGTCCTAGTAAAACAAACAAAGAATCCGGTGGCACTTTTAAAGAATATTATATTATATTATATTATATTATATTATATTATATTATATTATATTATATTATATTATATATTAGGCTTTAAAAATGCCACCGGATTCCTTGTTTGTTTTGCTGAATTAGATTAACAGGGCTACCCCTCTGGAAATTATGTGCTAGTAAATCTGAACTCCATTATTACAGAACAGATAGGCTATGTCTAACCTTACTAAAGTTAGTTCGAATTAACTAATTCGAACTAACTAATTTGAACTAACTTTAGTTAGTTCGAATTAACTTAATTTGAACTAACATGGCCCCACTAGAATGCTTGTTTGAACTAAGCAAGTGCCATGCATGGCACTTGCTTAGTTCGAACTAGTCAATTCCATTAAGGTCAATGTGCCAGTTAGTTTGAACTAAGCGCTTAATTTGAACTAACATGGCCACATTGGGTTAATTTGAACTAACTAGTTCGAATTAACCATTAGTTTGAAAAGTATAATCAAATTTATTAGTTCAAATTAAGGAAGCCCTTAATTCGAACTAATGAAAGCCTAGTGTAGCCAAGATTTAAGTTAGTTCGAATTAAGCTTCCTTAATTCAAACTAACTTGCCAGTGTAGACATAGAGATAGTGCTTATAGTAAATACGGAGATTCTAGTATACATGTAATCTTCCACTCCTGTTTAAGAAACTGAGAACTCTTCAAACTTGAGCCCCAATCCTGTAAAGGCTAACACATGTGCTTAAATTTACACACTCAGAGTAGTTAGTTCCATTAGCTTCAATTAGGCTACTCACACTTAATAAAGTGAAATATTCACAGATGTCATTTCAGGATTGGAACCACAGAACATCGTAGACCTATCACCTTTAAAAAAAAATTTTTTTCAACTGTTGAGCCCGATTTTGCTCACAGTTACACCACCGTAAATGCATAGTAACTACACTGCATCAGTGATTAGTTCAAACAAGCATTCTAGTGGGGCCATGTTAGTTCAAATTAAGTTAATTCGAACTAACTAAAGTTAGTTCAAATTAGTTAGTTCGAATTAGTTAATTCGAACTAACTTTAGTAAGTGTAGACATAGCCTATCTGTTCTGTAATAATGGAGTTCAGATTTACTAGCACTAGCTCAGTGTAACTGAGCAAAATTTAGCACTTATTTTTAAAGGAAACAAGTGGAAATTACTAGAACAGATTGATATTCAAAATCAGGAGAGTTCTTGGGTTTTGATTTTGTTACAGATGTGAAATGCAAGCCAGGTTCAATCGAATTTGTGAACCCTGATCCAAAGTTATACAACTCTAGATGTTCCTCATGAGCTGCTTCCCAGAGATATTGCTTTTGATGCATGCTTCACTTTGAATGTTTGAAGTGATTTGACATCTTCAGTCATTTTCAAATTCTTATAACACTATATTAATTCAAAGATAAAGTATGCTACCGAGATTCCATTGTGAGGAAAAGAATTCAGAAACACATTTTTTTCTAATAATTTGTATATTTATAGTCAAATAGCTATTTTCACTTACATTACTGAGGCAGGATCAGTGAACCTTACACATTGTACTGATTTGCACTGATGAAGAAATCATTTTAATACAAATATCTAACAGGATATCTTCAATGAGCTCTAATTGACATACAATGTAGACTCTAGACATATGTTGACATATCAAGAGACAAACACATTCAGTCTTTCCATTTCAGCCCAGAAATGTTTTTCTGCTTAACATAGACTCTGAAGATAGAAATGTTGCTTCCCATCCCCTCCCTTTACTCTAACCCTTTTAATTTGCTTTGTGTATTATGATGAATCTGCATTTTGGTATATATTTTGTATTTGAAAAAATTAATAAATTATAACATTTTTAATTTTTCCACTTAGGCTGGCCAGAATGCTTTGCTATCAGAAAAAGTCCTAAAAGCAATCATGTTTCTTCTTCTTAGTTGCATCAAAGCACAATATGGACAGCAATGTAGGGAGTTAAAGTACTTCTGCATTTCCAATGAATGTTAATAATTAACATTGTTAATTTTACTAAACCACAGGAAATCCTAGGTAGCGTGGTGCATAAGCTATTGCAAAATTCCTGCAATACGACTAAGTTTTCATCACACATGGAGAATCATATGTTGGGCCATGAAGATCAAGTTGTATCATGTGCTGCGTAATTCATAACCTTAGGTATATGTTCTGTTACACAATTTTAACAAGATTTTAAAATCAAACTATTCTTTCTGTATGTAGAACACTCAATGAGCCAATGGGAGATATGAGTGGGGCTAGATGGCAGGATAAGGCCCTGTGGCTAGACAAACACAAAATATTGAGATATCTGCCATAGTTACAGTACCAGAACTATATAGTTCTGTAAGTGACCCTCAGTTGTCTTCTGGGCTGTAATTTTGAGTAGCCAGAGACAATGAGAAGCCGGGCCAGGGAATAAGAATTGCAGTTATGATCCAGTCACTTTCATGGCTTGTGAGCATTGGGATTGGATTTTTTCCAAAGTGCAACAGAGAAGAAAAGGGCTTTTGCATGTAACCCTTCTACCCCACTGTAGGAAGGCAGTGGTCAAAGAGACAGGGGAAAAGAGAACCGATGAAAAGTGGGGAGGAAAGGAAGAAGAGACAGTTGCGTGTTTGCTGCCTCTTTCCCTAATCCATTCTCATCACTGGTGGCCCCATCACAAGAATAGCTATGGTCTGATACATCTTTTTCTAATTCCTAGAAGATCACAGAGCTGCCCAACAATACAACATTATACTTTTTAATCACTTTGCAGATCTATATTTGTTTTGTTCCCAATAATTCTTCCTCTTGTCTAACTTGCCCATCCCCCCTGCATCTGACAGCAGCAAAAGAGAGACAAGGTGGGTGAGGTAATAGCTTTTATTGGACCAACTTCTGTTGGTGAGAGAGATAAGCTTTCAAGCTTACACAGAGTTTACGAGGGTGTTTCTCACCAACAGAAGTTAGTCAAATAAAAGATATAACCTCATTCTTCTTGTCTCTCTAAGTACCCGACATGGCTACACCACCAGTGAAAACAGCAAACAAGGAAGGCTATGTCTACACTACAAAAAGTTAGGTTGACTTTGTTAAGTCAACTTAATAAGGTCAACTTTAAGCCGACTTAAAGCCAACCTTATTAAGTCAACTTAAGAAAGTGGACTAAGTCGACTTAACTTTAAGTCGACATAGTCCACTTTGTTAAGTCGACCTAACCACCCTTAAGTTGACTTAATAAAGTCGACTTAAGGGTTACTCCATGTCCACACCATCCTTAAGTCAACTTAAGGAGCCGACTTAAGGCTTAAGTTGACCTAATGGGTGGTTCTTATTAAGTCGACTTAAGCTTTCATTAAGTTGACTTAAGGAATTTCTTAAGTTGACTTAATGAAAGTCTGGTGTAGACAGAGAGTAATTTAGGTGGACCTAAATTGCTAGTGTAGACATAGCTGAAGAGCGTTTCAAGGGTCTGTCTAAGGACATTAGAGCAACTTTGGAAATTTGCATTTGAAAACTCTCAACCTGAAGAGAAAAAAGCACCTCCCACCTCTCCATGAAGCCTAATGTGATACTTGAATTTATTTTAAAAATTGCAATGCTGAACTAGGCATGCAGAACTAGATTCTTTCCTGCTATAGTGCTCTCTTTGGCACAGGAGGAGCAAGCAGGGAATCAGGGAGACAGTTGAAGTGTTTTGATTTCTCAGGATCAGCCTGAGTCTAATTTAGAGAGGTTTTTGGGCTGCTGTAACTGGTATAGCCCCTACTCCACTGGAGGACTGATGTAATAGAACATACTCTATCACACCCATTTCCCATCTCTGAGGCATACCCATATGCCAGTTCTTTTCTAACATGGGAATTCTCTGCTGGGCATTTGCAGCCAGATTTCTGACCCTTTGCATCATCCCAGTAGTGCAAGGGAACCTTAACACAGTAGATAGTCTGGCCTGTTAAATTCTCTTTAGACAAAGAACTTGATACTCATTCCAGGATTTTGCAGTTTGTTGAATTTGACATGGCTACACCTAACATTTAATAGAAGGTTGCATGTCTCAGATACCAATTTTTGTAAAATACATTTCTCCAGAAGTGATTTTTGTCAGTAACTGGTTTGTTTGCTGTATAGCTAACTCTAATGCTAGCTTTAAAGTCATTTCTGGGTGCTGCCTTGGAGTCAGGATGCATATGGGTTACTGGATCTTCCTGAAAACATTCTGCTTTCTTCCCTCCACCTCCCCCCTTTTAGTTCACAATGGATTGTAATGAGTTGTTAAGTGTCATGTTTTGAAGATAAACTTGCAAAGAAGCTTATTCAGGATAGACATGTGTAAAGTAAAGGGGCCCTTTCAACTGGAGAACAAGTGTTTCCTAATGGCAATACAATTTTTTTGGCACACATCCATACATTTCCAGGTTGATCAAACATATTCTAGCAGAAGCACATCCTGATTTTTGTAGGTGTAGATGTCTTTGGGGGCCCAGTGAAAGAATACATGCTATACTTATTTTGCTCTGGGACCTTCATAAAGAAAGGATAAGGATCCACAATAAATGTTGATCCTGATTTTTCTGGCAGCTGCTAAGAAGCCAAGAAGACTATCTGGAAAATACCATACAAAGCAAATAGGACTGCCAGAACCTTCTCACTGACAAATTAATTTATCAGCTGGAGAAGTTTTGATTTACGATACTCTCTGTTAGTTACTGAAAGTCTCCCATTTAAAATTAATTACCTCATAGCTGATGAATGATGAAGCAGAAAAGGAAGTATGCTGAAGACTGAATAAAAATCATCAGGTGAAAGGGGAACTCTGTGATTATGGTATAAAATCTAGTCATTAGGACTTTAAAAATAAAATCCAGAGCTCGACATCACTCTGGTAGTGGCGGCTGTTTTCTTGGAATAGAAAATGATTCTTTCCCACTGCCCTCCACCAGGATATGTGGTACTATAAAAATAATCCCTTTCAGAACTAACTTCAAAATCTGCTAACATAATACTTCTCTGAAGAGGAATGAGAATGTTGGTTGTACAGCTAATTGAGGGGTTGGGGTCAGGAATTTGAAATATACCCTTTAGAGTATGGTTTTCTGGTTAGAGTCATAAATATACAGTAGACATTAAATATCTACAAAAAGACTGTTTTAAAATCAAATATGATAGTTGGCTTGGTGGTGTTTAACATGTGTTGTAAACGTATGTTGAAAGAAGAGAAGCAGTGCACCTTGGCAGTAATTGGTTGTGCAGGTCAGCAGAAAAGCTTCCTCCATTGTTACCTGGGCATTCCTCTCCTTTGCTGTAAAAATGTTGAACTAAACCTTAAAAAAAAAAAGAAGAAAAATCTTTTCAGAACTTTCCCCAACCTGTCAACGGATAAAGAAGAGAGGCAGATATTGCTGACCATTTTGTCTCTGCTTTACAGAGTCCTAACTATTTTGAGGATCACTGTTATGATAATTCTGTCAGGCTTGGGGAACTCTTCATGCTTTCTTCCTTCCTGGATTGCACAGATTCTCCAACAAGCCATGGTAGAGTTAATTTTGAAAAGAGAGCAAACATAAAGACTTAATGTTTGGCAAACTTGGGGCTAGAACGTTCCCACATACCCGTGCACATTTAGAAGGGAAGTCTGTTTTTCTTAAAAGCAGTGATCTTAGTATTCATGATACTTAGTGGCAAACTAGCAAAGCTTTCAAATAGGCATGAAAACAAATATCACAATTTATCTCAGTTCTTCTGTGTTTCATGTTAGAAAGAGGACATGTTTTTGTTTTTAATGATTTGCACATTTTTTGTCTTATTTCCATTTACCCTGATTTTGGATCCTTTTTTCTTTCCCTTTGGTCAAAACATTTCTGAATTTCTGCCAACACGTTACTATGTAAAGCCTGTTGTACTCAAGAGTTGGATTCCTCACGACTAGCAACCCCCAAATAGCGTTTATTCTTGTTTTAGAGGGAAACAAGGGAGGAAAGAAACCTTAGGAACAAACACGGAAGGAGGAAGCCAACCAAACGTTGCAGAGCCTTCTGGAAACCACTCTTCAATTAGATGTTAGATTGGCCATTGATAGAGCTAATCCATAATGTAGGAAAACCTGCAGATGAAATACAGTCCACCTTTACTACTTAGCACTATGGAAAGCTATCTTTTCTGCTTCCTGGCTATTTATGTTATGTTATGACATTCATGTGAGTACTCGTAAGGCACCAAAGCATGTTTCTGTTTCTGCCGGTGAACACAACATGAAAATTGCAATGGGAGAAATTTCTCAATTTGGGCAAAGAAAACCAACATTTTACAGTGAAACAGCTTTTACCTATGACAGTGTGAATAGAGGAAAACACTAAAATGTCTAGGTTTCAGGTCTGAGATACTTAAAATCCCTGGAACAACAGGTTTAGTCTTGGCAGTGTCATCTTAGGCCTCTTCTTTACAGAAGAAATGCCCCTCTGCCTTATATACTGGACAAACAGGACAGTCTGTGCAAAAGAATAAATGGACACAAATCTGACATCAGAAATCACAACACTAAAAAACCAATAGGGGAACACGTCAGTCTCTATGCACACTCCATTGATGACTTGCTAATAGCTGTGTTGAAACAGATGAATAACAAATCACAGCTTCAAAGAGAAACTGCAGAACTTGAACTTATATGCAAATTTGACTCAGTTGCCTTGTGGTTATCCAGGGACTACTGATTTTTCTCTCATTACAACAGGTGATTTGACCTCACCTTCCTCTATATGCTGTTCCCCAGTGTTTGAATCCTAACACTTATTTTGATTTGCTGTTACAGCCTGACTTGATCCTATGTCATACACTCCCCTTCATTTAATTTCCTCCCATTCTGTAAGTTTCCCATCTTTGAAGCGTCTGATGAAGTGGGATTTTCTCCCATGAAAGCTCGTGCAATAAATAAATCTGTTAGTCTTTTAAAATGTCACAGGACTCTGTTGTTTTTCTGCAATAAACTAACACGGCTACCCCTTTGGAACTTCTTTACAGAAAAGATTTAAGTTAACTGTGCAGATGTCTCTCAGATAAGACTTTAAAAACCAAAGTCAGCATGAATTTAAATACATCAAGGTACTTTTGGGGTAAAAATAGGGATTTAACCTGAAAGTCGTCAGTCAAACTTTCACACTCACCCAATCTCCATTGTGTAGTGTATCATGCAATAGTTGGCTGTTGGCCTCTGACACAGAGAGGACTGCGTTTCAGTGGTAGAGCAGTTTATGCACCTTTCAGACAAAAAGTGCTATTTGCATATATAGTATTTATTATTAATTATTGCAAACTGAATGTTTTAGTAGCATCTTAAATTTGATTATTTATTTTATTTAAAGCAGTAGAAACTTTGAGATAAAAACAAGATTTCCTCTTACTGATTTTTTTTTGAACATTTGTGGGTGACATTAACAACAAAGTCCAGGTCAGCAAAACAAACAAGGAGTCCAGTTGCACTTTCAAAGAGTAACAAATTTACTTATCGCATGAGCTTCCATGAGAGAAAATCCCACTTTGTCAGATGCTTTGATTTTCTCCCACGAAAGCTCATACGATAAATAAATTTGTTACTCTTTGAAAGTGCCACAGGACTCTGTGTTTGTTTTTTAGGGAATATAAAGATATTGTAACCCTAGGATACCTAGAACTTTATGATTTTCACTGTGCTGCACTTTGTTTTTCACTACTTTCAGTGTGCCATACTTTATTCCCACTTAGACATTGACAGAGATATCAAGGAGAGAGCATGCTACTATGTGAGTTATATTCTTTCATTTGTAGTAACATAGGTCTTATGACACACAGTTGTCAATCTTTAAAAGTGCCACAGGACCCCTTGTTTAATTCAAATGCTGGAGAAGAACTCACTGTCAGTTCACATAAATGATACAGGTTTGTTTTTCATTCAGGCATTAAGACAACAACTGTTCTTTTTACACTACAGTTATTAACGGAACAATTGTCCTTTGAGTCTATCTCTCCAAACCTGGAAAAGTAGAATTGATCCCCAAAGTTTCTCTGATCTTTCCCTTATTTGTCTTCTCTACTCTTTACTCGGTATCCTGAACTAATGATGCCACCTACAAAAACCTTCCCATATAAATTCTACTATGGTGAACTGCCTATAGGAAACTGGACAGCTCTCAAAGACTCTTCCAAATCACGTTCCTCTCTCATCACAGAATCACATGCACACCCTCCTGTAGTCCATACTCTGACATGTTTGCCAGATGGGATTTTCCATTGAAGCTTTTTTTACCCCACCCTATTTACAAATTCTCTAGATACCTATTTATATTTCTGAACCTTCACAATTCCTCTGTGAATATCATAACATAGTATAACAATAAGTGGAATAGGCACCCTCAAGAGATGCTGTATGCTGTTGTAAACATTGGGCTCTCATATACACAAAGTCAAAAAATGGTTTGGAAAGTCTATGTAAATGCAACATACAGAGCCTTCTAGGGGCAGAAGCTGTTGCAGAGCTCCATTTTATCATGTTATCCTTTTCTAGGGAATTTCTTTTAGGAGAAACAAGTGAGAGAATTTCTCAAGATTCACAGTCTGTCAGATTTTAGGCTGAGCTAAGTAATTTATGAACACAAATAAGATTTAAAAAGTGAGTAAGAGGAAAAATTAACCAGCTGTTTATCTCATGTACTACAAGCTTTTGTTCTTTAAATAAATAGAAAAAAATCCTAGTTTAGTAGTACAGATTGAACAAAACTGTTCATGAAAATACATGTCATTATAAAGCTTTCTGTGGTAACTATCACTCTCCTTTTGCTTTCAATCAGAAATGTCTGAGATCTTCCTTTTTAATCTTAACAGTGAGATGTTAAACTATACGATATCTATTTTTGAGACTCAAAATGCTGGGATCTATGCTATAGTTTTGTAACTGTTGATAGATTATATTAAAAACCATTCAAGCTTCCCAACAAATGCATTTAGATGGTCTCAGTCTATAAGTGTGGCAGAGGTTTCAGAATATTTTTGGATTTGATGTTTAGGAACAGAATTCAGCAAATCCCAACTGTAGAACAAAAGCCTCAAACAAACAAATGAACAGACAACAAGCAGAGGGAGGCATTTTGTCATGACATGGAGATATTTGTTTAGCATAACTAGAATTTTGTATAATCTCAGATTCTCAGATTTTTGATATTTTTAAAAAGGTAAATAATTGATAGTAATAGAGAAGTAGAAAAGATTCATATAGAATATGGAATTAGAATGACACACATCTTTCACAGTGAGGAGCAATTGAGAAGTATGATTGAAAACGAAAAGAAGAAATTCCAAGATTTTTCATGTGGTTACTCTTGTTAATGATAATAGATATTTGATATTCACATATGTCTTGCTAGTACCTGCCTCACAGAAGGCAACATAAAATAAGAGAGGGAAGCAGACTTATCTCTGCTGTGGATTAATAGTCAAATTTTAGGTTCCTCACTGATAAGTAAGATGATTACAGTTTGCATCCTAAGTTCACACATATTCTTTCTTCAGTGTGTGTTCATGGCTGACTATACAGCAATGGAAAACACTTTCAGAGTGAACTAAACCTAAACCATTATGTGGTGTTACTTTCCTGAGCCTAAAGCCTGCAAATTGCCAGACAGAAATAGTCACTCCATAACAGTGTCCCATTCACATGGCTATCCCTTCTGCTCTGGACTGGATAAGAGAACTTAAGATCCAGGTGTAGTCACAGAGCTGCTATCACTGTTTTACTATCACCATATGTGATGGGACACCTGCCCCTCACTGCCAGGAAAGGATTAAGAGGGCCCTCGGAAAGAAAGTGTATAGGAAGGAGCTGCATGGCAGCCAATCAGAGCCCAGGAGGTCAGGATATAAGGAGCAACAAAGCAGAGCAAAGACAGTGCCTCCCAGGAGCTCAAAGGGGAAAGACTGACAGTACCTTGGACAGAGCAGTGGCTGGATGCTGGGAATCAGCAAGGGCGGAGAAGGTACTGGGGCTGCAGGGAAGCAGCCCATGGAAAGCTATGGAGGAATTGAGGGAGATGCAGTGAAAGGCTGCCACACCAAGGGTCCCAGAGTAGTGGGCAGGCCTGGGTCTCTCCCGTAGCCCCTGATTGCCATCTACTGAAAATGATGTTTGCTTTCGAGGTGACTCAGCAGTGCAAAAGTGACCAGGCACTTTGCACTAATACTACAGCTAATCCTGCACTAAAACATGATGCGAACTGCATGTGACATCACTGGTATTATTTTTTTTTTAAGTCAGACTGTTGTTAATGGCTTTTAGTTCTTCTAAGTAAAACAGTTCCTAGGCACTAAGGAATTTCAAACAACCATCACGAAGAAGAAAAAAAACCAACAAACCTTTTCTATCCTGTCTTAACTTAGCTAAGTCATTGTCCTCAAAAACGCAACATGAGATATAATAAATTATTTACTCTGAGTCTATCTTTTTTCTTACTACCTAGAAAACCAATTGCATTGATGATTTGTAATCACAAAGAACTCAAAGGAATTAATATAATTCAAAATACACAGAAGCTATTAATATATGCAGATGATAAACCTCTTATTTTGCAAGACCTAGACATATCAATATCTAACCTCTCCAAGACAAAGTAATCTTTTCACAACTCTCAGGATTTAATAAAATAAACTGAGATAAGTCTAGAGCCTTGCCTTTATCAGGAGCATACACATGATCAGATCAGATCAGACTGAGATACTTCACTGTGTGTGTATAGTGGGACTTATTCAAAGCCAATAGATTCAGTGAGAAGATTTAAGTTGACTTCAATGAGTTTTGGATTGACCCAATATAAATTATCATGAGATATGACTACATTCTCACAGAAAGATACAGTGAAAAATCGTTTTATAGACAAGTGAGACCCAGTGTGTCCACATATCCAGCATTTTGATGCATGCACAGATTTAATGGTTAATTTGTTGACGTATTTTATATACTAACTACACATTTGATAGCATGGTCTTCCATCAATGGATATTACACTTCCCAGTTGAACCACAATATATAGACATTGCTATTGATCATAGTGCAGGTGAATGTATGCCATAATTGCTCACAGGACATGATCAAAAGAACGCAGTTTTTAAGGAAAAAAGCTTACCTTGAAAGACACTAATCCTCTTTGCAAGAAGGGTTTTACCTTCTGTGCTGATATACAGCCATATTTTAATAACACCTTACAATATAGTGTGTGAATTCTGGAGCCATCTTGATTTTTCTATTGCTTTTGGGAGGAGATTTTCAAAAGGCCCTAAGGACACTTAGGCACCCAGTTCCAATTGATTTTACTGGGTTCCTACCTCCATTTTGAGATCAGATGACTGCTGCCCTTTGTGCCATGGAAAATCCATAAATATCTGAGGATCTATTCTTCCAAATATTTTTTGCAATTGCACTTACTTCTCTCATATCATTCATTAATGGACCATCAATGATAGAACAAACCCTCCAAGAGTTCCCTATTTTTAACACTATATTGTATCAAGTCTTCGGCAGCATTACATCCTAAAATGCACGAGTGAAACTTCTTAAATATTCACAGATACCCAAGTGTTATAGAGGTGATAGGCCAGATTTCATTAGGCTGGAGGAAGGAGGGTTAGTGTGCATCCTTTGGCACCACAGCACTGCAGTGGGATGTTTGAACTACAGTAGGTCCACCACCATTCTCCCCTGGAGGACATTCTCCCCTGGAGGATACATCAGAGGAGGGCAACTTAAGCTTCTGCTGAGAACTCCATCAGAGCTTGCTGGTAGAGTTTGCCATGCATGGACACTGATTCTGCTCATCTGCTTGATTGCCTTAGCCAAACCACTTTCCTTGACACTGACACATTTTTTGGACTCTGTTTGTCTCAGCAGAGTAGACTTGTGACTTCCTTGCACCTCTGTGACATTCTCTCCATCAAAGCTATTGGTGCCACAGCTTGTGCACACTGGTTTATGCAACAGCAGCCCAGATACATCACAAATGCATAATAAGGAGTTGACACAGGAGAGTGCTGGCAAGAAATTGAGACTTTACTTACTGACCCCAGCCATACAATTGTCATTACTCTGACTCCAGTGTTCTCCCTCTTCCTTGAAACATTTCTTCCAGAAGTTTACCGTGTGTCAATAATAACCTCTCAGACACAAGCCACTGCCTCTCACACCTATAATTATATCACAGGAAAAAGGACCAAAGCAAATAATTACAATGTACATGTAGGAAGAAAATTCTTGTTTTCCCTTTCCCCTTCTGTTTTTCATTCACCCACTTATTGGCCCTAAACTATTTATTTAGGATTGATTATCTAATTTAGATAATTTATTAGGAGAGAGCCCTTGTTTTCTTATATGCCGGTAGTGTAATGCACCATGCACCAATCTAATTGCAAGATCCGGCTTTCAGTTTATTTGTATTCTGTTTGTATGAGATCTGCAGACAGAGACAGGGAAGAAAAGATCCACTGAAACATTCAGATAAATGTGGTAGTAAAACCACAGAAATTGGCAGAAGGACTCAGTGGCAGATGCAGTCACTGAAACTACTTTTTAAGTTCCCTTTTGAAATCTACTCAGTTTCAAGTTGACTGTGTCCTCTTAAAATGTCATGTGTTACCATTTAACCCATTTGACCATTCAAAAAGAACTAAACCACAGGAGAGTCTAGAGATGATCCGATTAAATTAGGTATGTTTTCCTTTGTATATTTTAAAATGGATAACATTGCCTTTTCTGGCTGTTCCAAGTGTTTTGTGTTTTTCTCCCCAGTCACTGCAGAATTCTGTTTTCAGGCGTATTACTTTTAGAAACCATGTGAAAAATAGTGTGTCATCTGACAATAGTTTCTATTATTTTGAGCAACAGCTCCTCTGTCTTATACATTTGCAAATGCATAGATTTTTACAAATGTGTTTGGCTCATTCCTGATGATTTGTGCACATTATATGAAAATTGATTTAATAAATCATACAGATTTTGGTGCCAAGTTCTGCAATGCCTCTTCAAGTTAACAAGACTTCCGTTTTAGGATAGAGTTGTTTATCTGTCTCCAAAATAGCATGAATTCATTATTGGCAAGAACAGCTTTTGCAAAGGACTGATTTTAATATGATGGGAGTTATATTGTCAGGCAATAATGTGCTGTTATAAACTAAATCTTTCATATACCCATTGAAGAACTAGAGACTATAAATTGTCACAGTGCCAGCATGTTTTCTCTTTCCACATTTATTCCTGTATGTTTATATTTCAAGTAATGCTGAGCGACATTCTAAATTCAGTTGTTTACAAAAACAGACACACTGTAAAGTCACACACCATCAAATCCTACACCATGTTGTCAGTTTCAGTCGAAAGGACAAGGACAGAATGGGCTTGGAAGCTGAACGGCTCCATCACTTTAAGAGGTGACCCTTCCTGAGCAGGACAAGACATACAGACAGAAGACGTCAGTTTCCTGGACTGTCAAGCTGACACTGTCACAAGAACATTACATTCGCTTTAAGCTAACCCAGGAGTTTTAAAACAACAAAACATAAATCATGGTGTCAGTGTTGGCTTCTTGCATCCAGGTACACATCACTGTATGTTTTGAAAGATCAACTGTTGGTGGCATTTGATGGGCAGATCCTCAGCTGATGTAAATTGGCATATGTCTACTGACTTCATTATAACTATGTTGATTTATACCAGCAGAGGATGTGGCTTAGATTTTGAATTTTCAGAGCACACAGCAATGCTTTCCTGCAGCTTTTGAGGGGGGACTGAATTTCCAAGATTTCCTTCATTCAACCAGTAACTGCATTTTCAAGGTATTGTTTTGAAATAATGTTTTGCTTATTGTTTTTTTAAAATAATTCCTCAGAAATTTGTCTCAAACTTTGTGACTTAACCAGTTTATTTTTTCACTGCACATTCACACTGTTTTATTATTACAGAGTTGTTCATGGCTGTTGTCACTGATTATGTTTTAATCTGTTTAAAAGAGCAGAGAAGCATTTATTTGGATGAAATTCTGTCATGTATAGAATTATATGAAATGTTGTCTTCGCTGGCATTTTTAATGTGCCAATCATCCAGTGTGTAGGCAGGGAGATGGAGGAGAGTTGCAAGATCATAAACCCATCAATATTTTTTCATTTTTTTAAATAGAGCCCAGTTGAGAAGTAACACACTTTAAATACTGCTTTACCAAAACTGCGGTTCCCAGATTGCGATAGACCTACTTCCTTTCTTCAGACCACTTTAACACTGCTATCACCATAGACTGGAGGTGCTAATGGCTAGTAAATATAATTACAAAAAAGCCGATGAAATGTTCGGCCTGCCCATCAACAGTGACCCTTTTAAATAATGTCAGGATTTAACTTTTCAAATCATTAAGCTTCACTAGCTTTCTGTTTTAGAGCAGTAATTTCTTCTACCTTTAAAGTGCAACACAGACAAGATCTTTCAAAACCTTGGGGCACTTGTAACATGAGTATCCTGAATATCCTATGGTTTAAGTCTGTATGGATTACTCACTACGTTCAAACAGTCTGAGGAAACAGAGAACAAACCATGTATAGTTTGACAGAGTTTTCATACCAAATGAGGAAACTAAGATTTCTTCTTTGAAAACCACATGTGCAGTATCCTGATTGCCCACCTCTATAAAAGCAGCAGGAGAGTTGGATTATATCTGAATATTTTAATCAGAAATTAACATTTAATATGATTTGATTTTTTGGCTTGAAGTTTCTTCCTCCTGTTTCAAAAAAAGGTAAGAAAATAACCTTCAAAAATACCACATGAAACTAGTTTGTTCAGCAAAACAATTAAAATCCACCTATAAAAGAGATAATTTCAAAATCATTTGAGATCCTATGGTATCTAATCATCTCTAATATTTCATATTTAAAAGGAAAATATATTTGAAAGGCTTGGGGTACGAAAGATGTCTTAACATGGCAAAAAAGCAAGTATGAAAGTGCTTTCCTCTTCTTCCAGTTTTCAGTGTCACAGGCATAGCAATCATAGCTGTAACATAGCTGAAACCTCAGGTATAGCTGTTACTGAATCAGCAAAAGCAAATACACCCTCCTCCCCCAACTAACTCATCAAGAATAAATACTGCATATCAAGCACACACATAAAAGCAAATATCCGGTCAAATGGAGGAGACAGGAATTGTTTTCTCAATTAGTAAATTATTCAAATGCTAGTAATGACCCAGCTATATCCACTGTATGGCTAACAGAAGCAAATTAATAAGAGTTCTGCGAATCAGTGGTCTGTTTGAACCAAACCACCAGAGCATGCAGTTTTGATTGATTTACTCTCTTGAATAATATAAAATCATATTACTGGAAACCTTGATGATAGAAGGTAATGGCCTCAATCCTACAAACACGTATGTGTATGTGTATGTGTATATCTTTATGTGAATAGTTGATGAGACTGCTCCTGTCATGTGACATACCTAGGCAAGAGTGCGCAGAGTTGGGACCTCAAAACGTTGACAAAATCCTTATACTACTGTAATCAGTTGATAAAGAAAGAAGATGTATCCAGATATACTAAATCAAATCTTGAACATTTCATTCTATATTACATAAATAGTCTAGAAAGGCTAATATTTTGGCACAGCTCATTTCACAAATAATGAAATAACACAGGCTATTTCATGGTTTCATTTGGTCATTTGCATACTTCTTGAATTTCGAACCTTAAAATTAAAATATGAGAAATTCAAATGGATTTTGTTTCCCAAACAGATCGCTTAATTACGTTTAAACACAAATTTTAGCTGGTGTAAATCAGCAAATCTCTATTATGCCAGTTGTTAACCTAGTCCAATATTTTAAATGTTTTTACTCTACCTTGTCTGTAATCTCTCTTTGGACGTTTAAAAATAAACAGTTCTTTCTTCCCTTATTTTGTCCTCTTCCAGCTTGCAAATACCACCTGTCTCCCACTTAGCCTGCACCTCTCTATCCATGACATCCATAGCTGTATCTTAAGCCTTGTCTCCATTGCTAATATATATATATTTACCTTGGTGTAACTAACGCACATGAGCTATCCTGATGTTAAAAACACAGCGCAGTCCACTTTGCGTATGTCTACACTTGCACCTTATGTCGACTTAACGATGCTTAAGTCAACCTACAGAACACTATGTCCACACTGGGCGCTTCCTTAAATTGACTTACGTTCTTCCTTAAATCGACTTAACTCCACCTCTGAAGGTCAACTTAACACCTAAATCGACCTTATTAAGTCGACTTAAGCCAGGATGGATGGGGAGTGCCCTTAAGTCAACCTAATTGGCCTCCAGGCTCTGGTGCAATGTGGGACAACTGCCCACAACGCACCACTCCTCAGTCGACCTAGCAACTGCCAGTGTGGACATAGGCAGTTGACTTAAGTTTTTAGTGTGGACTCTCTAAGTTGGCTTAACAAAGTAAACTTTAAGTCGACTTAAAGTCGACCTTGTTAAGTCGACTTTAACAGAGTCTCTAGTGTAGACATAGCCTTTTAGTTTTACTGTGAAGTAAGCAGCTCTACAGCCCCTCCAGGAGCTGATCTCAGCAAGTAGACATTCAGGTAAAACTAAAATGCCCGGACTTCACTGTGGCCTTATTTATACTTACAGCACTTAGTAAAGATGCTATTTATGCTGAGGGGAGAGCTTCTCCCATTGGCATAGGTACTCTACCTTCTCAAGAGGTGGTAGCTATGTTGAGGAAAGTTCCCCTATCTACATTGCATTGTCTACACTGTTGGTTAGATCAGTATAACTACGTTGCTCAGGGGTGTGGATTTTAATATATCATTTTGTATTGGAGACCAGGGCTCAGTTTTTACTGCAGGATAGCTCACATATGTTAGTTACCCCAAGGTAACAAATACATCTTTTATAGCAGTAAAGGCAACTCCTTTAATAAAACTTCAGTTAGCAGGAGTGTTGTAAGCAAGACACAAGAAGAAATTCTTCCACTCCACTCCACACTGAGTAGGCCAAAACTACAGGAGTATGTCCAGTTCTGGGCCCCATATTTCAGGAAAGATGTGGACAAATTGGAGAAAGTCTAGAGAAGAGCAACAAAAATGATTAAAAGTCTAGAAAACATGAGGTATGAGAGAAAATTGAAAAAAACTGGATTTGTTTAGTCTGGAGAAGGGAAGACTCAGAAGGAACGTGATAACAATTTTCAGCTACATAAAAGGTTGTTACAAGGAGGAGGGAGAAAAATTGTTCTCCTTAACCTCTGAGGATAGAACAAGAAGCAACGAGCTTAATTTGCAGAAAGGGCAGTTTAGGTGGGACATTAAGAAAAACTTTCACATAGCTAGAGTAGTTAAGCATTGGAAAAAACTGCCTAAGGAGGGTGTGAAATCATTATTCGAGATTTTTAAGAGCAGGTTAGACAAATACCTGTAGATAATACTTGGTCCTGCCATATATGTTGGGGACTAGGCTAGATGACCTTTCAAGGTCTCCTATGGTTCTATGAATCTTATGAATTCTTTTCTTGCCTGTAAACATATCTGCACATCTCTCAATCTCTCTACAGAAGCTTATCCCTTCCTGATATGCACACTGAGCCTGAGTCTTCTCTTTCTCTGTCACTGTTGTAAATTCAGATTAACTTCTTTTAAGAGTTTTGCCAGTCAGAAAATTGGGGTGACAACAAAATCAAACCCACAAACCAATACTTTCTTTTCTTTTTCCCCTCATTGCTCACAAGTAATTAACATCAGAGAGCCTGGTCACCACATCAATTGAATGCACATATCTCCTTGAATAATCAGACTGCAGTAATTCAAACATCTCTTCCTATTTTAGTCCAACAACAACGTCCTGTGGCACTTTTAAAGACTAACAGATTTATTTATCGCATGAGCTTTCGTGGGAGAAAATCCCACTTCGTCAGACGCTTTGAAGATGGGAAAGTTACAGAATGGGAGGAAATTAAATGCAGGGGAGTGTATGACATAGCATCAGGTCAGGCTGTAACAGCAAATCAAAATAAGTGTTAGGATTATTATTATTATTATTATCTGGCTATGTGGACTCTCTCCTAAGACCCTATGCTATCAACACACCTAGCTATCTGAGAGACACTACAGATTTCCTGAGAAAAATCCAATCCATTGACAGTCTTCCAGAAAATACCATCCTGGCCACTATGGATGTAGAGGCTCTTTACACTAACATCCCACACAAGGATGGATTACAAGCTATTAGAAGAACTATCCAAGATGATGACACAGCTAAATTTGTGGCTGACCTCTGTGACTTTGTACTCACCCACAACCATTTCAGATTTGAAGATAATTTATACCTTCAAGTCAGTGACACTACTATGGGTACCTGCATGGCCCCACAATATGCCAACATCTTTATGGCCGACTTAGAACAATGTTTCCTCACATCTCAGCCCAAAGCACCCCTACTTTACCTATGCTATATTGATGACATCTTCATCATCTGGACCCATGGTAAAGATGCCCTTGAAGATTTCCATAGAGATTTCAACAATTTCCACAACACAATCAAACTCAGCCTGGAACACTCCACACAAGAGATCCACTTTCTGGACACTACAGTGCAAATTAGCGATGGGCACATAAAGACCTCCCTATACCGCAAGCCTACTGATCGGTATAGTTATCTACATCCCTCGAGCTTTCATCCTCGACACACCACACGATCCATTGTGTACAGTCAAGCCCTAAGATATCACCGTATTTGCTCTGACCCTTTAGACAGAGACAGACACCTTCATGATCTCTACCAGGCATTCTTAAAACTACAGTACCCACCCGCAGAAGTGAAGAAACAAATTGACAGAGCCAGATGGGTACCCAGAAGTCAACTACTGCAGGAGAAGCCCATGAAAAACAACAACAGAACGCCACTGGTCACCACCTACAACCCCCAAGCCAGACCTCTTCATCACATCATCAAAGATCTAGAGCCTATTTTACAAGATGATCCCTCACTCTCTCAAGCCTTAGGAGACAGACCTCTCCTTGCTTTCAGACAGCCCCCTAACCTTAAAAGGATACTTACCAGCAACTACAGATCATACAACAGAAACACTAAAGCAGGAACACATCCCTGCAACAGACCACGCTGCCAACTTTGCCCTCATATCTACACTGATGACACCATCACAGGGCCTAATCAAGCCACCTACTCCATCAAGGGCTCGTTCACCTGCTCATCCACCAATGTGATTTATGCCATCATGTGCCGGAAATGCCCCTCTGCCTTATATATTGGACAAACAGGACAGTCTCTGCGCCAAAGAATAAATGGACACAAATCTGACATCAGAAATTGCAACACTACAAAACCAATGGGGGAACACTTCAATCTCCCTGCTCACTCCCTTGACGACTTGTTAATAGCTGTGTTGAAACAGATGAATAACAAATCACAGCTTCAAAGAGAGACTGCAGAACTCGAACTTATATGCAAATTTGACTGAGTTGTCTTGGGGTTAAACAGGGACTATGGATTTTTCTCGCATTACAACCAGTGATTTGACCTCCCCCTCCTCTATGTGCTGTTCCCCAGTGTTTGAATCCTAACACCTATTTTGATTTGCTGTTACAGCCTGACCTGATGCTATGTCATACACTCCCCTGCATTTAATTTCCTCCCATTCTGTAACTTTCCCATCTTCAAAGCGTCTGACGAAGTGGGATTTTCTCCCACGAAAGCTCATGCGATAAATAAATCTGTTAGTCTTTAAAAGTGCCACAGGACTCTGTTGTTTTTCTACAATAGACTAACACGGCTACCCCTTTGGTATTTTAGTCCAGTAAGGATTTCTTAAAAACTTTTAATGAGATATCGAATGGGCTCAACATTTGTGTAATGGTGTCTGACAGCCTTTTTTACCGTTAAGTTAGCACTTCAAATCCAGCCCAGGTTGAAAGTGTGATTGATGACGTATATAAAGCAATGAGAGTTAGTGTTGCTCAGATTTTTAGTGAACAGGTGTCTACATCAGAAGACAACTGACACTATTTAGCGCACTTGTCTGTAGTCTTAGCAGACATACCAAAGAATAAAACAGCATCCTCCCCAACATTAGACGTGGCCCGTCAAGGCTGAAACAAACTCGTAACAGTCTGAGGAAACTTGCATTGTTTCTGTCTGTGCTGTATCTGAGCAGAGGTCTTTAGCTGTAATGAAGCACCTTTTAGAAACAGTAGGTTTGCTAAAAGAAAAATCAGCTTGTTCAAATAAAGACAAGATTTCTTTCTTTCCATTCAGTTAAGCAAATTAAATATATTTTAGCTGCATTGACTTACACGCAACTAACAACACACAATGTTATAACACATCATGTAATGGAAGAAATATTTTGGGTCCAATTGTTTTATTTTAAAATAATCTTAGTAGTCTTTTAAGACTTCTAAGACAGACAGAAGAGAAAATAATATATTAAATTATCCACATGCCATCCAAGTGATAAAAGTTTTATGAAGAAAATTCAATTCAAGGGGCGGGGGGTGGGCGCGGAATCAGGAGGGGAGTCCCCTCTCTCTGCTCTACCCTATTTATTTTTTCATTGGCTGCTTTTAAAGGCAGGGAAAAAATAATATCAAGATTTTACTTTGACAATGAATAATATATATAAAGGAAAATATTACTGACCAGCCTTACAAGAAAGCAGCCTGTTATTAAACATTTCCTCAGGAAGAGCCCAATCCTGCAAATCACCTTTACTCACATGTGTACTTTCGCTGATTGAGGCCCAGATCCTCAGAAGAATTTAGGCATCCAAATAAATCCCATTGATTTCACCCTCCAGTCTTAAAAACACTCACATATGGAACTACTCACATACATGTCTATAGAATCAGAGTTTTAAATACTAAACATATGTGTAACAGATTGCAGGCCTGGACATGGTGGCCTGGATCCACAATGGGGCTCGGTATTGTGAGAATGAGCATCACATTGCCTGACTTTTAGGTGTCTAGGAAAATCACAGAAACAATACAGCAATCCATAAAGTCTGAATTAGGCACCTAAGCTATCTATACAATGTCTGGGAAGAGACAGGTGTCTTAGAGATAATCTACAAAAGCGAGCTACCTAAACTAGCCCATGGGAGATGCCAATGAGAGTCCTAAGTCCCACCCTTCTCATAGCATCAGACAGCTAAGTCTTGGCTGCAGGGAGGCATCTATTTCTGTTAGCAGTCTACAGCTAGGAACCGCTCTCCTACAATAGCCCCTTAAGAAATTTATTTTGAGAATGAATGAGCCTCCTGCCTCACTCCACACAAACCAGAAGGGGAAGTCGGTGATACTACCACAATCACATAAGTTTAGCACAGTGGTTAGCAGTCACCTGGAATGCAGGAGAACCAGGATCAACTCCCCTTCTGCCTGAGGAGAGGAAAGGATTTGAGCAGACATTCCCCCACAATTTTCAGCAGAGTGCTCTAACCACTGAGTTATGGGATAGTCTGATGTGAGACTCCCTGACTCTCTCTCACTGATACCCTTTCCACTGTGTCTAAATAATGAGAGTCGCTGAAACAGAAGGACCGGAACCTGTGTTGTAACCACCCAGGATGTAGAGTCATTCACACTGGCCAACTTGAGTTGTCACTTATAAAACTAGGATTATATCTGGTCTCATATTTGCAATTTATGCCAATTCTATAACCGCGCTTTGTTATCTATACAAAAAGCATTTCATGTTTTCATCTGAATTATCTGTTTCCCTTGTCTATTTGTTCCTGTGCTGATTCAGAAAATTTTCTAGCAGGAACAAACATGATAACAGTAATAGGCATAAATATAGAATATATATTTTCAGGAGACTTTTTGGCTGCTAGACAATTTCTTTCTGTAGTATTAAGCATGAATTACATTTGAGCTTGATTACATTGTTATTCCGGATGAATAATCTATTGTTATAGATCAAACTTTCTTAAGTAGCAAACCTTATATCCACAAATATGCAGCATGACTGTAGTATGATGTGAAAGTACTACCAAGAATATAAATTATTGTGCATTGTGAGTAAGAAAACTAAATCTAGATTACAGGTGCAGGTATTTGTCTTTTAAGAGGACTTGTTCTGTAATATTTGCCCCTTTTGAGAGGGAATGATTTTCAGTGACAATTAGGGGCCTGATTTAAAGCCAACTGAAGACAATGGAAAGACTGCCTTTGACTTATGGGCTTTGGATCTGGTCTTAAATGTACAATTAGGCACCTAAGTAAACTCCTGGGTTACTCATGGGAGTAAAGAGAAGCATCTTAATATGTCTTTTCAGAATCAGGGTCTATAAAGCCTTGTTTTTTTCAGAGATCAATGAGGTTAGGTTTTGAAGTCAGAGGGACCTCAGCCCCCATGAAAAAGTCAAGTTGTAAGAGATTTGACCCTGTGTCTATTGAAATCAATGGCAAAATTCTCTTTGAATTCAGTGCTCCAGGATCAGACTCTTATTGGGTGCTTAAACATGAATTTATGTTCCTAACTTCTGGAAAAGTTTTGCAGAAAGTGCTTAATATTCTATATTATGTTTTCATCATAAATTTTTTCACTAATTTAATATTTTTCTAATTTTTGTATTTATATATTTGGCCTTTCTTAATGTGCTCGATGCTGTCAAAATGTGAGGAAACATTTCCTGCCCCAAGGAGTTTGCAGTCTAGTAAAGACGGACAAGAAAGCTCAAATATACATAGTACATTATATGCTGGCATGAGCTGGAGGTGGTGAAGTACTGGAGAAAGCAAAACAGCATAAAAATGATTCATTACACGTTAGTACTGTATAAAACCCCTTGATTTATCATCCAAATGTTTCATTTAAACTACAAATAACTTCTTGCACAACCACTGGCTCGAAGTCCTAGGAATGTGTATATACATGATGAGATAAAAAGAATTATTATGGCATTAACTGCGGGAAATAAAGATCAAAGGTCACTTTCATGAGTCTTCCTGAACTAGATTATGCTTTGCTTCAAAATATCGTTGATGTCTGCCTCAGTTATTTGGGAATTATAATGAACAATAATTAAAGCAGTATTTTTGTTGGCACTGATTTCACTCTTAATACTTTTGTATAAATTTAAATAGAAAGAAGAGGTTAGGAGTCACTCCAATAACTGTTAAGGTTGTTGTGATGGTTCTACATGAAATATTTAAAAAAATATTACTTTCATTCTGCTCTTCGTAGATAATTATTCTATGATCCACTGTGGCTACAAATTCTGTATTCAGTTTTCCCAAAAGCAGTGTTTTCATTCTTTTTAGTAGCATCTATGCAGTATCTATCACTCCTTCACTTCCTTAACTTCTGTAGGATGGGATCCTACAATGCTGTCCACCTTGCTGACTACCTCTGCAGCTTGGAAAAAATTTATGCTACCCATGTAGGAGTATATCCAAGCAGAGTCATTTCCAGGATTGGGGTCATAAACTACTTCAGTTTTGATCTGGACCCTAAGTCTGACTGTTTCTCAGACACTGCCTCTGCTGTACCTCAGTACCTGACATTTGCTCACCAATCTTCCACTGTAATTTTCACAAATGGCCAGTAACGCTTTCTGGAACCAAGGTGCAATTGCTGGGATGTACTTGTCTGATTCCTTCTTTCTTTCAATTTATGTTTCAATAAAATGGTGCTTTTCCTAGGCACCAGATATCATCTTTTTTGTATGCATGTATACACATATTTTAAAAGCATATAGGACCCTCCAGTCATGTTTGATTAAGGATCCAGGGCCAGGCTCTAACTGCCTGGCATGGTCCTGGGGATTGAAAATAAACTGAAAAAGCTAATAGATCCAGTCCCCTGTGCATTCCCCTTTACTTTTTGCTGCTGGGTCCAGGCTCAGGGTAGATCAAATGCTGATCCACACCTAAAATGATGGTCAACATAGTTAAATCAGCAAGGGCTGTCAAAAATTTCATGCACCGAATACTATAGTTGGTTGACTTACCCCGCAATGTAGACACAGCTGGGCTAACTGAAGGATTCTTCCGTTGAGCTAATTATTGTCTCTCATAGAGGTGGATTACCTAGAATGACTCAAAACCTCCTTCCATCAACGGAAGAAATATATGCACTACAAAGGGCTGTAGCTGGGCTGCTATAGTGCTCGCGGTATAGACATAGTCTGAGTTCCCTTCATATCCCTTTGTTCTTAGCTGCATTGGACGCATCTTAAGATCTGGTCCTCTGTCTCCTGTTCAGGGATCTTGCAGTCATGTCATAAGCCAACTGTCTTGGGGTATGTCTACACTAGCAATTTAGGTCGACTTAAGGACCCTTAAGTCAACCTAAATTACTCCCTGTCTATACCAGACTTTCATTAAGTCGACTTATGAAATTCCTTAAGTCGACTTAATGAAAGCTTAAGTCTACTTAATAGGAACCACCCATTAGGTCGACTTAAGCCTTAAGTCGACTTAAGGACGGTGTGTACGTGGAGTAACCCTTAAGTCGACTTTATTAAGTCAACTTAAGGGTGGTTAGGTCGACTTAACAAAGTGGACTAAGTCGACTTAAAGTTAAGTTGACTTAGTCCACTTTCTTAAGTTGACTTAATAAGGTTGGCTTTAAGTCGACTTAACGTTAAACTTATTAAGTCAACTTAACAAAGTCGACCTAAGTATTTCTAATGTAGACATAGTCTTGGTGTCTTGCACCTGGATGCACCTTTCTATCTTGCATCTGGATGCAGAGCAGGTAGCTGAAACTAAATCCAGACAAGATTCATTTGATGGTGGTAGGAAGAGGTAAATGTTTTGAAAGACATGCTAAAACCATTACTTTTCTCTCCAGGTTCAAACTGGTTCACAGTCTTGATCTCCTTTGGGATTCCTTTTGTTCCTGGATACTCAGTTGTCATTAAAAAAGGTGTCTGTGTCTTTTAGTCAGATGCCATGTTCACTGCGGTTATCCATACGTTCAATCACATACAGGTACAGTTACTGCAACATACTGTACCTGGAAAGGATGGAGAATGCCATCCAGTTTTTCCAATATATGGGCATGTGTTTATAGGAGGCATCTGCTAAGTAATACAAATGGACAAGAGGACATTACCTCATTGCTCGGATCACTGCAGTAGATCTTCTCACTACTGGATCCTATTTAAGAACCTGACCCTGACCATCAATGTCCTCAGTGGACTGGGTCTACACTATAAAAGGGGCCACCTCCTCCTCTGGAATGATGTCCCACCACAATTGCAGTATCAGGACAATGCTGATAACAGCAACAAGAACTCACAGAAATGGAAGAATGTGTTTTCTCAATGACTGGCCCACAGCTGTGAAATTCTCATCCACAAGACGTCAGAGAGACCATGGATCTTATCACATTTAGAGCATGATGAAATAGACTTTCCTAAAATATCAGTTATCAAAGTATCTCAGTGTGACTAGAGACAAAAGATAAAGAAAAAGAAAAAGAAAAGTTCAAGCCCACACTTATCAGGATCCACTTTTCAAAAACTCATAATTGGCTTGCACCCAGGCCTTGCCTACAGAAAGGCAAAATTTCCTAGAATCAATTTCGTCTCTCTTTTCCACCAAACTTTCTAATGTGGGCTCACCCTCCTACATGAATCTTTATCAGCATTCCTTTTGGACACCTGGCTGCTTTAACTTTGGAGTAGACATGCAGCTGTAGTGAAAGTGCCCATTTTGCAACTGCCTGCTGCAGGCTACACTCTCTCCCGCCCAGTCGGTAAGCATTCTCATTTCTTCTTGTTTGCCACTGGTTTCCACTTTCTCTTATTTCTGAAACAATGACACATTCTCATAGACACTTCCTGTTATTTGGAAAACAGAAGGTATGTTTCTGATTTTTCCCTTGTTTATTTTCACCAGCACTTTTTGAAGTACAGTACTGGGAAAGAAGGACAGCTCAGGGACTGTGTGTAAGAGAGTAAGCATCTTGTCTAGATAACAGAGTAAGCTTCTCATTCCAGTGCTTACATGGGAAGCTGGGAAAAATGGAGGTAGTTTTATGCTTTTTGTGAGCTGGGAAACAGGGCCAGGTGTAGAGAATTCCACTCATTGCACAGATGGAGGAATAGCTTAAGAGCAGAGAAGCTTTTCCCACTCACAGGACTCCATCGCAGAACAAAGCATCAGCTATCACCCTCTTCCTCCCTGGAATGTGCTGGGACTGTTATGATGAATTTCTTCCACTTACAAAACTTCCCAATCTTGCGATTGCCTTTCATTATAAAATAGGCTGTTTGGTTTATCTGAGGAAATAAAGGAACATTATTTTTCCCCTCTTGCTTATGCAAACAATTATGCAAGTGTGTACACATGTTGATGGACTCGCCCACTCTTTAATCCTCTCCCTTATCTATGCAAAGATAACTTCCAGCTTTCTTCTTTCTCTTTCAGGAAGAGGAAGGATTTAAGAGACAAAGATCCTGAGTAATTAGAAGAAATAAAGGTAAGGGGTTTATTTATTTATTTTTACTTCTACGTATTCTTAAGAGATCTCCTCTTCCAACATAATTAAAATGGATTAATTAAAATCAGCCAACACCAACATATATCCACAGAGCCAAAATTTGTCACAGAATGAGAAAAAAGATTTCTACTTTTGAAAACATATATTGTCCACATCAGAAATTTCTTCAAGGCACTGAACAAAATCCATGTGGATAGAGAACAAAACGGACTGTCATCTGAACAACAGGACTGTCCATGGTAATAGTAAACGTTTGCAGCACATGGCCCATAATGACTGATTTTTTTAAAAAAGTGTGCATATTGATCTTTTCCATAGTGCATGCATTACTCAAGCTAGTGCACTAAACATAGCAGTGTAGCCTGGAGTAGCACAGGAGGCAGCACGGGCTAGCTATCTAATACAAATCCTCCTGGACACCCTGGGTATGTACTCTGGCAGCCAGCCTGAGCCACCTGCTGCCCTACTCCTGCTATTTTTAGAAAGCTAGCTTGAGCAGTGCTAGTGTGTGTCTCACAATTCATGCTGGGAAGCCCGCTCACAGCTGCTGGGTAGACATATGCAAAGACAGCTATATCATACTGCATACAAAATGTATGCTATGTAGTCCAGCTGCTGCCACAATAAATAGCTATGTTGTTGTTTTTTTTCTTTACTGAGGAATAGAAAATTAAGATGAAAGAGCCAATCCTGAAAATATTTTGCACATGGCTTATCATTCACTTCAATGGGAGTTCTGTGTTTTGAGCATTTATAGGATCAGACCTACAAAACTGAGTAGCCTTAGGCTTCAATCTTGCAACTTGTTCTGAGTGGGTGGATTTCCCTATCATTAGGGAGCCCCAGTGATATCAATGAGTTTATACATATGTGTAGGGGGTCCACCCATGCAGAAAGGTGCAGGAATGGTGTCTTGGGCTCTAAACTTACAGTTTCTTATGTAAGTAAATCCATTAATGCTAATGGGACTATCTGCATGCTTAAAATTAAGTACATATTTAGGCTCTGATCTTCAAAGGTAATTAGGCACTTAATCATGGGAGTCAGGTACCTAAATATCTATGGGCCTCACTGCTTGTAGGATCGGGGCCTGACTTGTCCACCTGAATTTTGAAAACTTCAGATTTTGTCCTTTTGATTTAATTGCTTTAAGTTTTTATAAGTATTATGTGAATGACTTACTTCATTATTAGATAGATAGATAGATAGATAGATAGATAGATAGATAGATAGATAGATAGAT